>JAPMOR010065259.1:10575-125617 GCA_026543865.1 Argiope aurantia
GGTTGACAAAATTGAGTATTTTATTTTGTATAAACATTAAATTACTTTTAATCTTCAGTAATTTCTAAGTTACTGTCAATTAATTAATTGGTGTTTTCAATCCTTTACATCAAAATTAGATTTTCATTTCTTGAAATTAATATTACAAATCGATCGAGACTTTTTTCTCGCTGCAAATATTCATAAACTTTCTTTCGTTAAATATTGTCTTTTTTATATAAAAAATCAGATAATAAGCTTTATTTTATCAAATATATAGAACAGCGTTTTATTAAGTTGTTCAAATGTGTCCTATTCCATTTTGAATTGTAATTAATATTAAAAAGTATGCGGAGTGAAATGCGAAATGTACCAAAGTTCAAATATTCTGAATAAAAACACTTTAGGTATAGTTTCAAATTTTAGAAAGGAATTGTTACAAAAGTCCACTTTAAGAATGGATCCGGTATAGCCATCCAGTTAGCAGAAATAATTAAACTAGTTTATTTTCCATTCAGTAAGAAAATTCTACACAAATAAGACTTCTGTAATGAAGACTTAGCTTATCTACGGCAAGACGAAAAAGTTTTCCCCCAACAAGATTAAAAGGCTTAACTATTCAATTCCAGATTGGAAATTCGATTGCCTTTTGTCTGCTCTTATACAAAGTATCAATTCCAATGTATTTTAAGGGTGAAAGATGCTTAACATTCAGAATTTGATGAATCATCAAGTTTTCAAATTATCAGAGAGAAAAAAATTTTGGATTGATGTATTTCTATCTTTGAATATGATAATACAGGAATACCAAATTCTACAAAGAAAATAATGATTATGCTTTCATAAGATAAATACAAGTTTCTGACAAAATTGTAGATCATTTTATCAAATTTTGAGTAAAATCTGTATACGCGAAATCTGATTCTTCTGTGAGTCAATATCTCAGCCAGCTAATTATATAGAGTATGCTATATAAATTTTGTTTGGAAATTTTAAATATATATCAAAACTTCGAGAAGTTAAAAATGCGGGTTGTGAATTATTATGATAAATAAAAATCAAAGCAAATATGATAAATTTACTTAGGTTTTTAATATTGACACGAAAATTAGAAGTCTATAATAAATTTTGAACTACCATATTAGGTCATTATCCAAAATGTATATTCGGTTTTCTACGCTGTGCTGCTGATAAGAAATACTAGGAGCGCGAAACTATTTGAGCATAAAAAATTTCAGCGAAGAGAATTTATGTTGATTTAATCTGTTATCTTTTGGAAGAGGTAAAAGAGAAACTGATTAGTTTGAATTACAAACAATAATATTTCTTTTCGAACATAAAGTGTATGATAATTTTATTTCCTCCTAGTGTCAATATCATTATATTCTTGCTCTATCTTCGAAAGACGACCCTCACCAAAAAAATAAAGAATATTATTGAAAATAAAATGAAAATATATGCAATATTTAATTATCTGCCACTAATAAGAAAATTTGAATATTTTTATTCTGTATTCATTTTATTTTATATGAATATTTTCCAATTCGATAAAGGCGTTTGTCAATATATATATAATATGAAGATTTCAATAGCAGTGCAATAACTACTAAAAAAAGCATAATTTTGATAAAAAAATTAACGTTTCGTTTTGCTTGTTATGTTGTTTTAATATCATCATCAAACCTAGATCATTTTATTTCATCTTAGTTTCGTATTATCACAGTTTTGTAAGAATTTATATATAATACCACATTTGAAACTTTTACTTCTTTAATTTACTTTGAATTCGCGAAATTTGATATACACAGAAAAAAGTGTGTTTCTTTCAATTAATTAATATTTAAACTCTTAAAAGATTTATTAGTAATTAGTTAATATCGTGTAAAATTATCCGTTTTAGTAGATTCTAAAATATTTTGTCATGTTCAAATTTCAACTTCTGTTTTATTATTTTCGAATATAGTTCATTATGTTTGAAGTCAAACGGTGAGCATTTGCTGCATCTTCATTTCATAGTTTAAAATAAATAAAACTGTCATGAAGCAATATTTTCTTCATTTATAAAATTACCAAAGTTTCTTATTCACGGTTTAGTTGTGTTCATTCCACCATTTTAGTTCTTTAAGCTTCACAAATTGTGGAAGGATTTTTTTTTTTTTTACACAAGAATTTTCCAAATTAAAATTGCTTATAAAAGTGGGAAAACTTTTCTATTCCTGTTTCCGAGAATTTTTCTTTCATTTTAATTTGCTCTTTAGCGTATATATATTTACTTAGCAAAAATCCTGATATATTAAGTTAATTAGAAAGTTGTTCTTCTAATCAGTTTTACGTTGTGTTTTTTTTCCACAAATCATGTTAGATATAATTTAAAGTAAAGCAAATAAATATCAAAATGTAACGGACTAATTGAAAAAAAAATTCCTACGTACTGCGATACTTAATCTTCAAACGAAACCTCGAAATTGAGCTGAAGGCTTCAGTAACTCTATTAAATATTCTTTTATCTTGCTGAATTTAAGGTAATTAGCCATTAAACTTAAAAAATCACTTTGTTTCGATGCGATTTCTTTCAATGATATGATTTTATTATAAATTATTTCAAACTTATCATTTTCTTTATTTTTAGTCAATTAGCTACTCTTTCAAGTCTTTGCTACTGTTTCAAACTTATGAGCACTGATAAATAGTATTTAGATTAATTGTAATAATGTTTTTTTTAAGTATCGCTTTTCTAATCCTCCCCTTCTTTTAAGACCGTCCTCTGACATTTCGTTGCACAATTTTTTTTAACGTATATATCCCATTAATAATACTCTTTCTTATTATTTAGTAAGTACGTTTCCATGTACTTATACGCAGAAATATTCTTCAAGTTGTATTATGATATCTAAATATATCTGTAATCTCCATATTGAAACAATATGCAATTTTAACACAGAAATATTTCTTTAATATAATAATACAAAATAATTTTTCCTATAAGCGTTGATCCTTCATAATTTAAGTTATTGGGAAAGGAGTTCTGAAAAAAATGTTAAGCAAATGAAACTATCTTTATTTATAAATCAAAATAATTTTATGATTTTAATCAAAAATTTTAACTTTTTAAAATTAGATGATAATTAGAACCTTCTGTTCTGAATTAGATGATAATCCTAATAAAATATGTAGGTGATCAAAACTTTCTATATGATGCATTAATTTAGTCAAATTATTATCAAACGAATAAAAAAATTGGACATTTGAACGCATTTCAGTGTATTAAATGCATTAAATAGGCAATTTCTCATGTGATCTGCAATGAATGTTATATTTAAATTTGGGTTTGGACTGGGTTTTAAATTCAAATTAATTTCTGAGAATGTCAGCTTTTATCAATAGTCACCATCATTTAACGATATTATATATTATTTTATAAGCTTTAAATTTAATTTTTATAATAATTTTTCAATATTTCTAAGTATTTAAATATTTTGGGAGAATTTAGAATAAAATATTCAAACATAGCATTAAGGCTAAATATTTTATTTATTTTTTGTTAATAAAAATCCTTTTAATAGAATATAGCAGTTCAAAAAGTTCTTTCGTAAGCTTATTATTATTTTTATAAAATGCTTATTTATTAAATTTAAAAATTGGTTTAATACAATAGACTGTTAACATGTTTATATTATTGAAAAATAATTATCTCTTGAGATTTGTTAGCATACGTCCGTTTTAAGATTAAAAGTACCTCTTCAATAAAATTTTAATAATTACATCAATAAAAATTTCATTTCTATAGATAAATAATTTTATATTCCTCCATTTTATTTATTTATTCATCCCTTTCATATACAAATAAGTCCTTTCATACTCGATAAATATTAAGTTTGTTATGTTTACAGAGTCAAATTGTCGTTGTATGGTAAAAAGACAATTATGAAGAAGGTATATGAATTTCTTTTGCATTTCCATATCATAAATTCTTTACGGAGAAACGAAGCTCTCAGGCAAATTAATATCAGGGCTTAGGTAAACACATAACTTCTTTTAGGCGCCCAGGGAAATAATATTAAAATATCACTCTCTCTTTGTAGGGAAAAGAATGAAATCGTTTTCACTGTTAGCTTGTTTTCAAGAAAAAATTATATATACTTGTATTACTTGATGTATGAAGAGATTTTTGTATCTGGGCAATTGATGTAGTAAGATGATTCAAATTAAAATTCTTACTCTCGTTAACACAAAATGAACCTATCACTATATTAAAAGAAGTCATGAGTATATACACGGAACAATTTGTTTTATGATCATGTATTTAAGAAAAGCAAACCAAATTTCAAAAAAAAAAAAAAAAAAAAAAAAGATTATATTTTCAAAATGCATACTTTTATAATTTGTTTTTCAAATTCTTATCAATGTAAGATAAAGAGAATAAATAATTATCTTTTAAAAAATTAAAACGAAAAGCATTCAATGACTTTTAAATATTACCTTTGAAAATTAAAATGTTATGGCTTGAAATGTTATGGCTTATGGCTTGTCTGAAATCATTAGCATAAATCTCTGAAGATTTCTTAGTTCAAAATAAAAAAAAGTAATTTTACAAGAATGTTTTTTCATAAATTTTACATTCAATACATATTCATATTTCTTCATTATCAATACCAAAATTCTTTTAAGGGGATTCGGAATGCAGCAGATGACTTTAAATCGGCATCAAAAATGCTTTCTTTATAAGATAGAGGGCGATGTATTTATTTTAGAATACCAAACGTATTGGAAGAATGTGAAATAAAATGAATAAAGTCTATGTCAAATATTTGAGAGAAAACTTTAATTTGGTCCGTATCCAACTGTAAAAATCCATTTGTTATAAATCGTTAGTCTTAGGAGAAACTTATCAAAATCTACCGTGTACTTTTTATCTTACTTGTAACAGTTTCAGGAAGTTTCTAAATAAATATTACCAAATTTCTCGAGAATGAAATTTTTTTCTGCGTTAACCAGTTAACTGTCTCGACCTCTTCGCAAAATGCATATCTAAATTGTATCGCAAAAATAAAGCGATGATGAGTTTAGTCGTGAAACACAGAATTGTAATGAAACGACTTTTATTTTTTTTTATTTCAATAATCACATTTTGTTTGGTTACTTAAACTAACATACATTTTTAATATGAATGAAAAGAAACATAAAAAAATAATTTATTATTTTAATATTCTATTACAAAATGGCATCGAGCAAAGAATGGTACAAAAGGACTCTTATTCTGATTTTTATTTCCAGGCGCTTCACTTATTGAATAATATAAAAAAAAATTCTGGAATGCCTAATACAACACATCGATACATTTAAAAAAACCATTCATATTATGTGTGGGTTTTTTTATAATTAATTTTAATAATAATTTATTTATTCTTTTCATTTTGAGATGGCCTCAAAATATTTTTAAAACCTTGAAATTTACAAATGTGTTTGACTTTTTCTAAAATTGTAATTAAAACTGTAAATTGTCACTACTTATTACTCCTGACGAATAAAATCGTCATATTGCAAAATGTACTATTTTCAAGACGAATATACTCGTCAAAAACACTTAACTGGTTAAAAAGGTATTTTTGCAATTCAATCATGATAGGTTCTCACCGTGAAGTTCCTCATTACGTAGACTTCATAAGTGAGCATTAGGATATAACATTATATAGGATATATGGTTCAACTCAATTACGGTATCAATCATGTCTTAATTACCTCTTCTGGAGGAATAGCAAAACATAGGTGTATAACAAACATAATAAACACAACTGGTCAGTCGAATTGTATAGCTATTAAAGACAGTAAGCAACACATCAAACACTTTATTTGGAAATTTCAGTATGAATATTTGCATTGAAACACATATTTATTTTTAGTGTTTCTTGAGCATACAATTCACGCTTAATTCATTTAAAACTATACATTTGATTTCGAGTAATTTATGTGCTGCATCCTACAATCATCTCCCCTATATATATATGTATATATAAATATGTGAAAGAGTGTAATAAAATACATAATGGAGTAAGTGATTAGTTTTTTAATATTCATGTGACCTGATATTATTCATGTTAAATCGTTTTATTTTATATTAACTATTACATATATATGGCAAAAATATTTCAAAACTATTGTCCTAAATTTATTATTTATTTCTCTCTTGAATATTAAAATTATAATATTTATCTAATTAAATATGATGGAATATGCAATAACCACTGCAGTGCAAAGCATTGTTTTGCTAAAATAAAAAAAAATAGTGATTATGTATGTAGATTGTAGAAATATGTAGGATTTTAAAAATAACAATTGCACCGTCAATGAAGCTTTTTATTTTTATTATTTTGTGAAATTACCAATACGTTAACTAAAATACTTAATATATATCATTATCAAGAAATTCTAATTCATTTTTAGTCCATGTTTATTTAATTCTGAATAAATGTTTTAAATTTTAAACTAAAAATAACAATTTTATATTTTTCTTTGATTCTATTTTATGTTAAAAACAGTAACATTTTCTAATGATTTCACAAAATATTTCATCATCATAATGAATTAATTATTAATTCAATTCATATATGATTTCGATATTTTTGTCATTACAGCTTTTAAATACTGCTATGATATGGAAAACAGAAAAAGGTCATTTTTTATTATTATTCTCAAAGGAACGATAATTACTTGCTGGAAAAAATTCACGAAATAAATAACTTCATATAACTTGGAAACTTAACAAAATGTTCAGTCAGAAACATATAATTTATTACAGGTAAACATGTCATTATTTTGGCTCTATTCTTTCTTTTTAGAAAATGTTGTAGCTAAAGTTTTATTATTTTTATTTTATGTATGTCACTCAAGAAATGTATGAAATGCAAGATATCAATTTGTAGTTCAGGTAGATCACGCAATCCGCGCATAACAAATGCATAAATTTATTTATTTAGTGCTTAAAAGGGCCTTTTGATATTCACTTTTATTGTTAGATCCATAATGGCTGTCAAACTTGTATAACTTACCATCAAGTTTCAAAGTCTGTCTATAATTCATTTAAAATGATGTATTATTCATCGATCAAAATTATATGTGAACTGACTTTATTGACTTGATATGAATATTAACGCTATTCGCTATATATTTCTTTAAATTACTCTGTCATTCAAATTTGTTATATTGAAGATTTTACAAATTTGTAAAAGGTTTGATAAAAAATCTATATTTAAATATATTGTTTATATACTGAATATACAAATTATATGATATTTTCATACTGAATATGTTAAAATAAATGGATTTAAGAAATTGAAATCATAGCTTTATTGTAGGACGCATTGTATTAGTTCTAAAAGTAATTAAGTGAATTTTGTATTACAATAAAACTTTCTACAAACTATAACTCATTCTACCTATAGGACGGAATATAATAACAAAAGCTTTAATTTAAGAGACTTAATCTTTTTGTCCCTTAATACATTTACAGCTTTTATTTATTTATTTTTTGTAAAAAAGACGGAAAATAACAAAAAATACTAAATACAAAAATAATAAAATAAAAATTTTTAAATATACGCAGCCAAATATGTCAGCAAGAATAAGGAGCATTTAATTTCTTTTTTTAAATTTCAAGTCTACTGGAGAAGACTAGTTATTTGATTCAACATTAATAAAACATTCTGAAATTGATAATTGAACCATGATAGTCTTTTTTTTATTAATTCATATAATAATTGCAGCATGGCATATATTAGCGAAATTTATGGTAATTGCAAATGTTTTAAATACTGAAGAAAATTTGTTAATTTTAAGTTGAATTTCTACACTATTAAACATATGAACACACAATAGAAATAAATAATATTTTATTTCTTATTCTAAGTGAATACGTATATCATTTAAAGATCCTAAATTTTTCTCTATACAGAAAAGGTTTTATAGCAAAATCTAAAGTATGAAATAAATGACTGGTTAAAAGAAATCTAATTGGATAGGATAAGGATTTGAAAAAAAGAACCTATGACGATTCCAAAGAGACTAGTTGATCTCATGGGGTTTTCTGGAAATCTCAAATTCTTCTATTCCACTAACCGAAATTTCTCTAATTTTCTTCGGTCAGAGATCCTTTCATTTCATGAAGAATACAGATTTCCCGTCACAAAATATGCTGCGATTTACCTTAATCAACAATGTTTCGCAACAAAATTTATTTTTAACATTTGAATATTAATTCATCATACATATATGAAATTACTAAAAGAATTATCTATGAAAAAATTATTAATTTAATAATTTTCAAGAATAGATTAATATATATATATATATATATAATATACGGAATTTCGATTTTTAAAATGTTTTAATAATCCGGTTTTTAGGGAAATACGCGAAGAAAAGAGAATATTTATATTTTTGTCATGTGATAATAAAATTTAAAAAAATATTGCTTCTCTCCCTTAACAGCATATTCAGCATATTAATTATATTAATTATCGGTTATTAGTAATTAATTAATTGGTTTCCAAAATGTTTTAGAACCCGTTTGTTAGGGAACGGTGTGAAGAAAAATGAATACTTATATTTTTCTCGTGATAATAAAATTTTTAAAAAAATATTACTTATCTCTCTTAACAATATCTTCAGTAAAATCTTCAACATTAATAATTATTCTATAGATAATCAAAGAATAATCATAAAAGATGCAGAAATGATATAGATTGTTTAAAAAATATAGTAAAATATATTACGCCTATAAATTAAATATATTACGCCTCTTTCTTAACATATTCAGTAAAACCTTCAACTTGAACCAATTACTCTATGTATAATCAATGAATAATCGTAAAAAATTATGTAAAAATTATATAGAAGGAATTAAAAATGTAATAAAACAACAAATAAAAAATATTACGTTTCTCTTCTTACAACATATTCAGTAAAATCTTCAACATTAATCAATTATTCCATAGATTATCAAAGAATAATCGTAAAAGATTATGCAGAAATGATATAGAATGATATAAAAAATATAGTAAAACAAAAAATTATCTTTACATAATTAAATAAAAGCGAAATATATCCTTATATATAAAAGCGAAATATATCATTGATATATTCAAGCAAATATATCATTTTTTCTCGAATCTTTTGGAGATTTTTACTAATTTCATGCCTTAATGCATGTTTTACGCATGTAATTTCCATCATTTCCTTTCAAAATGTACTAAGGTATCTGCAATATTGTGAAGGGAAAAAATATAATTTATCTGCTAAGGAAACCAATAGTTTTTATTACTTTCACAGAAAAACTTATTTCATCCTGTTTCCCTTTTTTCGCTCCAATGTTAAAGAATCAATATAAATTTTTCAAAATATGCCAATTTTTTTTAAAAGAACAGTTTTTGTGAAAGAAAAAGAAATAGAAAATTGTTTACCGATTGTTTTGCCGTACTTTCTGAATACTGATTGTTTTTACTTTCTGAATATTGTTTGCCTACAGTTTAAATGTCTGAAAAAAAGTTTCGAAGCATTATGAATGCTTTATTTTAATGTCAGTTTGCTGGACGATTAATATAAAATCTTGCCTATTTAAACAATTGGCTAGAAAAAATGGTTGCAACAATGTAAAAATCTCGGCGGTATATTTTAAAACGTTGAGAAAGAATGATGGGGAAGTAAGTTATTATAGGACAAGGACAAGAGTTCAACCCCTTAACCAAACAGAAATTCAACTTCCTCAATTCATAACTCAATAATAGTCTTCATTCATGTTTAATGATAATTTAATGTTCTATAAGAATATAATAAATATCAGCGATTACCAAAAATGCCCAAACAACAGTTAAAGAAGTATATTTAATAAGGTTAGATTGTCTAGACATAATTATAATTTTTGTTGTATATGTCAGAAATTGATTAACGCTATCTAGTTTGTTTTTTTTGTTCTGATATAAACACTACAATTATTCATTATCCTTATAAAACCTTTTTATAGCCAAAAAATGCTTAAAGGTTAGCATGCTATTTGTTAATTACCACATGAAAGATGATAAAAGTTCTAAATGCTCTACAAGGCTGACCTATAAATTTAGAGGTACCACGTAGGTCTACTAACTACTTGAGGGAATATTTGCTTACTAACAGAAGTTTTTCAAAATTTTAATTTAATTTTTAATTAAAACTTTAAAGATTTCCCTCAATAGCTTGTCTTTATATAATTAAACAAATTTTCACACCAGATTTAAAATAAAAAGATTTTTAATGATGGCAGTTTATTGCTGTACAATATTTTTATCCAATTTTAATAATTAAAAAAAAAGCATTTTTTAGTATTTCTTACAAGAATACTTTTCTTACGGGAATGTTTTTCTAAATATATTTATACTCACTTTCTCACATTACAACGATATTAAATGCATTTTTTGTATTTACAAATTATTTCAGTTATATAACTAAGAATAATTTTAAATATAACATAAAGATAGATGAATTGAAGCTGAAACATTATCATGGTGATTACATCATTTTCCGTAAACATACGAATTTTCTTTATTTTTTTTTTGATCTCTCTTTAATTATTTTGAACAAGATGCCTTAATTTTTACCATCGTATAACATTATAGAAAGCGAAAGAGTTGAAATTAATCTTACTCTATAAAAATCCACAAATTAACATTTCTAAAATTAAGCGTATCTTTGTAATAAATTAAAATTGAATCAATACTTCAATTATGTGCCACAAACGTCCACCATAATGTCTTATTTAATTGAATTTTTTTTAACTAATTGAACAAATTAAATTGTATTTTCATTTAGTTCTACATTAATGTAAAATAATTCCTGTTGATTTACAGCCTTCACTTGAAATCTGCTTATATCAGTGGTTTATGCTTTTTTAATTTTTAATCAATGTTTAAGAAAAATGTCCTTTTGTCTCTCAATAATGTACCATAGTAACTAACAAATGTTCTTTTGACATTTACAAATGTGAAAGTATGCTTTATGAATTTATAAATGATGGCACTACAAAAAAGAGGATGGCATGTCTATAGTTACCGGAATTTTTCGAGTAATAGAAACTGAAATGTGTTGTATTTATTTTCGTTTCAGATAATATGTTTTCATCAGCTTTTTTTCATTTTATAGGAGTTATTTTTGAAGGAAAGAATTTTTACAGAAATTTCAGCTTGACAAAATTTTATAGGTTATATGGGATGCCTAATCTCTTGCGCAATCAGGAAAATGCAGAATATTTAAGATTGTCTTTCTTTTTTTTTCCCTACAAAAATAATAATTAAAATTTGAAAAATGCAAATACAGTTTTTCTCGTGTAGATAGATAAAGATACGTTTGTTATCAAAAAGAAAACGAGAGAGCCGAAGAAAGAAACAACAAAATATTTTATGACTGTATCGCCAGAATGTGAGGCCTCGATAAGCAGTATTTTTTAAAAATTTTATTTGGTGAAATAAATTCAGAAAATGGGTTAAGATATAATAAATCTCTGAATGGAAAGATTTCCGTTTGTGATAACTGGAGCGAATAACAATGTGTTGGAATCCATTGGCGTCATGTTTTACATTTAGAAGTTATTTTTGACTCCATTCACTGATTAAATTTTGCACAAGGGATAACTTTTAAACAATTTTATATATATTAAAAATATATAAGACCATATGGTATCAGGGCTTCGAGAATTTAAAAAAATATCAGAAAATAAAAAAATATCGAGAATTTGAAAAAAATAATCAATATTTGTATTAAATGCTTAAAAAAATATTACTAGATTTAAAAAAAAAGTTGGCCGTTTAATTTTGAAAGTATTGACCAAGTCGATAGCAAATGACTTATTTTCGAGATGAGAAAAATTTGATATTTTTTTTAATAATTGAAATATATTGTGACCTCATTACGATAATTATTTTTTCTAATTATAAATATCATATGTGAAGCTATTTTTACCATTACAAACCAGGCAAAAGTAAATATAAACAATCAAGAATTAAATACTTTATTATTTTGCACTTAATACAATACATATATTCAATTAGTCTTATTAAATATATAAAATGGCAAAGAACTATTTAACATACACAGTCATAATTCCAAAGCAGAAATAATGTTAACTTTTCATTTAGCGAACATTTTAACCTGTTAATCAGACCAACGAGACAAAATACATAACATCAGAATGGGAAAGGAGAGACCGCATCTAAACTACTTTGCCAAATAATTGAGTAAAGGAAATTGAAATATCGGATAAAATACGATTCACAGTATTAATGGAATACATATTTAAACATGTGCAGCTCCAGATGGCAAGTTTATTGATCGTTCACTTAATAATACTATAAAGTTTAAAAGGACCCAATAGCCGAGTGAAAAAAAAATATTTCAGACGTACACACCTTGATAACACTGTAAAATTTCCTTTTCTTTCGTTAAGTGCGATTGATTGAATACCCGAGTTCCATGCTTTGTTCGTTTTAGTCGCTTGCTCAAGTAGGTTTGGGGAACAGGAAGGCTGACTTTCTGAAAATTCATTTCAGATCATTCATTTCAGATCAGATGAAAGGATTTCAGATCATTCATTTAGAATTTCCATTATTCTTATGCATCTTAGCTCAAATGATCTTAGGAATCAGTAGGTTAAGTCCTGCAAAAATTTATTTATTCTACGCTTAAATTTGCATACTGCATATGACAAGCAACTTTGTTATTTATGCATCCCTGTTGTACCATCGTATTTTTTTTATTTTTTTACTTTTAAAAAAATTCTGTTGTATAATATATTTGATGAATTAGCTTTCTTTTATTTAATTTCCTGGCGAAGAACACATTGCAGATTTTCATTATTATATTTCCAACTTCATGATCCATTGTAAAATTAATTTGTCTGGTTATACTTAACCTTTAAGATTGATAAATGATTTTTGAATTAGCCTGTATTTAAACATTAGTGGTTATTTCGCTGGTTGGATAAAACAAGGATATATGCCCTGTGATGATAGAAAAAGAATTCTGAATTTGTACCGCAATGATTAAAAGGATAGAAATAAAGCTTTCCTTCTCATTTTTCTTTCTCAATCGCTTTGCTGATTTAATATGTTGATATACTCACAATTCCATGATTTTAGAATACCCTGTATAATGTATAATATAAGCAATCACCCATCTTACATAAAGATCAAATGTACGTAAAAAATTAAAATTTAAAAAATTCTAAAATATTATTTATGCATTTAATTTTACGAAAATATCGTTACTTAGAAGTCATTATAAACTAAAGAATTATTTAGTAAATATAACAATTCAAATAATCTTTAATTTTTTGTAGTCGTGTTAAAAGTTATATCAAATAAAGAAAACATGTAAGTAAAAATGAATTTCTCAAACTGTTGATATTAAAAACAATATTGCTAAAATTTAATATCATTAATTAAAAATGCATTTTTTCTTGAGTATGAAAATTATATCAACAGCAATATTATCGATTATTCCTTTCAAAGAGGGATCATAAATAAAATAAGTTATGACAATATAATCAACGGATATGTATAAGTGTTTGAAATAATTTGATATTATTGCTGTCATTCAAATATCTTTATCCGAAATGCTGTATATTAACATGTCAAAAATTTCTTTCTGCAGTATTTACTCCCTTCAGAATTTATGCAAAACTTGTTAAGAAATGGTAAATAGCAGATCAGTATACATTTGACAGCTTTAATGGTAAGATTTCTGACAGCGTCAAATAAATAGAAAAGAAAATTAAATATCCTACTGTTTCAAAAAATAATATTGTTGTTTAAAACAAGAATGGTAATCAGTGTTAGTCAACTTGAATTTTTTTGTAAAAAATGGTGTGAAGATGGACGCTATGTTTTACTTTTTAAATGAAATCGAATTGAAAGAAACAGATGATGATATATCGCAAAGAAAATTATTAAAGCGATACTTAAACTTCAAATTTTAAAGCTAATATTTTCTAACAATATTTATCATCAGCAATTAAAATATCCATCGATTGCCAATGTTTGAGAAAAGGAAGTTTCTTCTATTTGATTGCTTCTCAGAACTGGAGATCATTTGTAGGAGTGCTTTCTAGAAAATTGATTCCCTTTTTGTGTAGGTGATTAATTATTATTATTAAATGTTTCCAATGTCTTTAAAGTAATGTAATATATATATATATATATATATATATATAATATTATGTATTTATTTGAGTACATATTTTGGTCTAATTCCTTAAGCGAAAATGATTGTTATGGATAATACATAATTTAGGTTAAAAAGGAATTTATTGAATCTTCTAAGTTAAAAATAATAGAAATGAATTCCCATTTACAAAATTGGAACAAAATTAGAAGTTTCTTTAAATACAAGTTGAAACATTTTCTCCACAAGTTTACAGCGTTTTAAAGGTCGACGGGGAAAATATATACGTTTGTATATGTAAGGCATATATATAAGGTCATAGATCATGCCATGGAAGAATGATCATGGAAGACCATCATAGACCATGGAAGAATTTCTGCTCTCTTTCAGCTTGATATATTTTTAAAATATATTTTTTTCCTAAAATTTCTGATTTATATAGCAAAGGAATAGAAGAACAAGTAATGTTCTTAAACTTTTTGTTTCAATTTGACTCATTTTAGCTTATTTTGGATGATATTTCCAACCGATTTTCCTTTCGATTCCTGACTGACAAGACCTTTAAAATTTTGTAATTTTGGACGTTCTCCGTTACATTAAATTACATACAGTATTTCATATAAGCATATTTAGAAAAATATGAATGAATTTATACATTTAATTAAATTCTTTTCTATACAAATTCCACTGTCTTTTAAGGAATTTCAGAATTTTTTTTTTTTTTTGAGGATATCGTAACATTAATAATAGCGAATTATGAATTAAAGTTTAAAAAAGTAGAAAATTATTAAAATAAATAATTTTACTTTTTAAAACAATGAAAAAAAAGTTTGTTTCTCATAATCCTGATATATTAAATTTATTATTTTGCCTTGGATTTTATGATGGGTGCCCTTTTACCGCTTACAAACATTTTGTGAATTTTTTATGTTTGTTTCTGTGTAATTTCACAACGAAAACTTACAAATAATTGTTTTTATTCTTTATATAATTGAATAATTTTAAACAGAATTTCTTCTTTTTCATAGAAAATTCATCTTTTGTAAGCAGCAATGTAATAAAGCAAATATTTTAATATATATTTTAAAACCTCGCAAATTATACCCTAATAGGATAACGTTTAAAAATTATTATTCTTATAGTTAAGTAAATTCTATTTATTTATACCTTAAAGGATCCTTTCTATAACATCGAAATTCCTCAAAATCAACTTGGAAATTCAAAGAAGAAAAATAAATGAAACTTTAAATATTGAGCATTCATCGATGTAACTAAATTTTCAAGAAAACTCCAATGTTTCACAGCTTCGACGAACTAATAGTAATTCAAAGGTAAACGGATATTTGGCTGGTATCAGCAGACATATATTCTTTAAGAAAATAACGTTAACTAAAAACGTGATGAAACTGACAAAAGTAAGCGAATGAAAAGAATTCTTTGAAAAAATGATTAAAACACGATATATTGCTGACAAATTTGCCTCTCTAAGCCTAGAAGCAATTTCTCACTACATTCTAGTTCTGGAACCATTCATAATTTCTTTTCTTTTGTACGTTTTTTTTTTGTTAGTCTTTTTTTTCTTTTTTTTTTCTAATTTTAGAAGCATCAGCATTCATCTTAAGGCAGAAGTTAAGAATTCTGAGGTTGAATTTCCCTTTTTTATCCCTTTGGTATCATTTATTCTTTGGTGTAACACATTATTGCACAGTTTTCAGACCTTTTGCGTGGAAAATGTGGAATAATGACATTTTGATAAGAAATGGCGTATGCTCATGCATGAAATTTTCATTTGAGAAGCATTAATCAAATGCAGTTTTGTTATATCGTCTTTAATTTAGAATCTGGCATATGAATCAGATTTTTCTAATGACAATGTGGGTATCCTTAGACTACTATATAGTTTATGAGTACAGAATTCTTATATTGGAGTTATGCATTTTATGGGTGGGTGATACGAGTTTTGCTTTGAAATTTCAAAATCGTAACTTTCAGATGATTAAAAGCGTATCGCATAAACATTTAACATTGTGCTGCCATTATATTAAATGTTAAGAAGTTTATTTAAATTTTAATTTCTGGTAGATAATGGAAACAACATAAGAAAATAAATGGTAATTTCAAGATTTATATCAGAGTGCGTATTAAAAATCATTAAAGGACAATTATAATAAAAATTTTCAAATTCTATTGGATTTTCCCTACACCCGTTAAAAACAAAAATCTAGTACTCCCCTTTGATGAAAAATAAAGAAAGAGTAGAAAAATTAGTTGACACTGACAAACAATTTATTATCATTGTTAAATAATCTGTTAGTGTAATAATAATATTTTTTTATTATTTATTAACACTTTCACAAATACTCAGATTCAAAATAAAAGTTTTGGAATTAAGTAGCTATATTGTCCTTATACCGTTATGCCTAAAAGTATATATCATATAAAAAGCAACATTAGAACCTTTTATATGCATAGTTTGAAAAGTATTACAATTTACAGCGATTTAATATTTGGAGACAATATTATGCAATATTATTTTTTACAAGTAATATAATATTTAACAATACTTTCTCTATCTTGGAAATGGTAATTGTTTTAATAAAACAAATTACTATAATACTTCAACGTTATTATCATTGAAAAATATTCATATTCCAGTTCAAGTTAATAATAATTTTATTAGTTTAAGGCAATAAATAAGTATTTCTTCTCAAAAAATGTTATTAATGCATTTTTAATTAAGTTACATTTAAAGCAATAATAGTGCATTTTAGAAACAAATGTTAATATTTATCTTTCATACCATATTTAATTGTAAATAGTTTGCAATGATTCAAATAAGCTGTCTTGTTATTACAGTTTGTCACCTAAATTTAGTTAACTTGCTTGCTACCTTATTTTAGGTAATTAACTTGCAAACTTCTTTGAAGAATCTTTGTGTCATTTCTTTAGTTATTTTTATGATATTGAATTTGCTTTGAGTAAAAAGAGTTACTATTTACTCTGTAAGGTTCCATACAAAGTGTAAGAGAACTATGTCTAATATATAATATAATGCACACTTTTTTATTAATAATATTTCGAATGATACATTTCTTGAAAGCTCCTGAAATCTACATATCCATCGAAAATAAAGAAATTTATGAGTTTAATTTCATCTTTTAAAGAAATTCTTCTGTCAAATCAGTTACAAAATATCGGCGTATTTATTGTTAAAAAAATGCAATAGTTTTACACAAACAAATATTTCTAAGCTTTAAATACATAGAAAATATTACATCTGGCAATAAAGGATGCATAAAAATAACTTGTATCGTAAGGAGAAGTATTATAAGAAACTGTTTCGAACCGAATTTTTTATGATAGCAGCTTTGCACTGCAAAATAGACTTATTGTGAAAAGCACATTCAGCAATGCGATAATGAATGCATTGCCATTTAATTGGCAAATAGGGAAAAGTTGTTTCAAAAATGTTAGATCTGCATATACTAAGTAAATAAGAATGTATATTTACGTGTTTATATATATCACGTTTTTTGTCTTAGTTAATTAATTATAAGCAATTTTAATTCATTGTTATTTTAATTAATTCTTAGAAATATATTTTGATAATTACTCAGAAATCTGTGCATGGAGTTAGAGTTTCAGATCCCTGTGTAAAGTATTTGGAATTGCAGATCTTCCATAAGAGCCAAAGAAAACACTTCTTTCTTCTGAACAACTAAAATAAATAAATTGTTAATCTTACTCTCTTAGTGTTTTCCGCTTACAAGCTACGCGTTTTACAGTCTAAAATAGATTGGCATTTATCGAAGCTGAAACGAGCATTAGTCAATTAGTGACTACAGTGGGGCTTTTCAGCCATCCATAATGATAGTAAACAGAACAAGTCAAATTCATCTCTTCATATGTGAATAAACATTGGTATCTTGTTTATTGTTTTTTTTCTGTATTTATGATTCAGAGGGTTAAGTAATTCCATAAAGGGACGAATAAATTTTTATCATATGTGAATGTAAAGATTTCTGAGGTTTCAAATATACCTTCGGTTTCTGAAATTTGTAGAAATTCGACAAATGATTAAACTATAAGCTACAGATCAATATTATTCACCATTTTTACAAATATACCAGGGCCTCATTACCGTGAAAAGAGACAGTTGCTTTCATGTCTTCAAAGAAGAAAATGCTGAAATCTCTTTTAATGGACGACCATTTTTCTTGAAAATTTCTTTAAAAAGAAAGTAATGGTTAGAAACCGGAATTCAACAAGGCGGTTTGTAGAATCTACATCAAAGCCAATGGTTTAATGCTTTTTCCTTACTAAGAAAGGATATGTTTAGCGCATTTGACCTTTAAAATGAAGCTTTACTACCATGATTCAAGGAAATAGTTCAGGAAAAAAAGTATCTATGGTAACTGAGTTTTATATATTTTTTGCTTAGTGCTATGGTTAATCTAGAGTAATCATTGTGAAAATACCATGAAAAAAGAAAAATATGAAGAAAAACATTCACCAGAGTTGCAATAAAACATTCAATTCGTCATTCTTTGTTAAATTTTTCAATCGATTTTGGTTTTATATGTATCTTTTTAATTATTTTAATTAATATACATGTATCAATACGCAAATGAATAAGTAAACCACGGCTTCAGAGAAAAATATGATTCATTGTTCTAATAATTTTAATATAAAAAAGAATTCTAAAAGAAAACACAACATGTTGCCATTTGGAAAATGAAACCGTTATTGTAGACATAATTATAAACAAACAAAAAGATTCCCAAAATAAAACTTAAAAAGATCATTAAAACTTCTATTGAAATTAATTTAAAGGTTATAACTGCTTTAGAAATGAGATCTTATTGTATCGTTTGCACATATCGATGGCCATCTTGATGCACAACGTTTGATGTTTTACAGTACTTACATAACAATTAATAAGTATAAAGAAAATGCATTTATATTTTGTATTTATTTTTGCTATTTACCTTATTGTAATATTAGAATTGTTAAAATTAGTAACTTAATATCAACTCACAAATTTTGCGGATTATTATAAAAAATTTTAATCATGTATTTTAATTTTAAATTGCACTATCCATTTAAAGGACACTGGACGATGCGTTTTATTCCTGAAGATTCGAAAAGAAATTTGGTCGATGAAGACTGATTTTTACATTTGGTTAACTTTGGAGTCGTTCTACAAATAAAGTTGGATCAAAGTGACAAGCTACTTCATTGTTGATGGTTGTTATCTGAAGCTTGATTGATATCATTCTTGCCATGGAATAAGGAAAATGGGGTTTTCTTCAAGGTATCTTCAACCCGGCATGCTTCCTTTTGTATAGACAGCTCACTGCTCAGCTGACTTTCAATTATCCCGTATGCTAAGGGGTGGGTCGATATTTTAACAGATGGCATCTGCGTACTATGTTAAAAAGCTGAATTAAATTAGTTTTGCAATATGTATCTAGTAGAAGGTTTTCTGAACTAATGTATGCGCTATAACTTGCGAAGTCATACATCACAGTCATAAGAACATTGCAGATTTTTTCGGTGTTGTCTAGCAATTTGAGCAGCTTTCTAAGTAAAAAAATGCAGCTGAAGGTAGATTGTATTAAAAATATGATATGAATAAGTTTTTGTTTGATACTTTTCTTTTAATGAAATCCGATTATTAAATTATAAAAATCAAGCAAAAATTTAAATATTATATTGTTTGATGTTCAGCATTAAGAAAACTGTCATTAAAAATTAACGATTCATCTTAAAATGGCAGGATTTGATTGTAATTCGATTATAGGAAGATACTGTTATGTCACCTTTGATATGTATGATTATTTTTATGAAGTTTTGTACTGACAAAAAGTAAATTGTTTTCTTTCATCAAATTGTGTGTGTATATATATATATATATATATATATATATATATATATATATATATATATATATATATATATAATATAAGAAACTCCATATTGGAAATTTTTAGATTAAACAGGCATGGCATCACTAATCAAATTTCGCATTCCTCATTTTAGTGTCAGTAAATGGAGCTTCAGATTGCTTCTACAGAAAATGACAAGTCAGGGTTAGGCCAATGACATTATATTAGTTTAGAACTGCTTGGATGAGTTGTTTATTTTATTTTATGACACAGAATCCACAGTAGAGAATTAGTTTGGGCATAAAGTCTTTGCATGCAAAATTTGAGGAATATTCACAAAGAAAAAAATAGTTTTGAATATATAATGAAGAAAAAGAAACAAATTACTAAACTAAGATAGTAAATACTGTTAGGAATTTGTTATTTTTCTTCTTCTTGTAGTAAGTCCTTTTGATATGGGATATAACTTTATAGATCAAGTAGTGGCTGCTGAATGATTGTGCAGTTAATAACTTCCGCCATTTCAAGCCTTGGCGAAGAATTTGGTGTCTTTGGTGAGATAAATAAAGGATCCTTAATAATGGTGAATTTTGGTGATAGCTCCAAACGCTTCTCTTAGACTCGAGTTCCACTATTTTTTCTAGAACATTCAATAGTAGAGTTTTGCAGAAGCTATAAAAAGCTACAGTAAGTTGTGGTGAGTAAAAGCGAAAAGTTGAGCGAAATATCTCTAACAAATTTTCTATGAACATTTTATACTGTTGTGATAATTTAATTGCTATTTGCCGCTTGCATATAAGTTCCTGCAGTTTGTGTTTTGTGCACACTTTATCCATGTTTTTTCACTTGTGTTTTGCATTTTCGTGTACAATAATGCATCGATATTTTTTTAGTGAGCTTAGCGGACTTATCATCCTAAATCCATGCAGTGGATAAATACCATAATAGCATTTATCCTTTTCTCTACCACTGGTCATCAATTAGTTAACGTATATTTGAAATTCATTCTTATTTATTTTACCTTTGCAATTTACCATTTCACTTCTGAAATCTTTAAAGAAATCGACACGAAATAGAAAAAAAAAGTCTAATTGCAAATACACTCAGCTATGTACCTTGGAGCTTTAATCCATTAGAAGAAACTTATTTTTTTAAAAAAAGTAATTTCCCTTTAAATAAAATCCTTTACAACCTTTTACTCCCTTTTACTTTAGAAACTTAGATCCTAAAATAACAGAAGCATCAATGTAAGCCTTTTAAATATCTCCAAGTCACAGCTAACACACATGTACTTTCCACCTTTGGAAGCTAAAAGTATGGTGAAAGATGTTTAATAGATACTTTTAATTTCGAACTCATTTTAGGGAGTGCTTTTGTGGTCTGAAAGAACTTGGATTCTGTACCTTAAAAGAATTAAATAAGAGTTCGCGTTAAAAATCTGGCTGAGAAGTTTTAACTTAAATTTGAATTGACTCCTATCGGCTTTTACGTTGATTATATAGAAACATTCATCGTTCCAGTATTTTAAAAGTTTTGTTATGCGTTTTACTCTCAGTTTAGGTTTGGCTTTGTATGGGTTCCCTTGAATAGTATATTTTCTTTTCATTTACTTGATCATTGCTGTGCTGGTTTAACTTTCTATATTAATGATTTTCATATTTTATCCGTTTCATGCGGAATAATTTATTTCAGTTATAAATGCAGGTAATAATCAATAACTGCAACGATCTTTAAATATTTTGCAGAATATGAAGATAATGTAAACATCAGTAAAACGGACTGTATCAATGATAACTAGTAAAAAATGTATTAGTTATATAATTTTTCGATTTATTATTTTTAGTTCGTATTTAATAAATCATGTTTAAGCTAATTTTGCATGTTAATAATATTTCCTATGCAAAAATTGAATGGAAAAAGTAGTTGCTCGCTTAGTAAGTACGTCCATGCCTACTTTTTTTCTTTTTTTTTTTTTTTTTTGCTTGTTTACATCATGTGTTTATTTTGTAAACTCTTGTCTTATTAATTTTTATTTCAAAGTCATATTTCTAAAGATGATGTATATAGAATTTTTTCCCCTTTAATACAAAAAAAAATCTGCCCATAATTTTTAATAGCCGGCGTCCTGGCATAGGGGTAGCGCGTATTCTCCCCGATCTGGGCTTCCCGGTTCGAGTCAAGTTTCGATTACGGTTGTTCTTTTTCTGTATTCTATCTGTGAAGTGTCCCCCCCCCTATAAAAAGGGGTTGTGCAAGCGAATGTGACGCTGAAGTAGCTAAGTCGCACAGTTGGCGCTACTGAAAAAACAAGAGACGCTCACTCGGATTTAATCGCTGAGAGATAAGTGTCAGCGGGCTTGTAAAACGCCGTAAGTCACAACAACACATTTCAATAAGCGCATATTTATTCACTAGTACAAATGAAAATAATGCACACTTCATGAGGACTAAGCAGAAAATCTTCTTTATATATAGGACCAATGAAGTCTATTTACTTTTAAATTTAAATATTAAATATTGATCAGTTAATGAGCAAATAATTTATAAATGATTGAGGAAACGGTGTTATGATCTTTTTTATTTACTATTACTTTTACCATAAAAATATCAAACATTTGCATTTAAATTATTTTTTTATTTCTATCATTGATTTGAAATAAAATTCTTCCTTTTAAAATTACGCTTTAGCTGGAAAATTAGCATTCGAAAATAAGCATTTTGTATATTGGTACTTAAATTTTTAAATCTTACTTTAAAAAAAAACTTTTTGAGTGCATGCATGTGATATAATTAACTAGAATTCTAATATTTTGCTTCTATGTTGCTAATTCAACACACGTACACAGTCAGGATAAAATATCTGAGTGGTTAATTGATGTTCAATGTTGTCTTAATTGAAGTAATTTGCCACAAGAATGCGTTTGTATTTCTGTAGGGAAATTATTCATTCAAAATTAATCCTCTCAGCAAAAGAATTCCGAATTGAATATAGAAAAGCATATAGTTTTGCATAATATAACCACGCATAAAAAATTCATATTATTTTTAAAGTTCATAAATATGACATATTTAATGTTAATGATTTCATATAAATATGGCATATCAAGAGATTTAAAAACAAATGAAATGACAATCATACTAGCAAATCAATTTGTAATTCTAATTGGTAATATAACAATCTAAACTAAATGAAAAGTAGTTTTTATCGATTATAAGGATCCATTTTGCTTAAACAATTGTTACAAATAAACTAATTAATATTTTATTTTAAACATATTATAAAGCTATGATGCCACTTAGTTATTTAAAAGAAATAAACTTAAAAATATTATATGATCTAAAAAATGGAAAAAATAGAGCAAGTATTATTGACAATACTTCACATCAACTCAACAGTTTGCATGCAAACCGTTGAATCTTTTAATATCTTTATTTATAGATGCATTTGCAGCTAAAACTTCTTACTTATAGCCCTTAACCAGATTAATTTTTTTAGTTACTTTCAAGAGCGAGTTTCAAACTTCAGTTTTTGATTACAATATTGCCACTGAATCTTTCGTAGAAGTCAAGCTTTTAGAGGATTCGTATAGATCTAATTACCTATAACACATATTTTTCTCGTGAAGTATTATGCAACAGGTGTATGCTGTAGCAGTATTTCCATCTGTTACATAAAAATTTCTTATGATTTGTTGTATGTGGGCTCAACATAAAAAATAATTTGATAAGAAAATTCATAGAGAATTAGGATATAATAATCATACACAAATTAGAAATAATTATTAATTTTGAATTGCAAATTAATAATATCCATGAAATAAAAATATCCATGTTATTCTTTTTTATTCCATTTTGTTCATTTTTGCAATGTGAAATTAACAATTATTTCTAATTTAATTAAGTTCAATTGTATTTTAGATGCACAGCTTTGGCATGATCTAAATACAATGTATCTTCTTTTTAATATTTTTGACTTAGGAAATATTGACTTTGTAAATTAGTTTCATAAATATCCTTTAACTTGTTTCATTTGTTGTTTCTTATGATAATCATACGATATTTTGATTACTATAATGATATTTCTATAGTTAAATTAAATATTATTTCCTTCCTTTGAATAACATTTTATGAAAAACCATCTAAAAATGACTAGAAGTTTGCAATTTAAATTGCAATTTTTTTCAGTATCTATAACTTATGGAAATATAATTTATATGTTACTATCGTGATGTATAGCTATATAAGATCTAAACTGATGTGGAAAAAAAATTAAACTCGATTGCTGCACTTTCAAAACAACAAATGGAAATAACTAAATTTTGAAAACAAATAAAACGCACTAAAATGTAGACGATTAAAAATTAGTGCCATTCTTGTTAGTTACAAAAGATATTACAGAAAAGTAAATAAATTCGATATTGGCAAAAATGTATTTTTTACCACAGAAAAGAAGCTAGAAACCAAAAGCACACACATGTTATGCAATAACTTTCGAACAACAAGCCGATCGGCAAACACTAATACCCAGAGGTAGAATTCCCTGGGGACGAGGTTATGAAGAAACAACCACGTGACCTCATGGTTGCTGGGAGTTGCAATTGGTGTCTTCCCATCTGTTTCGCTTGTACACAGGAAAAAACTGTTTTCTACCATCTAATTTCACCTGTTACTGTCTTCTTAAACAGAAACTTTGTATTTTTGCAGCTGAAGTTTTCCAATGTATCTGTAATTCTCAAGAGATAGAATTTTATTTATTGCAACAGAATAAATGTGCCTGTCTTTCGGTTTTCTTGACTTATAAGGTCGTTTTGAAGTGGTTCAAATTGTTGATTATATTTCAGAAACAAGAAAAAAGAATTTTCGTAGACGATCATTATATATTTATTTTTCGCAATTGTGTTTCAATAATGTTATTTTTTGTAAAAGGCAAAGTTTTTATTGAAATCGTTTTTTATTTGGCAATATTAGCCATAAGTCATTATTCTTTATTTATCACATTTATATACATTTGATGTCACAGTATAATTCATGTCATATGCATGTGTAATAAATTATTATTAATCTTAAAGACGAATTCAATTTTCTTTTTTTTAATGCATTTCTGTCCATCTCTCTCCATTCGTATTCGAACTGTATTCGAACTTTGATATATTCTCTTAATGTTCTTTCATAAAGATCGCACATGGATAAATATAAATGAAATTCCGAGATAGACGTTATTAAAGTAAGATAGCACATAA
This sequence comes from Argiope aurantia, assembly GCA_026543865.1. Taxonomy (NCBI): domain Eukaryota; kingdom Metazoa; phylum Arthropoda; class Arachnida; order Araneae; family Araneidae; genus Argiope; species Argiope aurantia. Next base: position 35,864 of record JAPMOR010065259.1, read on the forward strand.
CATTTATTTTTAAAATTGTAACTGCAGATGTATCGTTTAATCTCACGAACCTTTCTCATAATTAGTTCTCAGCAAATCTGTGTTATTATTTCTGCTCAAGATTTATTACTTATTTGGGTTAAGAAAAAAGTAAACGTTCAAGTCATATGATATGCAACATAAACTTGATATTTCAACAAAACAAATTCTAAGCCATCCCTTTTTTTATGGGAAGTCACTGTATTTTAATATGAAGGAATTAATGGAAATCAAGAGACTACTTTGGTTTCATTCCTTTTATGATTTGTCTTGATTTTTATTTAGTTTCTCTTCCAAGCTACAGCTAAAAATGAAATATTTATTAATTATAAGATGGCGACGCTAACTATATTCTGAATGTCTATATAGTAATTTTGTCTTTATTAAAGAAAAAAAGTAGTAAATTATATAAAAGACAAAACACTAGGCTCCGAAAGGAATCAGTTTTAATGATTTAAAAAACGGTAAATTTCAAAAGACCTAAGTCAGCTATCTTAGTTTTACAGAAAATTATTAATTTCCTTTTTAAAAAATATGATTTTATTGATGCTTATGTAAGAGAAAAACTATTTTTTTATTGTATAAGTTTTATTTTAATTAAATTAGTGTGTTTAATGTGTAAGCATATATTAATGCAGGATAAATACAATATTTTAGAATATAATATAAATTCTTCAAAAAAATTGAAAATAAGCATGGTAACTTATATTGTAAGATATTGTTAAATAGTGGCCTTAAAATAAATTAGAAATAATTCCAACTAAATGTACTAAAATTAATTCTTGAAGAATTCAATTTTACAGTCGAGTTTCTGTCTATATTTGTTGAAAAGAAAAATTAATTTTCTGCTTAAAATAATTTAATTAAAAAAATTAATGCCCATCATTAAATTTATCTACTTTAAAAGTACGTTAAGCAGTTCATTTCAATGTGAGGTATTTTAAAACGCCATGACTTTTTGGTATTGATTGTGGTTCACTATCATTGGTTCAAGATTCAATTCTATCAAAGATTTGCTACGCTTGACGTTTTGATACAAGTCTGACCATTATTGTGCTGCATGCAAGTTTCGTCAACTGAATGCGATTTTAGTAATGACCTCATTGTCTGAATGCAAATAAAAGTTACACAATCTTACATAAGTAGTCCTTTTTCAATTGAAAACGATGCCTTAATCCAACAAAATCAAATTAATTTGACCCCAGGCCTGTAAGTTTACTAAATGTAAGCCATTTTTAAAAAAAATATCTGTTAGTCTGGCGAGTTGGCGGCTGGCCTTCTATCTTAGATACAAGAGTGCATTTTGCTGAAAAGGGCACGAGTGAGAAAAGCGAAATGAAAATAACGATACTAAAACATCCATAATACTAAAGTATGGTAATTAGAGTATTTAGTATTACGAATCATACTATGATAAGCATGACAGTATGATTCGTGATACTAAAATATCTATAATCTTTCCTTTAGAGATACAGAATACACCTTTTTATTTTTGCTGGTTTTCTTTATGCATTTATAAATGGACTGTCATTCAGCTCATAAATTTCAAAATTTAAAATGAATTTGACATAACATTCAAAGAAAAATTCAGTGAGATATCTACTGACAGTTCATTTCCAATTCATTTTCAGGCAATGAAAATATATTCAATAACAAAAGATTGTTTGAGTTTTCAGTATCAAAGGATCATCTGGATACACAACACATGCAAAAGTGGAAGAAAGTTCTATCCAGAGTCAGATAGAAAGTGTAAACTTACCTTGAAGTCGCGAGATTCTACTAAAATTAATTAGCTTCAGTCAAAGATAATAGAAATAACAAAAGAATGCATAAAATTTCGATACAAATTTCTTGGAACTTTCTAAAGATGAACAAGATCAGTGAAATAATGGAAGTTACTATTTTTTCTTCACTGCTGTTCTTCGAAAATTTTGTTTAATCTTTCTCCTGCTCAGCAAAGAGCGAAATTCTCTTTATGTGACCTATCTCTGATTTTGTTTTAGAGAAAGAATATCTTTTGAAATTGGTGTGTCTCTACAATTCTTAAATCATTTTTAATATCGTTATATGTATTTATAACGCGTTTCATAGAAAATGTACTTTGAGACAGAAGACGAAAAAACTGAATGTGAAATATACAGTTTAGTTTCTTTATCTGATTATGTGGAAGTATTTAGATGATAAGGTCTTTTTGAACTAGATAATGATAGTCATATTATTTCGCGAAAAGCAAAAGTAATATTTTAATACGTATAATGTTCAAATTCTTCGAATTTGCAAGCGAAAAACAAGAAATTCTTTTTTTTCAAATTACTGTGGCGTCCACTTATGAAATCTTGTAGGGAAAAATAGCTTCAAATTAAATACAAACAAGTATAATATAAAACGTATATAAACGTTCAAGTATAATATAAAACGCATATAAATGTTCAAGCATAATATAAAACGAATATAAAATTTCAAGTATAATATAAAAGGCATATAAACATTCAAGTATAATATAAAACTTTAGTATAAAAATCAAATATAATATAAACGTTTATTTTCAGATATAATATCAGTGTTTTGGATAAATGTGTACTCTGGACATCTTGCTTGATAACCTAATTTTCATTTACCATACATTGTGTTTATTTAAATTTTTGTCTTAACTAACTCTTACACTTTCAATATCGTTATGCATGTCTTTCTGTTGTGCGTTTTATAGAAAATTTATTTTGAGTAAGAAGTACAAGGAAACTAAATGTAAAATTAAATAAGAAAAATATAGGACAATTTGTTTTTGTTTTTTTATCGACAGAAATCTGTAGATGGGAGTCTTTTTAAATAGATAATGACATTCATGATTTGCAATCAGCAAAAAACAAACAAAAAAACTTGTATCTATAGGTTAAATTTTCAATCCTTTAAATTTTCAACATTAAAACAAGATATACTCCTTTTTCAAATTATCACGGTTTCTATTTATTTTATATTGTAGGAAAAGTAACTTAAACATTCAGCAAAAAAAAAAAAAAAAAAAAAATGTTACAGACTAGTTTCTGATATTTTCTTACAGTTATAGTTAATCATGCACTCCAGATGTCCTATTTGCTTCACTTAAATATCCCTCACCATACACTGTTCTTATTTTAATAAAATTTTAGTTTTAACTAAATCTCTTTCACAATAACTTTGCAACTGATCTCTATCATTCTAAATACTATATCGTTTTTCGCCTTAAGGCATGTCTTGATTATTACTGTGCTTTCATATTTTCGATTGAACATTTTGTATTTCATTTCATTTATTTTTCCTTTTGACAGCTTTGTAATTTATTCTATATGTTTGTCATTTCGAAAATATAGCTTTGTTTGTTTTCAATTTGAAAATATTTTATTCTATATATCTTTCGTTTTGAGAATGACGTTTACTTATATTTCGTTATTTTACATTACGTTTGATTTTTTTTGTAAATATTGTATTTTATTTTCGTGTTTATTCATATTTCAGCTATTGTAAATTAAATTTCAATTCTATCCATATGCTCCGGCCCTCAGGTACTTAAATGAAGAATTTTTTCTATCACTCGCTTTGATACCCATTTTTAATCCTTACTTTCTTAATAGGAACTTATATTTAGCAAATATTTTCTTATATACTCGACAATGGCTATATTACTTCAACGGCATCCGAATTCTCTCTTAGTACCATGATCAAACCAATTTTTGGGATTAACCACTTATCAAGGATTTTGGTAAAGGACTCACATGGTGGTGCGAATAATTGTATTTTTTAGGTTGCACTACTAAATAATTAATAATTTCAGCGTCTCTTCGGGGCTTGCAATTTACAAATCGCTTTCCTGAGGCATGCTACCACTAATAAGCTAACAAGACAACTAAATGTCACTTTTTGTAAAATTTCCATTATTTGTAACCTTCATTCACGTTGTTAGGCTGTCATGAGCAGACTAATCTGTCTTCCTCTGAAGTGATCAGAGATCATCCTATTTACACATGGCCAAAAGTCTTTACATCAACGTCAAGACTTATCAATTAACCTCAGACCATGTATTCTCTCGTTGTATAAAGTTGTTACATTAGATTTTCCTCGTTGTGTAAAGTTGTTGCGAATCATAATTTCTGATTTCAATCAATCTGAACTGTCATAAGCCAGAAAGCTTGTGGAAGGAAACAATTGGGGATTTCAGCACTCAGCATGCACTTGCTTGCTCTTGTGGGGTATGGGTTTCTCTCTTTCTCTTACATATCATCACAATGTACAAGTCGGGGCCAACAATCCCCGGAGTCCGGAAATAATTATGGTATGTATATCTAGGTACAACTAGTTGTATACGGCAGTAGCGGTAGTTCAACTTAAGAAGTTCTTTTTAAATTATTTTAATAGGATGCCATCTACTACACCGATGTGATAAAAGTTATGGGCTAGCAATATACATAGAAGCAGAGATACAGATAGCAGCAGCAGAAGCAGCATCGCGTACAAAATATATAAATGGATAGTGCATTGGAAGGGCATTTCATTTGTAGCTAAGATATTGATGTGAAAAGATTTTTGTTGTAGGTTTCGAAAATCTTTGGGGAATTCAAAATTCCGAGGTCCACAGTGTCAAGGATGGTGGAGGGGGTGCCGAGAATATCTAATTTCAGCCATAACCTTCCACCATGGACTACAATGCCTAACCTCCTACAGTTACCAAGAGCAGCAAAATGTGTAAAGAATCTTCTGTGTGAACAGTTTCTTCTACGTGAAATAACGACAGAAATCAATGTAGAGCGGCAGACGTATCCATTAGGACATTGCTGCAAAATTTGATTTTAATGGACTATAGCAGCAGAAGACCGACACGAGTACCCTTACTATCACCATGATATCATTTGAAGTGCATCTATTGGGCACGTCCCCATATAATTTGGGCATTAGATGCCTGGAAAACTGTGACTTACGATTCCAGTTGATAAAATGTAATGGTAGACTTCGAATGTGACGTATACCCCACGATATTACGGACTCAAGTTGTCATAAAAGCACTGTGTAAGCTAGTGGTGGCTCCCTAATAGTGTGGTCTGTCTTCACATGAAAGGGGCTGATTTCCTTGGTCCACTTGAATTGATCATTGACTGGAATTGGTAATATTCAGCTACTTGAAAACTGCTAGCATCCATTCATTGATTGCATGTACCCAAACAGCAAAAGAATATTTATGAATGGAAATGTGCTAATTGTTCGCGATTGGTTTAGAGAACATTCTGGACAATTTCAGCGAATTACTTGACCACCGAGATCTCCAGACATGCATTCCTTAGAACGGTTATGGGAAATATTCCTGAGGTCGATTCGTACACAAAACCCTGTATGGAAATACTTTCGCAATTATAAACATGTATGGACGTACCAAGGCTAAATAATTCTGCAGAGGATTTCCAAAGGCTTGTTGAGTCCATGCCATTTCAAGTTGCTGCCCTTCGCCAAATATAAAGAGGCTTTCCACTCGTTATTATGCAATCATTCTATAATCGTCCTAAATATGTGCAGAGAGGATGAGACTTGACGTCACATTTTAAGGCATGGGCAGAAAAAATCGACCGAGCTGTCAGTACTCCCAACATAATCTGTAATGGCTGAAAACGAATATCTATATTATATGTTGGATATCTTTTTTCGCATTTTTTATTAGATTTTACAATGCATTTCTTTACTCCCATATAACTTTCCTTTTTTTATTCAAATCCATGCTTTATGCCGCCAAGTAATAGTTAATGAAACATTTAACAACTGCGCTAATGAAACATAGCAAATTGATAAAACAAAGAAAACTGTTTCGAAGATTTAAATATTTCAAAAATAAAGGTGAAAATACTTGAAAATATTCTCATTCTTTTTCAAGTATTTCTACTATTACTTTTTTATAGTAAAATTATATAATTTTCTTTTCAAAAGAAGCATATATGATTTTATTTTCTAACAAGATATATAAAATTAATCCAACAGTCAATGGTTTGTGTGTTTCAATTATAGTAAAACAAAATATTTTTTTTAAAAAAATGGAGTTGTTTTCTAGAGATTGTTTCTTTCTGGTTAAAAAACAAATATTCTCTGAATGTAAAGAAAATTATTATACGTTAATACGTTTCGAATTGTTTTTGATGTATCAAAGTATACTTACTAATACTTTAAAATATTTTCTATCTTAAATTATTTAAGAGAAGTATATAGAAAAGAAAAAATAATCTTAAATCCATGCAAGTAAAAAAATTCAAATTTGAATACAGAAACTAAGAAAAACATTTTCTGAAAATTAATTACATGTAGACAAAGAAAAAATGAATGATAAGAGAAAGGAAGTAAAATTTTCAGTTATAAAATTCATAAAGTAAACGATTTCCTCCTTCGAGATTCAGAAAAAATCTAAATTACAATGCAAGTATTTATTTGGTTCGCTTTTGAAAATAAGTTCAATCCCAATGCAATTTTGGGTGTTAAACGATCCTCTTTGTGTTTTCTCTTTCTGTTCATCTCTGTTTTGAAAAATAAAGCTTTAAAATAAAAGGATATGTCCTTTATCACTTATAATGAATCACATTATTATTATACATGCATTAAGAGTTCTTATGTTCTCACGAGGTCATTATTTTTTATGGATGAAGAAATTAAAAGGGAGATAGAATATTTAAATTTATTTTGTTTACTTCTTTAAATATTGATGAGCAGGAATTATTGAATTTGCTGTTTTAAAATCATTTCCATACATATTTAGATTTCATTTTGTATATTTTTATAAAACTTTGCAGAAATTTTTCATTGATCTGCTTTTAATTCTCTTCACTTTTATTAATATCTAGTAACAAATCATTTAATTTGTTTATACTGAACAATAAAGAATCTGAAGTTAAATCCAGTAGTTATTAAAATAATTATTAAAATGAAAAAAAAATGAAATCTCTCAGATTTTAATATTAAAAGATTGAAAATAAAATTTTTATTCTTATAGTTTTAGGCACCTTTCTTTAAAAATGTTTGTTTGTTCCGAATTTTTTAAAAATCTTGTCTTATGACAAAGTTTTTACAATATTTCTGTGCATCTCCTCCAATTCTCATGCTGAGAAATAAACAAGATAATTTCGATAATTTTTATCGGTTTTGAATGAGAGAAGAATGAACTGAAAGACAGTTCAAATTCTTTGAGGGAATTCGATTGATCTTTCGACAAAATGTTAAATAAGTAGACGGGAGGGTAAGAATCTTCATCTCGTTTTAACTTCTCTAATATGTTAAAAATTATGCAAATTAAGCAATAAATCACCGTATCATAATATTGCTAATGAAAAAATCCATGCTCCATTCAGAAGCTTCGCTCAACTATTCCTTCTTTTCACTTAGCTGCTGATTCTTTTGAGTTCTGTCTCAATTTAATCTCCACGATAAAGCTGGAGGGGCCTCTAGAAGGATATCGTATCTATCCTTTATTAATATATATATCGCCCTTTATTAATATATATAGAAAATAGCCTGCAGTTTTAGGAACTTCTATTTGTGTCCTCAAATGTTCATCAAGTTTGCCGAAAAGGCCAGGGCTGTCTTGCATTCAGTAGCTATAAAAATATCTGTACAGCTATCTTTCTTATATGTAATTAATAGTGTAGGAAATCAATATTACAGATTTAAAATAATATATAACTTTTTATTAAAAGTTCAATGAGAATTAGTTGTCCACCTTTATTATTTAACTGTCCGATAATCTTTTCTAGAGATAGGATCGTAATTTACTTTTTTTTCTGAATTCACTAAAATCATAGGCTTTTGGTGACTTTGTGGAAAAAATTGAGCTTTGACAACAAAAGATCTGAGTTTCGATGCTCAATTTTATGTTAAGCCCATGATGTATATGAGATTAATCTATTAATAATCTGCTCATAGTAACACGGCTTTCGTTTGGCTTGGTGCAGTACATGCTCGTCGTCTCGCCAACTTTTAAAACTTCTCCGACCATCCAAATACAGAAATTAACTCTCTCAAAATTTATCTTAAGCTTAGTTTGGGCTAATACTTTCTAATACTTTCGTTTACTTTCTTGTCAGCATGGGAGGAAAAAATTACACTTTTCATACACTTTTCCTATAGCTTCTCACAAAGAAACCGTATTCATTTCCGACTTACAATATGCATACATTGTATCATATGGGTATTGAATTTTGTTTTCAATCTCGTCAGTAAAGAATACCAACATATATATGGAAAAAATGGCTTGAACAAGATTTATTCACAATGACGAAATAACCAATCTTTTGATAGTAAAATTAACCCCCAACAATCCGATTGCTTCTCAGATAAAAAAAATGGCAATTCCAATAACAAAATAAACAAAGAGATTATCGGTTTGAAAAAATCTTTAAGAAACACGAGATATATAAAAGAAGGGAAAATCTGATCTAATATTAGAAAAAGAAGGCAGGGTTGTCTGAAGTTGCAGAGTTTTACAAAAGACCTTTTTAAATTAATTAGCTTCTGTCAGAAATTAAAAGAATAATAGAAGAACTAAGAAAAGCCAATTTCAATACAAATTCCTTGGGAGAAGCGACTTTAATCTCTAAGGTTCCGTAGAAACATAAAAATAATATAAATCAGGATTCGCTCATTCATTTGGTTGTTCTTTGTCAGTCTGTTTAATCATTATCCAGCTCTGCATGTTGGAAGATTCTGTTCTTGGTTTATTTTCCCCTCTTAGCTGCAGACAATATCTTCCGAAAGAGATGGGTCCCATTACACTTGTAACGCATTTTATTATCTTTATGCATATATTAGGAAGTTTCTTTCTCATTTTTTATTCAGAAAATCATTTCTCAAAACACAAAAACGAAGAAATTGAATGTGAAATTATTCCGATTCATTCCTAATTGTTTTACTGTAAATTATCCGATATTATCCTATTTACAAAAGTGAATGATCCTGCCCTAATTTTTGAATTTTAATGCTGAAAGAATTTATACATGCACATATACATGAAATAGTATTCTTGGACAAGGAGAATAGACGTAAATAATTGAAAATCCTATTTTCTTTCTTTTTTCGTTTTGAATTATCGAAAAACGACATGAAAAACACATTTGAAAGGCTGTTCATTGTTAAAACTACTACCAGGTACTGACTTAGCCTGATTTGATTTCACATTCTGTTCTAGTTCATATTTGTTATTTTTCAAAGTATAAAATTAGAGGTCTATAAATAGTGGAAGGCATTAGTTACAAACAACCGGAACTCAAAGTGATAAGTCTATATTGTGATATCTTTTATGACTTCACTTAAAGGTTTCATGATTCATCATTTTTAAATGGTTAGCTATTCTTTCCTTTTTTTAGAAAATGAAAAACGAATGATGTTTAAATACAACGTAAATTATCTGAGAAAAGAAATCATTAAGGATGTAAATCTGATAAAAATTTAAAAAAAATATTTTACGTAATCATTTTACTATCTTAGGTTACAATACATATTTTAATAATAATTTATTTTGTCATATATATATAATTAGGAAATTGATTAAAAATATAATAAGGGTTTAAACATAAAATCTCAGTTTTCTTTCAGTTTTTTTTGTTTGTTTGTTTATAGGTAATTTTTCAGAATTGTAGTAATGTATAATTTATTTTATTAATTATATTCTCATACTTTTATCAAGTTATTTATATTTTTAAGAGGTCCAATTAAATGCATGAAATATTTTTAAAAAATTCAGAATTTTGTCCGGCATTGACTTCTAAAATAAATAAAATAAAATAAAATTTTATTAAAGTAATAAAGTAAGAAAACTAAAAATATCTATTCCAGCAATTGAATTTTTCATTTTATTTTATTTGCCAAGATGTCTTTAGCTTTAGGCAATTCGCATATTTATTCGACACAATTTTTCGATATTTCATAAATTTTTAATTTCCCTCATTGTTGTATAAAGAAAATATAACGAACATAACAAAATACGTCTTTAATTAAATATTTTTAGTTTGATTCTAGTAAGAAAACTTTTATCGTGAAAAGTAATTTTTCTAATCAATGATTACAGAAAGAAGATAGTATATGCTTGAGAATTTAAATTTTTATGAAATCAGTTAAAGGACATCTGATTTGCTAAAATCTTATGTATGCATTCATCTAATTTTCCAGGGATTAAAAGATAGGAAAGTAAATATTTTTCAAATGAAAAAAAGTAGAGTTAAATATTTTAATACACAATATATTTATAATTTGAGTCAAAATAAATACAGAGTGTTTGATTGGAAACAAATGGTTTCATAAATTCTTCAAAGATGACTTTTAAATTATTTTAAAATATCGTTTACTCTTAAGAAAAAAAAACCCGAATGAAATATTTAATTTTTTGAAGTGAATTTAATCCTCTGGTAATTTCCTGTTTCAGCTTATTCCTCCGGTAATTGCAAATACGAAATCTTTTTTATCTCTATTATAAATAACTATGTAAAAAAATTCGCACATTAATTTAATATTTAATTTGGTAATATTTTTTAAAAAAATAATATTGTGTGTTGTTGCATGTAGTTCAAGCTTTAAATCAAATAATTATAATATGATACTTTAAATTTAACTCTTTTTATTTGTAACATTTTCTTTGACTCATTACATAAGTACATACTAATAAACGCTTTAGCCCTTCACAAATTTGATTGATGTCTATACTTTATACGTTAACTCTACGCCAAATTATATCAAACTAGATTTGAGCGTCTTGAAATTATGATAATATATATTCGGGCAACTAAACAGGCATAGTTTCCATAACTGATTCCGTTTAAAATTTCCCCGAAATCTATGGATTTGACTTAAAGACCATGCATCACATTTCATACGTCTAATTCAATGAGTTTTAGAGCTATCATGTTCTCAGAAAGACATACAAAATTTCAAAAATGTGTTTTTTTGGAATCAGGATGGTTTGAAGCACGGAAATTCATGAAAATCTTGAGTCCGAATATCTTGATTATATTCCTTTAGTTTATCATGTTTCTATTATACTAGAAAGTGAAAAGATGGTTAGTGGATGATGTACGGTATGTTCCCATTGAAAAAACTCAGTCCTTGGTAATACTTGTTCAAAACAGCGCCAATACACATGGTTCTGACTTATATTAACGTATTGTAGATGACTTTGACTCCTGTAATGGAAATGGATCCTTAATATTAATACCAGTCATTACTCGTCTTTGAGAAAATTACTCCCAATCTAAGTGCAGGAAATTTATTCTCGCTCCTTTGCGTTAGACATGAGCTCTCCTAAGGAAAGAAAATCTGTTGAAAATGTCTATCGCTTTTATATGAAGGAGAATAAAATAGCATTGGTTATTTCCTCTTCGTTTAATGGTGCGAAGACTGTCTTTTTGAGAATGGCAACGTTTCATTGCAATGTTTCCGGTTTCATTCAGTAGTCTATTGTCTTTTAGATCTGGAGATAAATTTGTAATTCGTCCTTGAAGCTATAAAATATTGCAGTTGTTAATAATCTGTGGAATATAAAATTTCAAATTGATCTTCCTATCTATAAATTTACCAAATTTATCTATCTGAAAGTATATATTATGTGAAAAAAATATAAAAATTTATGTTAGAATGCTTTACTTATTAATTTTTGCACTATATATGAGTTCCATGGACTAAAAAAATTGTTTTTTAATTTTTGGTTTGCATTTTTTTAATTATCCATAAGATTTTTCATTTATAATGACAACACTAATGGTTCGTTTCCAGTTTCATCTAATAATGTGTTGTCTTCTATATCAGAATGAAAAGAAATTAGTGTTCTGCGCTTGAAAATATAAATGATTGCAATTCTGTGAATGTTTCAGCTATAGTTGGCGAGTCATTGTATATTACATTTATTTATTTGGAATTATTAATGGTATTTAGAAAAAAAAATATTTTAGATATTTCATTTAACCATTTATTACGGGCTATTTATTGAAACATCATAAATATAGGATATGAAAATGCATTTAGAATAAAAGAACTGATGCAGTACTGAACTAAATTATTTCGGAATATTTTTGATTTTTCTTGCAATACTATCAGCATAATTAGAGATAGTAGTTACATTGAAAATTATAAAAAAATAATAAATTGACTGAAATTAAATTTTTATATGCCCTTGGAGTTTCCTGTCAATGTTATTAAGCCCAAACAAAAAAAGTAGAATACTCCTTCTATCTACATTATTCATTGTATTGTTCACCTCGTCAGCCATCTTGATTTTAACGCCGGTAAATAGGTATTCTTGGCGATCTGCAGGTTCATATTAAAATAGATTTCAAACAATAAATTTATTAACAATGATTTATAAAAACGTATCTTTAAAAGTTTTTATTAATACAATTGAAAGTATTTTATTCTACATGTGAATGTTTGTTTACTAGATAAATTTATACTATCAATGTACAGATATTTTTCTAGATGTTTGCAGAAAATTCAAATTTCATATTTGTTTAGTTACCTGGATATTTTCGAAAATATTTTTCTGATTTTTAAATAATTTTCACACACAAGGAACTCTATTCATTGTTTAAGTGATATCTTACTTTATCTCTTATTAACATAATATTATTAAACTAATGTATTGTATTTAAATTCGTGGATTTGTTTTTAAAATCAAACTAATCTACACTTTTGCGATGTTGTTTCAGATTAGATGCTTGAATGTTTAGTCCTATGATTCAATATAGTTTACAGTTAAAATAAGTAAAACATACATAACTAAATAAATCGAATGTCAATATTCTTGAGCAAACTATTTTTATTGATTTGGTGGAAGGAAAGGAAAACAAATTAGGTATCAAATAGATAAATTAGAAAATAGTGTTAATTTTCTATCAGCAAGATTCTGCAAATAATTTTAACTATTTTAAGTAATTGCATTTAAGTAAATAAAAATTTCGAACTTTTAAGAAAAAAATAAACTCTAGATTTTGCTTGTTAAGGAGAGAAAAATTATCAAAAGGCACTTCTTAGAAAATGCGTACTACTACAGTGAAAAATCGTTGTTTGAGACAATATCGAATTTCTCTTTTTGTTCAATATTCTAAATGTCTGAGGCGTTTTTTTTATAAAACGTTTGCAGTTTTCCTCAACATTCAATTTAGGGAAGTTAGATTCATTTGTTATATTGCCATAATTTAATTTTTAATGCTTTCGGAAATATCTTTAAATGTAAATTTCCTAATTTCTAAAGTTTGGTAAAATCGTCTTACAAAAAAATCCCACAAATTTAAATAAAATGAATATTTTTTAATACATTTGGCATAATTATTCATTAATATGTTCAGAAATTCCTGAAAAACAAAACAAAAAAAAATACCTCGGACATTGTCAAATACATTATAGGGTTATATGGACTTTACTGAAATATGGAAAATTGGACTGCAACTGGAGAAAATGCGCATGCAATGCATTTAATCATCAAAACTGAATGAATTCATATTTTTTATATAATAAATGAAAAACATCAATGTTCAAACTAAACCTTTAATAAATATCTGGATAAAATCGTAAAACAAAAAAATAAATAAATAAATAAATAAACTTAACAAATTGATTATCCTGATGCTAAAAAAATGAAGTTAAAAGAAAATGAATGCCATGGAAAGTGGGTCATCCTTATCTCCGAAGACACCGGCAGCCTTGGTTTTAGCATTCATTCCCCTATTCAGTATCCGAACCTCACCTGGAATGTGAAAGTATGATAAACACCTCCAGTATTAATTCCCGTCAGTGCTCGTCTTCGAGAAAAGATCTCCGAGCCATGTTCAGGGAGGCTTGTTCACGGTCTATTGCTTTAGATATGAGCTCCACGGATTGAGAGAAGATCCAGAAAGATGTTCTATTCTTTATGATGATATGGAAGATGTTTCATCGGCTATTTCGTAGTTCTGCGAGTGGCGTGAAGATGGTCACTGCTGAAATGATAGTATTTATTACTTCGTTTCGATTCTATTCAATGTTTTATTCGGTGCAATCTCAGCATGGAGGAATATTTTCGGACAAAGCATTATTGGAGTTTTATTTCAGGACGTAATTTTTGATTGAATTTTTTTAGCTTTATAATGAAATAAAAAAGAATGTTAGATGCTATTTAAATGTCCTTTGGTACTTGGTTACAATTCATTTTGTTATTAAGTATAGTAAAATAATTAAAAACATTAAAAATGTTCTCAATTACGAAGAACAGTGTTTTAAAGTTTTACTTGGTATCAAAATTAAAAGGTAAAACTGATATTATCTCCTTAGTTTATGTGATTCATTTACTTCTTTCCATACAGAAAAGCCCCAAACGCTTGTTCAGGTAAACTACGGCGAATGCCCGAAACGTTTGGATATCATAATAAAATCCCCCCCCCCTCTTTCTTCAAATGTAATTCATTGGATATTCTTTGCACGCGTTTTGTTCGTTAGAGATGCTAGGATATATGGTTTTCGGTTGGCAGTGATATTTTCTAAAAAAAGTTCTCAAATAACTCTTAAGCATTCCTTTGCACAGTAGCTATCAGATAAGCATGATCTTCTTCAAATGCTATGCTTGATTCTCCGTAAAACTCTTATGAACACAGCTGAAATGACGGGTCCTGGTTTGATAGTGAAGTTTTCTTTTTATTATGGAATGAGAAATTCGGACGTTTCAATATTCTGAGGGATCTGAAATAAAAGTTCTTAGAAACGAAAACCAATTAAAAAAAATTGTTTAATAAAAATTCAAAGAAAACATATTCTCACTGAATTATTTTGTGAAATTCGTCAGTTGTAAGTTATGTATATGATAAGTAAAAAAAAAAAAGTTGAATAATCTGCGGTATGAAAACATGATTAATGAAAGCAGATATTTATAATAAAAGTATTATATTTATTTTAGTGTTCAGTTTTATGCGTGAAATCAAAACAAACCTGCGATAAAATCCCCAATAATGTACAGAAACAATAGCTAGAGAAATAATAATGTATTCTTTATTAAAACCTTTTAAATTTTCATATTTAATAATTGCGTGTCAGATCAAATTAATAATTACTGCCAATTGGGAATATAGTGTCTGCTGTTGCATATTTTATGTACCCAAATTGGTATTATGAAACACAGAATTAAGAAAATGAAATACAAGTAAGACCGTTTTTTTTTTCTTTACAATAAATGAAAATTACATAATTATTCAAATTCGATTTCTAATTATATTTGCTGCAGGGCACATTATAAATTATCTCATTTTATAGTTAAAATGAGTCATTAATCATTTATATTCCAGAAACTATAAATTAAACATATTCATTGTAATTTGAACAGACTAGGTGATTTCGCTTTCTTTCGATTTTTTGTATGATTTCTGCTTAACCTTTAAATACTTAGGAAGTTAATTTTTACATGAATATTCAAAGCAATTAAAAAAACTCCGTAAATACTTTGATAAAGCATGTTTATTATTAATTACTTAATTAATGTCATTAGTATGCTCAAATTTATGTTGAAGTTTTTATCGTTTCTTTTTAATTATTTTGTGTTACTTAAAAATGCTCGTTATATTCTTTATTTAGAAAATTTCCAGTGCTTTTTATTCTAATATTCAAGTTAAAATCATGCATTTTTTTCCTTGGAAACTTGTGAGAATAGTGTAAACAATTCAGTTAAATAGATCATGGAAAATGAACATTGTAAACGACTTCCGAGGAGATAATTAATCATGCATTGCTTTCCATCATTCTAGCCTGTACATAATAAAAGAAACAGCAAGTAAACAGACATTATTTAATACTAAATACTTAAAAAGTCTTAGCGTAATACTTTGACTAAGACATACAGAATAAATGCATTTCTTTGCTTTAAAAACTATTCCGTTCAGAAAAGATTAGCTTTGAACACGATAGAAATTAGGTTCAAGCAATCAAAATTTTAGCACCTTGGATGCAATGTAATTTCGGATTAAAAATGTAAAAAAAAAAAAAAAAAAAGAATAATGTTAACATAGCTTTTGTAAAATCTTCAGATATATTTTTAGCACTAACATAAGATAATTATTTATAAAGCTGTAAATAATTATCTTATGTTCATAAATTAATGAATATGTAATTAACAAATACTTCAGAAAAAAACTTTTACCAGATTTTTTAGATTAAACAGATTTTTTAATGACCTGTACTTCAGGACCTAATGACCTGATTACTTCTATATTTAAACAAAACAGATTTTTTAATGACCTGTAAAATATATACCATACTTAAATTAATGTTATTAACAGTTAAGTGTAAATCATCCGATGCTGCAGTACTTTTGAATCCTACTTCTTTTAAAGAATCACTCTGTAGGTAAGAACTGGAAGTAAATGAAGTAAAGTGAAGTAACAACCGGAAGTGTGTTTTTATGGCTTTTGTCAGAAAATAACTGAAATTCAGAGAAGGTCTATTTTTTTTATTCAAAAACAAAACTCATTCATTGTTTAAAAAGAAAAAAAAAACGACTAACTATGAAACTTTTGCTTTTTTTGATATTTTTACTGGCTTAAGTTTAAATGAAAATATGGCTTACAGATTCTGCTTGAGTGTCCTATGTAGTTTCAAGCAAGGTATCAGTTTCTTTCTTAATCTTACTTAAAAGATAAAAGATTCAAATTATAAAAAGTCAATTACATAAAACACAGATATTTTGCTGTAATATTGAACATAAAATATTGATGGAAGGAGAAAGAAATACAAACTTCTACAAAGCTAGAAATGCAAACTACGAATTATAAAAGGGAAATTTATAAATAAAATAAAATGACGATTCATTTCCAAAATTAGACTGGCAATTACTGAATTAAAAGGATTCGGATTGGTGAGACTCAGCTGAAAGATTTAATAAGCATTAAAAAAGTAAAAATAAATACAAATAAAGTTATTTTTTCATTATAACTTGAATTCCAAGATCTCCAGACTGATTTCCAGAAAACTTAATTGCCAAATTACAAGTTTATTACTTCTATAAAAGAATACTTCTTCTATACTTCTATAAATTCGAATAGAAGAACAGTTAGGATAAATCATACCGTAATTTACTAATAATACCGTAACTTTTTATTTTCATTTTCCTTTATTATGTATTTTAATCAAACTCTTAAACATGTACTAATATTATGTCTTCAGTTCCTTCTTCCATACCCTATAAAGACTGATAAGATATCTAAATAATATTGTATGAAGCCTCTAGCATGCAAAAAATATTTAGATAGTGGATAAGTAATTGCCATTATTCAAAGAAAAGCGACTAAATAGTGCATTCATTAAAGAAAATTATATTATATTGAACATAAAATTGTTTACCGATTAAACTTTTTTTATTGTCTGATATTTCATCATATATGTTTAAATGCAATAAAATAATATTTATCAAATAATTTTATTTATCTATGTTGCTAATTAATTAATCATTTTAGTAAATTTATGATGAAAAATTAAAATGTAAATAATTATCTTATGTTCATAAACTAATGAATATGTAATTAGCAAATGCTTCAGACAAAAACTTATTTCTAAATATACAGAAATCACACTTTTAAAAATTCTCCTTTCTGGTTGATTGCATTTCCTGAATAGGCAATTTTTTTTGTAGCCTCTTAATGCAGCTGACATATCCCCGAATTGAAACACTTGTGGGAATTTTGATGAATTCTTTCATTTTAGATACAGATCCTGGAAATGTCTTTGTTTATTCCAATTATTCTAACATTTTTCTTCTTAGCTAACGATTTCAAGAATATTTTCAGCTCTCTTTAAATACACCTTGATAAATAATGATGAACGAAAACCTTTTATGAGGAGACTTTGATAGCAATTTTGTGACTAATAGGTAGCTAGTTTTCTCTTTTAAAGTCTCTCATATCTCATTTCATAAGCAATTTACTTTCAAGAGCAAATGATAAAATGATTTAATATTATTTAGTCAGTTATGTAAGTATTAAATATTTTTAGAAAATATAATTTTAAATTTACTTCTCACCCCAATAAATTAAAAGACATTTAACTTCCAGATTATCTAAATAATTTATAAGGCTTAATATGTAGATTTAATTTATACCCATTATTATTTTATAAATTAAATTTCTCATCTTTTTTGTTACTCGAAAGTTTACTTGGGAAGGGCATTATAAATTACAAAAATGATAAATTAATATGAATGATGTCTGAGTCATTATGCATCCTTCTAAATTTCTATTATATACGGAAGGTCGTATAAATGCAAAATATACTTAGGCAACGAATATGGATAAACCCTATATAGAATTTAAACCTTGACATTTGAAAGTTCTAAATCAAAATCAACCACGAGAACATCCTGACCGTTGAATTTCTAGGCAACTAGAAAGACTTATCATTTTTTTGTGTGTGTGTTTAGTTCTACATAGTCAAATCTAAATTTATTTTTAAATTTTACATTAATTTTCGAAGTTAAAATAAATTTAGTTAGAAAAATTTGTATTACTTATTAAGAAATATAGTTTCTCAGCATTAAAATATCAGTTTTCGGAGTTTTCTCATTGCAAAAAAATTATTACGCGATTCTATAAAGAAGGAAACCCTAAATGGGTTTGTCCTTCTGAAGAATTTAGAAGAATAGCTTGACCAAATATGTACTTCAAAAAATGTTCTTAATTTTCCCCCGTGAAATAACGCATGTCAATTGTAATACTTCCTCTCTAATAATATTTTTGTGGAAATTGGACATTTTTTTAAATATTTTTTTTATTGAACCTGAATTTCTATGCAGAACATTGTTTGACAAATATGTAGCGCCAATATTTTTAAGCATTTGGAAATAAAATTTAATTAATTTTTTTAAGATAATCGTAAATCGTTTTCCTCACTGTTTTGTAATAATGAAAAATGTAAAAAAAGTATATTGTAATTTCTAATATGTATTCACTTCTCTTATGATATTTTTATAAGTAACTAAGAATTTCATGATTTGTCTGAATGTGTATTTTACATATTTAGATTCATTAATAAAGTCAATGCAATGGTATAAAGAAACAAAAATGAATAATATTCTGGTACATTTCAATTCGTTCAAAGAAATAATATTGCTAATATGAAACATATAAAGAAATCTTCACCGATTTTACGCTTTTCTCTTATTTGAATATGCTAATGATTTACCCTTGTGCACAAGAAAGTCTGACACCAAATCGAAGATTGTAAAACCTAATTTAAAACAATTATTTGTCCTGGACCTGACTTTTCTTTGATAAACAATAGTCATGCAAGCAGGAAATGCTATAACCATCGAAAAGACCCGTTGGGAGACGGCCATGTCTATTCAGCCATCGAACCGTTCTAGGACATCTTCATCTCCGGAATTTGTAAAATACTTGAAAAGAATTTGGAATTGTCGATTCTATGCATAACGAAATCGCTTATTGTTCGCGTGATAGTGTTTTCTTCGTGTTCACACTATTTTAAATGCTTTGTAGATAAATAAAATGAAGTGTAAGGAATCTTATTTGCATTACATTTTCAACTAGTTACATTAGAATTCATTCCCATTATTGAAGTGATAGAAAGCAGGTAAAATGTCATTATTAGGAGATTCAGAATGCGCCAGGAAACCTGTTCAATCGGAGATGATATTTCCAAAATATTGCAGAAATTACACTGAATTTATTTAAAAAGGAATCTAAAAATTATTTTGAATCCTATGAGAATCCTAAAAATTAATTTGAATCCTATCGAAGATAACGTTTATGATAAAAGAAAACGCTGAAAAATTGAAAAAAAAAATGATTTGTGATTATTTTCATGCTAAATAATTTGGGAGAATGGAATTTTAGAATGAGAAGCATATAAACGTGTGGAGTTCCTTTTCACAATTTTGAAATTTTGCTTTAAATTTCTATGCATTTAACTTATAAAAGAAGAGAAAAAAGTGAAAAAAAAAACATTGTTATAAATTTCTTAATTTTATTATTATTTCTGTAACAACTTTTGATTTTCAAAACGTCAAATTCCAAAAATGTAACATATATAAAAACATCAATATATATATATTTATTATTAAATGCGATATGTATTTACAGATCTAAAATCTGACTTGTTTTATAAAAAATAACATAGTTTTAATATAGAACTATTCACTTTCAAACATTTCTTAAATACTTTAAAGAAAATTAGTTTAAATATATACGTCTTGAATTTTCATCGCTCGTCAAAATTTTATTTAATAAGATCTTGAAGTTCCAAAGGGATGTGTACGTCCCATGAAATGCAGTTTCAAATCCAAAATTCACTGAATATTGTCTCAATAATTTAGACCTCAATAGAAACTATGAAAAAGAGAACACATAACTTTATGTACTTTGGGCCAAATTTTATTTTACAATTCCTGCTTCATACTTTATAATATATGATGTTAATTTATAGTAATTAAGTACAAACAACCCTAAAACTTATTTACAAGATATTAGTGATGGTATTTCTCTTACTTACTAGAATACCAATGGCGCTTAATGTTTTCAACTATAAGCTTCAGTAGGACATATTTGTTCCACCACTTTAAATTCGGCCCTACTCATAATATGAATTTGATCAAATATGACTAACTTCCTATCTAAAAAATATTAGTTGAAAGAAGAAGTACGGAATGTTTATATAAATACCTTAAGAGTTTTAAGAGAAATATATAGTTTTACTTTGATTTTGCAAAGTTATAATACAGAGTATTGCCCAACATTCATTCAAATTTTTATAATTAAATACTGAATAAATTATCGAATTTCAGAAAATGCTTAGCTTTGAATTATTTTAAACAAAAATAAAAACATGCATGAATAAACTAGTTTTCTTAAAATTGAAATTACTTTAAAAATGAAATACCTTTTGAGTTTCATTTCCACCACTCTTACTTCAAAATTAAAAGCAGTTTAGAAAAAAAAATATTGCATTTATATTTTTCTAATTAGTTTTAATCTCTTTTAAGGATAACACTTTTACAGTTCTTTCAACAATTCCCCCTTTTTTGCGGTAAACGAATGAGTGAAAAGGTATTCAATCACCTTTTTTTATATATATATAATATTTTATGAGAAGTAATTACTTTCCTTTTCAGCTCTTAAAGAAATGGTGCAGAATTAACTAATATTTTATTGTGCTTCACTTTATTTCGGTTACAGAAAATCTTTTTTCTAATCCTTCTTTTTTAATTACGTTTTTTTAATTCTGATAAAATAGATAGGTATCTTAATCACTATTTAAAATGAAATCCTATGATATTTATGACTCCTTTTTTTTGTTCTCACTTTAATACTGAGAAGTATAAATTAAAATCTACAAAAAAGTGCATGGCAAAGAGAAAAACAATACTAAGAATATTATGAAAAAAAACATTTTCTGTATTTTTTTTTCATTTGGATTAAACTTTTATCCGTATATGTTTCACTTTCAAAAAATGTTTAACAGAATTGTTACTAGTCACTTTAAGTGTGGTGATGAAGTGACATCATATAAATCATAGACTTTTGCTATCGGAACCAAAAGTAATGAAAACCAGTGGCAGTGGTCTCCCTAAAACTTTGTCGGTATTCTTTAATAAATTTGTTATTTTGTTATTTGTCAGTTTTGGAGCGATTTATCCCTGATATATGTTAATATTATCTAAACAATCGAATTTGTGATTTAGGCACGTTTTTTTCAATCGATTAAAACAAAGATTTAACACAAAATTCCATTTCCAGTCTCAAATTCCTATACTTAAATTGATATATTTATATCACCGCGTTTTTGAATTATTGCATTAACATGTTTCTGAAAGTATAGACCGACATACAATGAATCCGTTTGAGGAATTGTTTCACACTTTGACTGCTGTCTACAATACAGATGTTAAATCTGTATACCGAATCTTATCTATTAAATTCTCTTCATTATGTAGTTATCATATTAACTTATATTCGAACAGCCGGACTTCCTCTCAACAGATTTTACTGAAAATTTGAAAAAAAAATCTGCAAATTTGGTGTAAAGACCGTATATTAAATTTCAGCAGCAGCTCAATTTTTTTGAGTTATTTTTGTCACAGACAGTCAGATAGATATTTTCCAAAAACTCAGGGAAGTTTGTAATTTGAAGATTCGTCAAAATCTTAAGTTCCAATTGATTTGACGTTTTCTATACTTTCTCTATGCCACGTATACGAGAAAGGGAAGGATCTAACTTCCTTTCTTACACAAGATTGATAAGAGTTCCTTTGCAATGTGTGTCCGCGCTATTTTGCAGTAAACAAAGGTATCGGTTTTTTCCGTATGGAAGCCAGCTATTAAAACTACCGGTACTTAACTGGATCAACAAGTATTGCAGCATCTCTTTTGTTAATTCTTCTTTTATAACATTTTAAGAACATGATTTTCTATGCCGTATTTTCAACCAAGCATGATTTTTATATATTGCATTTTTCAGCTCCAAAAAGATATTCAAATATACATTTCTTGTAGCTGTTATAACCTATACAAAACTTTTATTTTTGGTCCTGGCAAGGGCAATGCCATATCGAAAGCAAAAATAAAATATTACTTAGGCTTTGATAATGTAATTTCTCATGTTAAGGTTGATAAAAGAAAGGCAGTTTCAAATGAAACCTTTTCCTTGGTTCAGAAAATGTTTAATATTTCTTTAAAATATCATATATATTCATTCATGGCCAGACACATAGCCAATACATCTTCACATTTTAAAAGTGACTTAATGGTTAACTTTATAAGAAAATAGCAGGCAAAACATGTCTCTTTAAACCATTGTAATTATATTTCCGTTACATATATTCACCGGCAAAATTGCGCTGATATTTTCAGTTCTTAATTTTCATGCTGAATACATGTAGAATAACTTTTGTTTATTTCGTTGAATTTATTTATTCATTTTTATTTATTCTTCTTTTTATTAGGAGCTTTTTAAAAATTCAATTCACAGAAAGATTTATACATTAAATTCTCTACTTCAGGCAAATTAGCGTAAGTTCTAGGCCCAATAAAAAAAAAAAGAAAAAGAAATCCATCTTATATACAAATTCACTTGGGTGTAATCCTCTCATACCTAAAACCATTCGAGGCCGCGGTGGCCTAGTGGTAAGGTCTCAGCTTCGGAACAAGAAGGTTTCAGGCTCGAGACCCAGTTCACCAAAGAACCGTCGTGTAAGCGATTCTGGTGCACGTTAAATCAGACGGGACAAAGCATCCTACCACTGGTGTGGTACGGAAGTTTGGAAAAGGGAGTGCCAGCTCAATTGTCGACCTCGTCATCTGACCGATGTTCAAAATTATGAAATCCGTCCCAAAATAATCCAAAAGATGTTTAAAAAATGGGAGTTTATATAACTAAACTATATCTTTAATCATTCGAATTTGTATCTAAAAATAAGGAAACGCCCAAATTTCTCTTTTAAAAATAAGGAAAAATTAAATACTTCTTCTATAGCCGAAATAACAAGTAATCTTCTTAACAGTGTTGATATACAAATAAGGATCCCGCTAAGTTGATGGCTTTTAAGAAATTATTTACTCTGGAATTTCATAAAATTTTTAAAGAAAAGAAAACCTCAGTCTCCCCCCTCCCCAAACTCATATGGTCGAGCGTCTTTAACGAACAAGGCGAGAACCACGAGCCTTAAATAAATCACACGTAAAAAAAGGAAAGAAATTTTGCTGTATTTTGCAGAAGTTTTAGGCATCAATATAATTTCGTTGGATGAACGTTTTTTTTTTTTTTTTTCCGGTATTTATAGATTTAAGTCGTCATGGTTTTGGTAATGAAATGACTGGAAATTTAAGTTTCAATTCACAAGTTTTCCTAATCATCCAAAATTGTGCTATATGAAGGTAAATTTGCCTGCTGTGCAAGATTAAAGGAGATCATGTGAAAAATTGCTCTCATGATATATAAATATAGCAAAAGATTAAAAAATGCTTTGCCAATTCTGAAAAAAATATTAAACATGATCACGAGAACTTGACCGGTCAAGTTACTGATTTAAATAACATTTAAATAAATTACTTGCGCATGTTATTGCTTAAATTCACTTTTTCAATCGGGAATTTTTTTATAGAAAATGTGTAAACTCTTTAATAATTAATTATTTACGTGAAAATTAAACATTTTTTTATTTTTATTAATTATATTTAAAACTATTTCATTAATACTCATTAATCTTTTTGAAGACAAGACACAATCCAAATTGCGAAAAATTGTAAATAAAAAAAATGAAATATAATTTCGCTTCACTGAAATAATTATTATCTCCACCAAGATAGGCCTCATCTTCCCAAAATACTTGGTTTTTAAATATTTTTTTCAGTTATTTCTTTGTCATAAATCCTCTGACATGTTGTTCCAGATGGTTGATTGTATTCGTTGCTCAGATCATCTGCAAATACATAAATACAAAGGCCAGGAGGGTGACTTGATCCAGTATTCCATCCTTTTATGAATCTAAGATTGTTTTTGAAACTTCTGTCGACAGTGAATACACTTCATTTTTTTTTGGGATATACAAGGACTAGGAAGGAAAACATTCGAAATAAAATAAAAATGTTTGTTAAGAAACATGGATTTCCGGAAAGAATAGGATTTTTTTTTCCCGTTTTTCTCAAAAAAATGCTCCGAGTTAGATATATTCTTATAAAATAAGAAATAAAAATCTGAATATTAAATATTTTTCGCATTTAATTTCATTTTTTTCTTATGAAATGACGTTCCATTTAAATATTATATTGCTTTTAGTATTTAAAAGCAATCAAATTTTCTCACTTTTCGACTTTTTCATAATTTTTAGATAAATGAATGTTTAATTTAGTTTTCTGCATGTTTATACATTTTACCTAAATGTAATCGCAATAATTTGATGAATGGTTATCGTGTTTAAGGTTATGTAAATCCAAAGATGAACCAAATAAGTGCGAGTAAAATTTACCAATTAAGTCTTTCTACTCTGATGTGGGCTTGAAAATTGTAGACAAGTATTATTGCAGATGCTCTCTTTGTATATCTATGTTTCAAAGTTATAAGGGCAATTAAAAAGCAGCCATCGTTTTTCTACAAAATGAAGAATTGGAGCAACTAACCTAAAAACTTTTTTTTAGCCTAATACGTGGAACAATTAATGAAATTATAATTATTTTGCATTTGATTGTTATCAAAATGGCTTCAATGAAAGAAAAAAATTTAACATGCTCTTCAGTTCCATCAACTACTATTCAGTGTCAATTTTAGGGAAAATAAAGTGTCCACAATGCTGCTTGAAGATTTGATGCATACACAGTTAGGATCATAAGCGTCTTATTTCAGATTTGTACAACTCTTATCTAGAGTCTGTAGTTGACATCCTTTGAACAATGAAAGCTGCACACAATGAAATATTCTGATGTGGGTGATTTCCTTCAAAATGTTATAAACGGGCGTACGATGTAATAAAACAACCACAAAAGAAATTAAGGTACTTTTTAAATAATGTATTTTAACCAGAGAAAAACTTTGTGACCATTTTGTATGCAACAAGAATTTTCTTCACAATTTTTGATAACAATACTTGTGCTATAAATATATCAATTACATAAGTTTTAAGAGAATTAGGGAGCATTTTATGATATATTTTGATATATATATGCTCTGTAGTTAATTTAATATGCCCTCTGTTTAAGTAATGACAAAATTGCCGAATAGAAAGATACATAAAAGAAAAGGTTAAGAACCAAGATTTTAAGAAAAGTAAATTCTCACCTAAAATCTTACATGAAAGTAGCTATGAATATACCATTTCAGTCGCAACTTTAATTTCATTCCTACAAAACATCTTTTGGGCGAAAATCTCCAGCTTTCTCTGTCCTTCTTTCAAACAAGGAATCTTTCAGCATACAAATATATGATTTAAAAAAAATCTCAGTATCAGACACTGACTACCAAAAATATTACTCTCTGAGAAGTCTTGCTACTGTTTATAACCCAATTTTTTAAAAACCTTTAACCATCTAAGTGCTAAAGTGCTTTATGCATTTCCTCCATTCAAAAGCATTTTTAGCCTACGCCACTGAATATGTTCCCTGCCCTTGACAGAATGTGCAAGGAATTCTGTTGAGCCTCGTGGAAACGAAAATCAGAGTTTACCATGAGGGGAATGTGAAATGGTATGTACTAAGGATCACGTGGCAAGAGAGGCCAATCAGTTTGATGGACGTGATCGGAATGGCGGTACTTTCTGAAAAATGATCGACTTCCTGTGCAGAAAGGCTTCTATCAAGTCTAAAGAACAAATCGGGGGGTCTTGAATGAATATTCTTGAATAGATAGTGTAAGGAATGGCGTATAAAACTATAATTTGTGACTCAAGTGAGAATATATATATATTGAAAACCCGATAATACTCGAATATACAGTGCCTTCTTCTTTAATAATTTTTTCATGTGCGTGATATTTCAAGAGTTTAATTTAGTTTTTCATTGAATTATTACATACTACATAAAATAATTTATCAATGTTTATTAATTTTTTCATAGAATATCGGTTGATTCTATTTAAAAAATCTTATCATATTGTACGAAATAATGAATCATATTATAAGGATAACAAAGATAAGAAAATAAATAGTTAAGAAAATATTTCTTATGTCAGAAATTTTACAAAGAATTGATAAATAATTATCATAATTAAATTGCATTTTTTTTAAAAATTATAATTTATGTTTTATTTGAAACATTGAAAAATGTTTCTAAGTCTGCTTTCGGTTTCAAAAACTTTTTGATTTTGCAAAAAGAAAAAGTTACACAATTTTCTAAAAAGAAAGAAAAAAAGCCTTTATCTATGGGCATGAAGATCATACAGTTTTCTGCGTTGCATTTGGTATCTTTCATATCTTTAGTTACAAGATGCTAAAAGTGAATATTTTTGTTGGAAAGGTTTTAAAAATATGTCTTAAAATTTTGTTTCTTCAAATTTTCCTAGTTTTATAGTTGAGGTTCAAAATTGAGTATATTTTTTTATATATATTATCTTGGATTACTTCAATTATTTAAAACAATTATAGATATAACTTGCTTATTCTTTTTTTTAGTATTTTTTTAGATGAAATTCTTTGTGAATGCAAACATAAATTTAGAGAAATCCAGTCATTTGCAGTTGAACAAAAACAATCTCATAGTTCATGAAATTCTTCCTTTTAGAATGAGTTTTTTATATTAACATATTTAAGCAAAATTGACTAAAATATTAAAATATAAGTTAAATTTTAAAAACTATTGCGTGCGAAATTCCTGCATCATCGAAAAAAAATGATTAAAAATTTATATGATGGTTAATATAAATTTTAAGGAACTAACTTAACATTATTTCAATGATTAATTAAAAAAGTGCATGCTTATCGGAACTAATGAACTTGACACTAATAACCATCTAAAGCGATTTACAGTTAAATTACAAATACGCCAAATCATTTAAATTTTACAAAAAAGACAAACACTTATTACTCCAATATGCGTTCAGATTTTCATTTCGTAATAATATTAATTATAGTTGACAACTGAATTTAATGAATCACTTGTTCCAGATTCTGAAGCTCCATTTCGGAATAAAAGTTGCTTCATATTCAAATAATTAACTGATTAACTCATTTTAACTAATTACATTTATATGCATTGCTTGATTAACTGTCACATACTAAACGACTTTCAAAACTATTAATATATTTTATTGGTCAAGAACAAGCATTAATAATATAAGCACTATGTATAATTTAGTGTTTCTATTATGGGATTCGTCTTCGTATGTCTAACCGTTATGGAATACAACAGTGTTCGCCAATTATTTATTTTGAACTTAAAATTAAAATAAATGAATTATATATTAACAACCAAAAGATTAAAGATATAAATTTAACTACCGAAATAAATAGTTTCTTTTTTAGAGAATTCATAAAATATTCATGAAACTTTATCAAATAATTTAATAAATGGTTATGTTTAAATGAAATTATGCAGATTAAAATTGCAACAATTTTATAATAAGTGATAGTTAATTGTAATAAACTAATAAATTTAAAAATCAGGAATCTTTTTTGAACAATCATTAGGATTTTATAACGCAATAGAAAAACATTTTAATTAAATAATTATTTAAATTTTTAATTAATTTTGAAGTTAGATTTTTCTGACATTTTTCTACAAGCGATAACTTATTGTAATAATTTATTCCAAATATCGATAGTTTCGTTTTATGATCATTCATAAAATTGCAATCAGAAATTTAATTAAATAATAAACTAAGTTTTTAATTAAACTTGTAGGTTAACATTGCGTGACATTTTGTAACACACCATATCCTATATTAATTACTAGTAGGTTTCCCTAAGGGAAAAGGGCATCTTATGCATCATGATAAATGATTGGATGATGAATAATTACGATACTTATGTACCTGAATTTCATTAAAATTGCAATTAAAATAGAGAATTGTTTAAAACGGTTGGTTTTACAATCATACTTTATAATTGTAACAATAATCTCTATCCGTCATAAAATATAGTTAGTTTTATTAATGCAAAAAAGGAAGAATTTTTGTTGCTTCATATTTTATAAATTCCATAATCTATTTAGCAATAAATTCGTAATATGAATACTTCTCATGTACTTTCTAAAGGTAATTTGGGAATAAGTTTATATTATAATAATAACATATAATTTTTATATATTTGAAATAATGTATTATAATGAAAGGTTCTATTCTTATTTCGTCAAATTGACAACTGCCTCTTTAATTAAAAAATGTATCGCATTGTCTTTAAAAAACAGTTTTTTACAATGATTTAAACTCGTTTGTAGTCAATCCAAGAAGAAAGTAAGGAAACTGATCACAAGAAAGACGAAATAATGATATTGATTTGAAAAGTAGAAAATAATGATTTTGAATCTTTTTATGTAGAAATGTTGTCTGCGGAGTTGCGACTTATCTCGAATCAGGGAAACCTGATATTTCAGGATCTTATATTTTATTAACTAATTTTTTTACTTATATTTTATCGACTACATTGATGTCCAGAAGATCAACCGAGTATATTTGATGGTACTTGACCAATTTGGTTAATGATCAATAGTATATTTGATGAACACAAGTTTAGTTAAAAGAAAACTTATTTTGTTGAATGAACTTATGATGCCTGACAGTTAGAGAAAAGATAAATTATCATATTATATAATTGACATAGAAGACAGAACTACCTTTAAAAATGTATTTTAACTATAAATGAATGGAATTGCTGAATGTAGAATTTTTCTACTTTCCTAACTAAAAATGATTCCACATACATCAGACTAAAAAAACTTGGATTTGGGGAAGTTATTGTAATGAAATTTTTAAATACCGAATCATTCTAGTAATGTAAAAATAAGTAAAAATATATCATGATAAAATCGCTAAACGAAATATATATTTATGAAATAAAGTTAAAAACATATTATCTTTTTCAATTCAATAATTTTACTTAGCGCTCCAAAAATTTTCATTATAAAACCAAATTTATGTGTAGATATCTCAAGAGTTTAAAAATTTCATCCTGGCAAAAAGTTCTTTCAACTTACACAGCCACAAATTTAGAAGCTAAAATTGCAACTATGCATCAGATTTCCTGCAAAGCGGTCAACAACACGTATCACTACAAAAGCGCTTTCATTCTTCCCTTTTGAGTCGTTCCCCACCGTTTTTTCGACAAAAGAGTGGCCAGCTGCTTCTAGGGAAAAGAAAAGAACTTCCTCGGTTCTTTGTTTGGCAGGATATTGAAGACGTTCTGCGGTTGAAATCTCGAATGTTGATGTTAACGAAGGACGGAGAAAAGCAGGGGTAACCTCTGGTGGGGGATTTTCAAGCAAACCTCAACTGTTGTCATAGTGAATTCTTCGAGTTCCTGTCAAGAATAAACGACGAAAGAGTGAAATAGAACATTTTAAGTCCTTTAGGATGTCTTGTAAATCTAAAGTTCCGAAAATCGTAAAGAAGTGAAGCGATGTCTTCTTCTTGATCTTTACTGGAATATTGATACAGATTTACAAAGGGAAAGCTTATTCCTCTAAAAAATTGTATGTGTTATCAGTGAAAACACAAATATTGTTGGTTGGGACCTCGGATATTAATGCAATGTTTTTTCGGTTCTCTTATTAATAAAGAACATTAAAGTATTTGGTCATAAAGCGAACTCAAAATAGATTTTTCGTGATCTTTAGAATAGTAACCTCAGGTGTTATGTGAGAGGTTTTATGGTGAATTTGTTTAAATTCAAGATAATTGTTTCGGAATATTACGCATGAATACTTTATTATTTTGTTGTCCATCGAATAATTTCAATACTTCATTCTTTCATGCCTTGCGCGTTTTACCATGGACAAATTTACAAAAATAAAATAATTTAAAATATGATGTTTATTCCATCCATATTGTATGATGTCTATTTATTGTTGTTCAAACATTGAATGTCATACAATAATTTGAATCCTTCTTACCAATTTGGTTGAACTTTTGTGATGATTATAATAATAATATTGGAATTGGATAAATATTGGAATATTTCCAATATTTCTTGCCATAACATATTCTTTCAAACTATAGAATGATACAAATTTATTTTAAATGTAAATTTATGAAGAAAAAAACTATACCAGACATTTTAAAGCGTAGTAAACTGACATTTGATATCTCTGTAGATTTTTATAACATTTTTGAATGACTTTTCTCTGTTCTAATTTTTAAAAACTATTCTAAGAATTTTACGCCTTATTAATTCTAACTATCCCAGTATTGATAATTTCACTTAGTCTTTTTTACTTATCCCTAACACTATTTATCTTGACTAAAATTCTAAGAAAGTTCATTTTTGCTTAATGCCTCGATTAAAAATTAAGATAGAAAATATATCTCTAAATATTGAAAATATGTATTCTTGGATAATACAAGCAATTAATGATATTATATAAATTGACGCAGAATATAGATTTAATTGAAATGAATGAATGTAAATGACAATATTGCATCCACTTTTTACTTTGAAATATGCGTAATATTTTGTTTTAAAGTACTGTAAATAATGCTCAAATGTAATTTAAGAATATTGGAATGTACATAATTTAAAATCCTTAAAAGAACTGCATTTCACTAATTTGAAAGATGGATCTAAACAAAACGGATACAAAACATTACACAAAAAAAACAGAAAAAAATACAAAAGAAATGTATGTTATTTAGTTCAGAAACAATAAAGGAAGGAACGAGCTGAAAATAAAAAGAGGATTTCTCTTTTGTGGAGGGAGCTGAACTTCCATCACAACTAAAGAGGAGAAAATACTCGGAAATTCTATATATTCTACACCTAGATGCAAGGATTTCCGAAAAAAAATTTCGGAAGTTAATCAGTATTTTAAGTTCCGTATATTCCTTCAGTATTTCGAAGAAGAAAAAAATTCAACACGTAACTCATAAAATTGTACCAAATCTAGAAAAACAAGCTTAAATGCTAAGATGCCAATAAAAGAGTAAAAATTGGCAACAACGGAAAATATTTCTTCGTAAAAAAGACAGCAAAATGAAAAAACAAACAAACAAAAACAATACTTCTTGGTAATACACCGTCAGTAGCCAGAAGTGAACTTATATAAATTTTTAATAAATAATCTATTGATGTATTTATAAGAGTCACAGGAGAAAAAAGTGGGACAGGTTCCGCATGAATCTTCAGAAAATGGTGTTTTTATTAAAGAACGAACGAGCTGTAATAACAAGCCCTGCATGTTAAAAATTGAATAGATATTCATTTTATTATTGCGAAATAGTTGAATTTAAATAGCTTAATTTCAAAGAACCCAATTATGTAGATGACATGATTTAGAAAGTAAATGGTTGCTGAGATGGAATTTATAAAATATATATATAAAGTTAATAAATGCATGTAGGGAATAGACCAAAGAGCTTTTATTGTTTCATAAATTCAGTTCTAATTTTTCTACTTTATTATATATCTTTTGTACCAAATATTATTAAGAGTTTTCGATACAAAGAACGAGACTCTAACAATAGGGAATTTCCCCATATCTGAGTTTTTCCTTGAATAATTTCGAATTAAAGTTATTAATGGGACGATTTTATCTATAAATCTTGAAGAGATTTGCATTAAAATGAAGTATAGAAGGGAATAAAGAAAATCTTTCGAGAATGTACAGGTAGTAGAAATTACAATTTCTGTTCAATAAAATATAATTACTTCCTATAACACATTTTGAGTTTCAAATGCAAAAAAAAAAATATTTTGTTTTAACAGAAAATACAAATGTTGCATATGATGCAAAAAATGCTGTTTTATTTGACAATCAGCAATTCTAAAATCCAATATTAATTTTATAGCAATTAACAAATTACAAGAAATATTTTTAGAATAATCTAAAGGAATTTTCCAACTTGAAGTAATCAATACTAAAGTATTCATTCTTATGCATTATTTTTATTTCCAATTAATGACCTCTGTTATTGCCTTTATTATTTATTCCTTTATTAATCAAAGTTAAGCAAGTTGTATCTATATTATCAAAGATTATTTTCTATAAATTGAAAGTTACACCTCGAGTCTACCACACAGTGATTAAGAAAGCTAGTTTCAGTAATTTTCTCAATATGTACTTCATTTATTTTCTTACATTTAATACCTTAAAACAAATATGAGAAAAACTGAAGGAAATAATTATCTCCATATTTCATAAGGAATTAAAGAAAATTTAGAGTTTAGATCTCGATTGTTGATATCTACTAATAATAACTGATAACTTATTTATATATGTGTTTGTTTGTAAGTATGTGTTGTCTGTCTATAGTAAGACCTATCGATCTAAAAATTAAATTCGGCACTGATATAATTTGTTGGGGTGAAATATACACCTTGTAGGGTGGTTACTAAAATTTTTGTTTAAATTTTATTTAATTAAAATTAAATTAATTTTTTTCCTACAGTAACTCGCCAAGACTGATTTTTATACCATTTTGAAATTCTAATATATATTATTATTATTAATAATGATAACTAATTAGTTCAACTTGGGTAAAATTTTAAAGAATAACTTTGGTATAATTTTCAACATCCCTGGTTTGAATCCCTGCCTGAGGT
The DNA here is from genome assembly GCA_026543865.1 of Argiope aurantia. Classification (NCBI taxonomy): domain Eukaryota; kingdom Metazoa; phylum Arthropoda; class Arachnida; order Araneae; family Araneidae; genus Argiope; species Argiope aurantia. Next base: position 69,060 of record JAPMOR010065259.1, read on the forward strand.
TGACCCTTCAAAAAGTCTTCAGGCCGGATTCACCATTTCTTTCATTTTTGTTCCATTTTTGTATTTAAACTTAATATTTATTTCTATTACAATATTCTAGTTATAATTGTTGTCACAGTTTGATTCTTACAAATATATCATTGGAAGAATCATGAGCTTTATGCTTTGCATAATAGATTTAAATGAAAGTAAACACAATCAATATTCCAGGCAAAATAGCTGATCGCCAAACGTAAATAGTTGTAAATTAAATTTAGAATTCATATATAAACTCTATTCCTGGTAAGGAAATTTATTTGGGTTCAGAATCAGGATTTCATCTTGAAACTAACTGGCAAAAAATATTCGAGATTTCTATCCTTCACAAGATCTCTATTTTCTAACTTTCTTAAGATATCAAGGCTATTCTACGTTCAGATATCAACTGCCAACGTTAAATGAAGGAGAGGGGGAGGTATTCAGATTTCATCAGGAGCAAACGTTGAAAAAACATAGAAATAAAAAGAAGGAAATATATAATTTAGCTGCATTGGTCATCTTTTAAATTTCAGCCATTGAAAATTATAAGAAATTGAGGCTTTCTTATAGTCTTCTTATTCTCCTTATCCCTTTCTTAAATCATCTCTTCTTTCTAAATGTAATATATTTACGAATTTGAAAATTATTTCCATGGAAAATACATGAATTGTAGTTAAGTTATGAAAAGAAGAGTTGTCGGTGAATTCGATATAATGTTACTTTTGCTTACTTATTAAAAAGAAACATAAAAGAAAGTATTAACTAATTTTCTCGTTCAATAATAAGATTGTTTGGAAACTTCCCAAATGTTTAGAATCATTATTTCATAATATTTCAAAAATGGATGTTAAATACATGAGTTTGTATAAAAGTTAAATAATATTTTTACATGAAATAAAGTTGAATTATAAGGATTATTTTTCATCTAGTTCTGGTTTTGCTTTCACTTTATTTTATTTTTTAAGTAAGAAAAACTGTATAAAACATATATTTATCAAAAATATTCTCTATCCATCAGGCTGAATAGACCTTCTCATATAATTGGCTGAACCTTCTCAAAAAAAAATTATATAAAATTGAAGCATTTTGCTGAATTGTCTACAATTAAACATCTTCTCTTTATGCCTTTTATTTTCTCCTAATCAAACATTTTAATAAAGAGAAATAGCTTAATTAGTTAAGAGGGAATAAAATAGAAATCTTTATATTATATTTCTTAATGATCAAAAAGCATTTTATCAGGGATTTATATTTTAAGGAGGTTAATTAATATAGAAAAAGGCATGAATAAATAGACATGCGTTTTGATTTAAAAAATAACAGATAATTATTAATTAATGAGTAAAGTTTCAGTATTGAAATGAAGAACAATTTCCAAGAAAAAAAAATGTTAAAATCAGTTCAAATAAAAAAAATGCCGAAAATCTCGCGTTTAATTAAAATATTTATTTAAATAAAAATTGATTTTTTGTTTGCATTTAAAATATATAATAGAAATAATAGTGTGAAATTTTGATCTAAATGTAAATGAAATTTTGATCTAAATGCGACATGCTTGCGACAGCAAAAAATAAGCAGAATTTTGAAAAAGATACTTTGTCTAGACGCAGATATTATTCTAGCTCAAAAATAATTTTCCCCAGCCGAAATATACTCTTGAACAGCACAATTTTATTACTTTCTTGAAAAGCAATAAAAGCTTCGGAAAAATAGAATAATTCTAATGGCCTTGCAAGAATGTAGTAATACAAACTACTTTAAAAACTTCTACGTGTAGAAAGAACTGTTTCCAAATGCTTCTGAATCCTGAAAAAAGTCCGTCATCTCTAAAATGTCAACAAAAGAATGGGAAATTTACATTGAAAAGGAAACTTTTTCGTAGAAATAAAACGTGAAAGGAAACAAAGAGAAATGAAAGAAAACCTTGAATCTGATTCTCAATCGATAAACAACAATGCACTTAACTGGGCTTTTAATAGTAAATGTATAGATTAGTTTCGACAACCTCAATAGAATCACAGGACATGATGAGGGGGGGGGGATTTAAGCTTAAAATCCTCAAAAATATAAACCAAGAATATTATTTTATAGAAGAAATGTGTGATCATTGTATATCCAACAGAGGGTCGAAACTGTATCATTATGCTAATCTTTACTTATTAATCCATATTTAATTATTTTAAATCTAAAAACAGTTATATATTATTATTATTATTATTATTATTATTATTATTATTAAGAAATAAATGTCAAAAATGATGTAATAAATGTTTTTCATAGGTGAATTTCTTTAGAATATTTTCTAACTGATATATGGAAGAGAAGAAAGATTTCTGTCATTTAAATTTATATTCTTATCTTAATTTTGATATTTGAATTTATAATACCTTTATGTAAAATTAAAATTTTGAAGCAGTTGTGAGCACATATAAAAAGCGTACAACTATAAATATTGCTTAGTAACTAATTTCAATCTATTATAGTAAGTACATACTTCCAGTTGGAAAAATGCTTCTGGAAGGCACAAAATTTAAATTTTGTTATTTCTGAAAAAATTACGATTTTTGAAATTCTCACTTTCTTCCAGCTCTATTTGTCCTATTTAGTGGAGCATTTTTGACATTCTCAACATTTTAAGGAAAAACATTTCTACAATTCTGCGAATAAAACTGACCAAGTTATGAATATTCGAATATGAATGTTTTAAGCAAATGTGCATCCTTTCAGTTCTTGCCTCGAAATTAATCCTTATAGATCGTCTTAAAGTATGAAGTTCAATATTTCATATCCAGATAAATTTGCTCTCAGAAAAGGGGATAAAATAAATATGAGTGTATGAACAACATAAAACCTCAATCAAAATCATTTACAACAATATTAGAGTTAACACTGGATATTTATTTTAACAATATTGAATGTTACCGCATTTAATGTAATCCTTTTGACAGAATATTCATTATCGTCTGCAGTAGAGATCTCAATCTATACTTATAATAAAGCTCAATGTGTGTGTGTGTGTGTGTGTGTGTGTGTGTGTGTGTGTTGGCGCTCTACAGACCAGACCATTCAACCTACAGCTACCAAATTTGGCACATGTATACCTGGCACCTGGGGGTTATTTTTTCGAATTTTTAACTAGAATTTTATTTATTTAAAAATTAAGCGAAATTTTGACGTGTTTCTGCTATAACTGCCGAAAATATTACCGCACAAAAACGATTTTTACATGAAGTTAAAGATAAAAAATTTATCTTTCAAATGATACTACTATTTTAATCTTAAAATTAAATTTCTATTTTTAATGAATTTTTAAATAAATATTTTAAATATGTTTTTCAATAATTTTTTTCGTCAAAAATAAAAATGAGGATTAAGCACGTTTCGCATTCCTGAGAAAAAAATAGCTTTTTTCAAAGTGTTGTCATCACATTGATTAAAGCTCTAACTGAAAATAAATTAAATCTTTTTGGAAATGAAATCTGCAAAAATATAATTTTCGTCACGTGTCTGTAGGAAATGAAACAAATATGAAATATTATTTTTTCTAAAAAATAAATTCAAGAAAAATTCTTTTATGATCTTTTACACTCTCTATATTATTAATCCAATAAATCAGTTTTATTTTAAGGCAAGTTTTGTTTAATATGAACAGGATATCCATTCAAATCAGGGCCACACAGCTAATTTGTAAGACTTTAGTAAGACACACATCTATTGCGACATAAATCGTAAATATTTTATTTAAAAGTAGCAAACGATTATTTTAATAATTATAAATTTTATTTTGTAAATAGTTGTAAAATTCAGATTGGCAACAGTGATATTTTTGGAACTTTTAATTTGTTGTTTAAAAACGATGCTAGAATTTTGAATGAAAATAAGTTGAGGTAAATTTGTTAATATTATCTATAATGTAATAAGATTTAGTTTCATAATAAGTTTGTCTGCATTCTATTTTTGTTGACGCACGAACACAGCAGATTTACTAAAATGGTTTAAATAGAAAAATGATTATATTTTATGCAACTTAATTCAATAAATGCTCTAATAAATAACGAATTTTTGATTTTACATAAAGCTTCTGCTGCCGAAATCACGAATAACAAAATATTCTTGAAACACTAATATTTTAAATAAAAAGAATTAATTTCCAATCAACTAAATCAATCACTTAAACTGACTTATTTATGAAAATTTGAATATCACTATTCAATAAAAAAAGGATAATTTTAGATTTTCCATCGATCGTTTCAAAAAAAATACGCCAATCAGCGCTCAGGTTTCTCAAGATTAATTGGCCTAAGATTATGAAAATGTTGAGTTTTTCTAAATTTTTAACATTCAAAACTTCATAAATAAGTCTTAGTTGATCGGGGAAAATAGAAATATTCATTCATTTATTTAAAATTTGGTGTTTCCAGAATATTTCTCAGAATATGATACCTTACTGCATTAAATTTAGACTTCATAATTTTTGAAATATATTTATAGGCCGGAATAAAATATTATTATTGATTTCATTTCAATCCTTTTGAAAGCAAAACTAAAAACTGAATTTTATGCTGAATCTGAGAAATTTTTGTTGAAATATTGTTTTAGATATTACATAAATTATGAAAAATATTTTGTAGTTCACATAAGACTTAAATACCGAGCGATTCTGTTTGCAATACTCATATTCAGTAATAATAATAATAAATAAATAACAATAAAGATGATAAATAAAATAAAACGCTTCGTTTTATTAAAAAATAACTTTATATTAATTGCAATTTCATCATTTCCACTTTAATTTAAAGTTGAAGTTTTACCGGAAATGACAACAAATTAGCAAAATATATATAGTAAATTGAACGAAACGATCTAAGCAACAGTATAAGTTTGGTTTGACAATCAAAATTTGAAGATTAAAAATGTTTTTTTTGAGAATCTATTAAGAGACCAGTTACTTAAAATATTTAATTGATAATTGTAGCGAACGGCAATACTGGCGAACCGGCTGGTCGCCAAAGGCGGCTAGTATATATTATAAATCAAGAAAAATATTCTACAAGATAAAATTTTTGATATTTTAATTTCTTGTTTTCGTATCAAAAGTAAACAATAAAATAAAGCTTGAAACTTTTTTCTTTGAATCTTTTCTGAGGTGATCTGTTTTGCAAGCTTTGAAAAATGTTGAGAAAATAAGAGCTTTAAATTTTGAAGGCATAATTTTTATTTTTAATGATCTCTTTCGATATGTATGTATGAATACACAAAAAGAAAACCACCTCTTAGACATCATGCATCACCTAGAAAAAATTTCTTGTTTTGTATCTAAAATTTGTAAGTATGCTTTTAATGGTTCTTTTTCGCGATGCCATCTTATGTTGGTTCAAGTATAAATAGATAAATTTAAATTATTTACTAATGATTTTTTTCTTTTTTTTTAAAACTTAATCAGAATGATTGCGATCTAGCCAATGTAGAGACATTTTATATAAATTTCAAGTGGAAATAAGTGTATTAGAATTTATTTGATTATCAAAGTGAGCAACTTTTAGTTTTCATTTGCAATCTAAGACCTCATTTTTTTGTGCATTTTACTCAGTCTGATTTAAAGTTAATAACGTGATATATGACTGGCGATTCAGTTGTTTTCGTTGTTTCAAATAACTGCTGCTATTTTTCTTCCATCTTGATAGAGATTGCCATTAAAAATCTAATATAAATAATTTAAATTAGTAGCAAAGTATCGAACACGTTTTGCTGCAATTGCTTCACATTTTATGCGATTAATCCTCAATTTGAAAGGGTAAATGGACGTGAGATAAAGCCTTACTTTGTATTTTATATGGTTTCATTACTAATTTATTGTAGGTGATATGTTTCAAAACTCTGTATTATGTTTTATTAGCCTATGTATTTACTCTCAAGCATTGTAAAAAGTCAAATGCAAAGTCAGCATTCTGAGTCGATCGATAGTACATATATCTGTTTATAAGACTATAAACAAGTTGTAACGAGAATCAACAGAACTTACATTCCAAAGCATATGGCATATATCAATTTTTCTACAGAGTGGTCAAGGGCACTTCTCATGTGAAGCCGTTTTCATTCTTCCACCTATACCAGCGTTTCATCTCAGAAAAGAATAACCACACCATCTGGGGAGAAAGAAAAACATTTCCTCTATTCTATATTTGACAGGATATTACAGCCCTTCTGCTGTTCAGATCTTCACCGCTAGTAGTAAACAAAGAATAGAATTCTCGAGGACCCAACTGCTGGTAGGGTGAATTGTTTGGAATTCTGTCAGGAGTAAACGATAAAAGAAAGAAAAAAGATATCTGAAATCCTTTCTGTATATTCCACGTTTCAAAGCTGTAAGAAAGAAGAGCTATGTTTCTGAAACCAAGATTGCTTCTTTTTCTGTCCTAAAAAGAAATTTGGATACTGATTCACAAAACCGAATTCTTGTTACCGCTGAAAGAGCACGTATTTCAGCTAAAAATAGAAAAGATGTTTGATGAGGTCGTTGGATGGGGGCACAGAGTTATATTGGTTTATTTATTAATAAGAGAGATGAAAGGATTAGCACCCTGGAGCTGAATAAGAATGAATGATGTCAGAGCTTTGGGAAAATTTGATGATAGAAGAGATATTTTATGGTAATATTGTATTATTTGAAAGAATAAATTGAGGACTTTTATCGAAGCATAGTAAATTCTTTCTACATGTTTATTACACTTTTTACAATTCTTTGGAATTTCTTTACGACCACATTGTATTTGTGTACTTTGTAATAACGTAGGATTCTAAAAGTCCTTGGATATGTTACGAGAAAAAATAATAATTATCCACAATTATGATTTTAAGATTCAATATTTTACTGACCCGGCATATAAAGTTTAATTTCATAACATTCATATTGCTCAGAGGCCTATAGATGGTGCTTTATATGGTAAGACGATAAAATTACGCATCAATTTATCTTACTAACCATATCATGCGATATTAATAATTAAGTTCCCTAGAGTTTATTTATTACTAGCCACCTTTGGCGAACAGCCGGTTCGCCAATCTTAATATTCATTAAAATCTTAATAATTAAATATTTTATGTAATTCCTACTTTAATAGTTTTTCATCAAAATATTTTACAACTTTAAATTTTGATAGTCATATAATTCACTCATAATATTATAAAGACTTTCAGTCATAACGTAATCTGTATCTCCCTAATTTTATGTTAGCTCCCATAGAATTTATGCTTTAAATTAAAGTGGATATGATTAATCTGCAATTAATATAATAATATTTTTTACTGAAACAAAGTATTTTTTGTAACATGATTACTGAAAACAGAGTCACTGAGCTTTTAAACCTTATGGGCACTAAAGAATATCTTTCTTAATTTATGTAATTTCTCAAGAATTTGTCTACAAAATTTCCTCAGATTCATTATGAGCAGATCGATTAATTTACAATGTTTAATTTTAAATTAATCAAACACTTAGAAAATAAATAGATTTGTTTAAAATAATCGGTGGAAAACAGGTTAAAAAAACGATGTACTTAAAACTATAAGCATATACAAAAGATATATAACTAACATAAACAGAATTTAATTACAAAAGCCTAAAAATAAATTAAATCAAATCCGCATTCTTTGAAAATAGTTGTCAACAATCAGAACACAATGCGCATGCGTTAATTTTCAACGCCAGTTATGGTAACGCAAATCCGTGAATTTTTCTACACCAGTTAGGGTAACGTTATGCAGATTAGAAATTTTTCATTTCCTTTATTCTGTTCTATTTTAATCCAAAAGTGCTTCATAATGAATCTGACCGATCAATTAATTAACAATATATAATTTTAAATGCATCAAACATTAAGAAAATAATCAGAATTGTTTGAAATAATCGGTCGAAAAACACTAAGCCTAACCTTATTAGCGTGGGGGGAAAACAGAAGCCTTACTCATTTGGGGATGGGAAAATGAAGATTTTCTTTGGCGGGAAATTTAGTTTTTAATTAATAATTAAAATTCTAATTAAAAATTCATAAAAGTGACCCCAGGTGCACATTTTCGACCTCCAAGGTATACATGTACCAAATTTGGTGGCTGTAGATCAAATTATCTGGCCTGTAGACCGCCAACACACACACACATACACATTGAGCATTATATAAATATAGATGTGGGGATTGTTCTGTTTATCAAACACCTTAAAGTACTTTACAGGATATAAAGCAGCTCCAAAGCTTAAATTTACTATTTTCAATCAAAAAATTTTAATTTATTAATGTGATCATTTTTACTGTAAATATTTCTATACCTTATAGTTTTTGTTTTACATAATTTTGCGACCCGTCATTTATTTCTCTGAACCTATATTCATAACTTGCTGATTTTGGCTACGAACTTGCTCACTCAGAATATATGTTTTCCTAATTAATATGGAATGTAATTACTTTCAATTCCATTTTATTACATGAGAAGATTAAAATGTGGATATAATGGAATAAATCTAACAGAAATTATTACGAGTGCATTTTCAGAATATGTGAGTGCCGAAAATGCGAGATAAAAGAGTAGCTGAAAATCCTACTTTGGAGTAAAAGTCTAAAGAAAGCAATTTCTTTCATTTTAATTTTGCAAAAGAGCACGACTGATTAGTTTAATGGAGCAATGAAATTAGTTTTAATTCCATTATAGCGGAAAAAAACATTTTTGTAAATTGTGTATCAATTTAAATTTAAAAAAAATAATTAAGTTAGAAAATTTGCTTGGAATTTTATTAAAATGTTTTAATTAACTTTGAAATATTCTAGTTATAATCTTGTCTAAATCTATGCTTAATAATGAGTTTGAAAGGAAAATGTCACAAATTTCTTCAAGAACAACAAAAACTATAGATTTATGTAAGGATAGATAAAGATGATACTGAAAGTTAGGCTCTGTTTTATAATTTTACCATCGCAATATTCTAAATAAATTTAATTACTTTACATTTTCTAAAATTCCAAAAAAAAAATCGTTTTCTTTAAATATTTTAATCAATCAAATAACTGCCTCTTTTACTAAAACAAATAACTGAGATTTATAATACATTGCATTTTTATTTCCAAATTTTCTGGCATTCAACAATTTATGTAACAAAATTATATAAAAGAAAATTAAATACAATTTTAATACATCATTACACATTCAGGCTATTAATCTACAACTTTTAAACTGTTAGAAATAGGCGTAAGTTCTGAGTGAAAACCTACTTTAAATGACAAAAAGTAAACATTATGTCATTTTAAATAAAGAATAACCAGCAGAAAAAATTATGAATTCTTTATTTTTATAATCCCTCCTTCTAATATAAATATTAGTATAATATTCTTGAAGCACAAACATTTTAGACAAAAGAAACTTTGCCACTTTTCGGCGATTATGACTCTACGAATTATGAAGTTTTATATATTACCATATTAGGCCATTAAACGGATTTCTCAGTAATCTTGTTCGTCTAATCAATGGACTCAGCACTCAAACAGAATCTTGATAGTTGTAAAATAAATTCAAATCTTCGTAACTCAGACAGTTCTTATCACAGAAGGAAGAAACACCTTTTTTTATTTTAAAATACGTGATACGTATGTGATTAAAAAAATAGAAATATTGCATAAAAATTTAAATTTCATGTTTTTAAAAGTATTGATTTGATTTTACCAACATAAATGACTTATTCATTGATTGACTGTAGCAATAAAAAATACTTTTTTTTTTCATTTTAAGCATATTTCCAGCTGGAGATTAATGCTTATTTTTATCATTTTAAAAATTAGCTCTATGATCATGTTTAGGGTGGTGAATAATATAAAATTATTAAGAATGAAGTCTGTTAATCGCATTAATATCAGCAATACGCGAAATGTTCCACAACAGAATGCTCATAGAATAAACAATTATGCTCATAGAATAAACAATAGCCCTAATGCGGATCAATAACAAGGTTTCCAAAGTTTTTACTCTAATGTCGCATCAATAACAAAGTTTTCAAAGTTTTCACAATATGTCGGATAAATAACAAAGTTTTTCTTATTTATAACAGGATTGATTACAATTTATTTTTTAAAATAATAAATTTACACAAAATTATTATAATTTTGTACCTCATTTATTAAGAATTTAAATAACAAATACTAACTCTTGAATATTTAAATAACTAATTATTAAATAACTTAACTATACATAATTTACATATCAAGGGATAATAGATCATGTGCAAACCAAATAATAATTATAAATAATTATCTTTAAAATTTACATTTAGATGGGTATGGTCATTTTGAAACCGTAAATAAGTATTATGGTGTATAATTAGTTTAAAAATTCTAATTTTGTAAAAATATGATTCTTCATTTAATATTCTTAACGTTTAAACAGTTCTCTTTATAAAAACTTTTAAATTTTATTTTTAAGTCCAATGTTGTAGAAGTTACTCGGATTTTTATATTTGCATTTTTATACATTTTATTTTATATCATAAAATGATATTTTCTTATTTGGTGGAATTATCTAATTTGGTGGAATTTTCTTACGAAAACCACATAAAAAAATCTAATGCATGTTTTCCAGTTCAAATTTGATATAATAAATTATCAATATGATCTGCAGTTCGTGAGTTAGAGAATAAGCAATCTATTGGTTTTGAAATTTTAATGGTTGTTTTAATGATTTACAGTGTGAAAAGAATTGACGATATCATGTTATTTATCAGTCGTACTTTAACAACTAAGAAATGAATTAAAATATATCTTATTTTTTTATTGCAAGAACTATTAATTTATTTCTTTAGTTATCTGAAGCAAAACAATTGTTTGATGAATGCCTAAACTAAAACATTTTTCTTTTCTACCTATTTTTAGCCAATAAAAAGCAGTTTTTTCCAAAACGTTTTGTTGTTTAATTGGTATATTTTGGTTCCATAATATTTTTTTATTTTTTTTATTTTAAAAATTTAACATTTTTCGAGAATTTTTTAAAAAACTCTATCTCGAACTTATTCAAACATGTTCTTGGAAATAACGGATTATCCATAATGCATTTGAAATACATATATAATCTTATAAATAGTAAGAGTTTTACATTAACTATATAATGCTACTATTAGAATGTAACAAATGTTAATAATTGATTGATTCAGATAATTTTTTGGAAAGAAATTAGAGAATTTTATTGATTTATATTTGACGATAAAGAAAATTACTAAATTAATGATGTAAATATAATATTATTTATATGATAAGTAAGTAAAAAGGATAAATATCGAAATTGGCGAAAAAATTGTTGGATTATTAATTCTGAAAAGAAACTTGAATTATTTTGATCGTTGTGTTAAAAAAAATAGTTGAATAACGGAATAGAAGTAATTAAAATTGCTTTGTTGAAGATTTACCCTTTGTGATAGTATAGAAAAGTGTATTCTAAGCTTAGATATAATCGCTACAAAAATATTCCATGCAGTATATATATTGTTTTTTGGGGGGGGGGGAAAGCACATAATCCCCAAAGAAGAATCCATTTCAGGGAACTTTTCCAAGATGTCAACAAAATAGTGAGAAACTTATTCCAAGTATGAAACTTTTTTGCAAAGACAGTCTAGGAAAGAAAGAAAATATAGACAAAAGCACAAAATCTGACATTTTGTGAGTAAATATCAGGGTGAGTAACGTGGCTTCTGATAGTTAAAGCGGAAACTATTTTAAGCCACTCGAACACAGTCAGAATTTTGGGTGACAAAATGTTCAAGAAAATATTCTGTAGAAGCAACATTATAACAAATAACTATATGGTCAAATATTAAGATATTTTTTCTTGTATAACATTATTGTGTTTTAAAATATATCTCAAATTCTTCTTTTATAGAAATATATTAGTAATATGGATAGATATTGTATACATGAATATTGATTAACATTTTTATGTCTTCATTGCGAGATTAATTTCATGTGGGAAAATATGGAGAAAAAAATTAAGCATATTTATAAAATATATATAGTTACAGATCCAAACATCAGCATTCAAACTAACACAGTGCTCAAAATTTTTCAATTTTTTAAAATAGAGTGTATTTTTATTAAACACTATTTATTTAAAATAGTTCATATTCAGAATTTTATTTCGAACCTTGATAAATATATTTTAAGCAAGGCTGATTTCTCAACATATTAACCATACCATTGAACAATTCTAAATATATATCTAGGTATTATCAGCATAACAATTAAAATATACATCTACCTAAAACATACTCCGAGTTGTATATCTAATGATTATTTGTTCGGTTATTTATTCTTGCAATGACATTAATTTGAATTAAAAAACACTTTGTATGTAAATAAATTTATTAAAATTATTCAATTTATCAACAAAGTGATTGTTTTCTTCATATGAATTCATAGAATATTTATGAAATTTAAATCTTTTATCACTAAATAATCGAATATTTAAAATATTTTCTTCATTAATAGTATTCGAAAATGGTATTAAAGAAGCTGTATTTCGAAATCTAATGTTAATATTGAATTTATTTATTGATATTGATCATAAATTATGAATTGCTTAGAGCACGCCTTCAAATAGAAATGGTTATTCATTCAATTCATTTCATTTTGCTTATGTGCCTAAACGATCTTATTTATTAAAATTTCCTTTTGATCCGATTTTGGTTTTGTCATTTAAATATTAATGACTTCTTAATCGAATTATATACCTTAAGAATGTTTTTAAATATACACTTAATGCTGCTTCCACAAAATATGTTAATTAAATTCTGGAATTAATTTTTCTTGTTGTCATTTATAAATCTTATTACATTGAAAATATCATTAATATTTTTATTGAAAGATTAAATCTTTCTAAATATTACAGACAGCTAATTTTAAGTAAATATTTCACATACTAATGTATCAAATTTATGTCGTGTATTAAATCTTGCATTTTCTTAGTATATTTTCAATTATGGCTTAATTCTGGAAAAAATATAAATGTATTAAACATATTTTATAGATTTTTTTTAAATTCTTGATATATAAATTCCTTGTAAAACAATTGTAAGATTACCTTGAAAAATATTTATTCAAACTACATTACCAATTTTTTATTCATTGTTATTATACAGTGATAAACCACATTGTGAAATAATTATAAAAATATTATGCTCCACTTGTTTATGCGTTTTTATTCGATTTGTGCCTATTGAAACCCATGAAAAAAGTCAAACATCATATTTTAAAAATTACTCAAGATAAATATAATGTAATAATATTTTAAAATCTAAAAACATTTTTATAAATATATTTCGATTTTTTACAAAATTCAAGTCATAATTGAAAATATACTAGAAAAATATTCGGTTTATCCCTACGAAAATTCTATTTCTAAATTAGGCTCAACGATTTTGAATAAATATAAGAAAGGCTAAGTTAAAAATTGCTCGTTTGATCGTATGTATTTTGAGTCGTATCAAAATTAAAGATCATCAGTCCTAAATCATTAAATTATTCATTACATTTTATATTTTATGATAATGGTGCTAAGAATGCTGCTTAAGGGCAACCCGGTTAAAAAAAAACAGAAGTATTTCATCGGCAATAAACGTGACACATGCAATTCTGCTATATAGCGGAATATATGTATATACTAAAACAGATGTACTTCATGAATGCATTATTAGAGAAGGGATGTACTTGATGGGTTTGCTTGTGGTGATCTCATAATAAATGCATTGCGCAATGGGTCGATAATCTCATAGCATAAAAACTTACCCGGAGCCCAAATCATTTCTTTCCTACCAGAAAACATTACACTAGGAAGCAAATTTGCTCCAATGAACTGTATCTCTAGAGAATAAATGCTCCAGGAAGCTATACATGTTTTATGGTCTGTCGGTATGCGGATGGATTTCCATTTTGAAAGTAATTTGTTGATAATATATAAGAAATATCACTAATCTGAAAAAAGTAATTTTACGTTTCTTGACTTTTTATTCTATTAAGTTTGAGGAGGGCTTTGGAAAAAAAATGAGTTGTCAGTCAAAGTTCCAAATCTAAAATATGTTGAATGATTTGGAATGTAAATTTCAGTTCACATGTTGTAAATATCAAATAACTTAGCAATCGTAATTTTTGTACATTAAATTCGAAAAAATTATGTACTTATAACAATCTTTCAAGTTTACGTTATTGAGAAAACCATAATTTATTATTAAAATTCTTGTTAATAAGTACAGATATATAGATATTTCAATATAAAGGAAGTTTATAATTAATTTTTAAAATTTTTCAAATATTACTAATTATTAATAATCATAAAAAGGAAGGATATAATATGTAAATACTCTAAAGCTTTATTTTCAAAAAATAATGGATATATATTTGATATATTAATGGATGTATATGAATAGTATTGGATATATAATGGTAAATATTAAATATACCTTCTACTCTTACTGAAAACAAAAAAAAAATCTGATATAAGCAAATAATGCTTATTACAGTTTAATATTATATTTAATTCTTCATGATTATTTATATAAATTTCACAAGCATTCTATTTATTTATATAAACTAAAACTCTTGAAATTTTTTAAGGAGATTAGAATCTCTATACGCAAATATTGTAGCACGATGATATCTTAGAGTTTAGCACCGTATCTCATTATTTTATTTCAAAAATTTATTTAAAATTATGACAGCGATATGGTGCATTCAAAAACATTTATGATTTTGCTGCAATTCTCATAAGAAATGTAGTGATCTAGAGAATACAGAAATCTTAATGCGTTTTTCAAAATGTATTAAAATCAGGAAAAAATTGTAATGAAAAAAATTATAAAATGTTTTTTTTTTTAAGTAAAGCAAATATTTTTTGAGTAAAAATATGTTCCTTTGTATTAGGAAAAAAAAACTTGAAGTTTCAATTTTTATTTGAAAATGTAATAAAAATTTAAAGGCACACAAGCACACTTTTTTAGTAAGAACCAGAAACTTGAACCAATTCATAAGTACAAAATTTTTATTTCTATGTCCAGCGATGCACCTTGTAGGGAATGTTGTTTGTCTTTTCCACAAGATATCTATTTGCTTTATTTTTAGATAATTTACCAGTTTAACTATGTTAATGTATGCAAATATGTCGCTTAATATCAAAGAACGAAATTGAAAAAAATGGTAGTTTATTCTCTGAAAATATTCTCCCGAAATAAATTTTTTTTTGCATGAAATATGCATTAAAAGCAAAATTTGAATGTCAATGAGGTTAGTATTCGAATTAGATTCACGTATGGAGGACGTAAGCATCCCATTTAGGGTTCTATGGAAAGCTTCTTCGATCATTCGGGTCGACTCATAAATGGCAAAACGATCACTTATTTTATGGTCCGAAACTTTTTCCTTTCTGTGGACCAGAAATGAATAATAATGAGTTCCTTTAATTATGTGAATAATTTCTTGGCTGAAGTGTCTTGAAATATCATAAACGCAAATGTGCAACATGAAGTCATATTTCTAGGATGTTATTCATATTTTAATCACTATTAATAAGTCTTAATGAGCTATTCTAAAAAAAAAAGAGTTGAAAGATAGATATATATGATAAAGAATAACTTTGTTTTAATTTGTACTATTTACTCCTTACAAATGAGCAGTGTGAGGTGTATAGGAAAAAATGAAAATTAATTACCAATTTTAAATTTTAAAAACCATTTAGTTACATTACTTATTTATAAATTAAGCTATTAAAATCATATTTGTTGTATTAACTTGGTTTAAAATTGTAATATTTAGTCTCGTATAGAAAGGTTTTGCTTTATTTTCGAGCAAATTATTTATAAATATAAATGGAGTAAAAGATGCAGATAAAGTGATTAAATAAGTTTCACTTAACATTTAAATAATAATAAATTAATCATGATCAGTATTCATAGACGAAATTTTTGACTTAAAGCCGTTTTTTCTTTGAGTCTAAGGTAAAAGAATTTAAATATTTATTAATCTATTATTGAATATACATGATTAATAGTAATATTATATATACGTAACGAAGAAAAAACAAAGAAGTGGGATATATATAACACAGTGTTAAAAATTAATTATAAATACACTATTCAGAAAAAAAATTAACGCAATTTAAAATTAAGTCTCCAGTAATTTTAAACTTAAAAATAATATAAGCTTAAAATTTAACACTGATATTCGTCAGTTTATGTATAAATAGCAAAACAAATGGTAAAAAATGTAAAAGAACCGTAAAAATAATACTGATAAAGAATAACCGCTTTAGATATATTTTATTATATTAATATAATGATTAATATTAATCATTTAAAATTCTAATAAATATAATAATTTTTATAAAAATTTATATTGTTATTACAATTTTAAATGAATAAATTATGACGCATTTGAGCAATAAATTAAAAATAAGAGGCTTTTTAATATCATTCTGAAAATGTATTAGATCTAATACGTTTCATAATATTTTGGTTTTAAAATTTTAAAAAAGTAATTCTTTCTTTATGGAATATATTAAAATCGTTATAAATTAAAATAAGAATCATTTTGACATTTTTTAATAGTGATGACAAAAATTTCACTTGGAGTCAAAAAGTATTGCCTAGAAGGCCGTGAGATTTTTTTTCAAATAAGAAAGCGTTCTATATAGGCAGAGGAAATGAACATTTTATTCATTAATTACTGAACATTGCATCGAATTCATTTTAATTACTTTCTAGAAACTTAAATCCATGCAAAAATTTTAAATTCTGAAAGTTCATGTTAAAGTTTCATTCCTGCTTAATTAAATTATGTACTTTAAATTTATCTACAATCATTAATGGAATCACCTTTTTATAGTAACAATGCCTTTACCAAATTATAGTTAGTCTAGATTAAATATCTTATTTCTAAAACTTACGAAATCAAATAATGAGCAATTTTTAATTAACTATGCTGCTTTCTATGCTTCTGTGAATCTTAGCATATTAATGCATTATTAGCATTAACAGCTACTTTTCCCCGAATTGCTGTGAAATAAGTTTTTTTGATGAATAATATATGAAATCAGATGAACATTTCGAAACCGACTGAAACTAACTTCACTATATTATATAATTATACATTAAAATGTAAACACAGTGTTAATTACTTAATACTGCTACCGACATGATTGAAAATAAAATGTATTTTAAAAATAGCTTATATTGCCAAATGAGTCTGCTTTTGAATTACAAAATTTATACACATCTAAAGGCAGATAAATAACAAACTCAGATTAATTTCCATTACTATTCCTAAAATAAGTGCATTTCTGCATTTTTAAAAATGTTCCTCTAACCTCATTAATGCATTAGCTTAATTAACAGATTATTTTTACAATGAGCATATTTTGATTTTTGAAATGAATCAAATTGAATCATGTTTGTATTTATTTTTAATACATATATATATATATTTAAGATTTAGAATTTGCCATTGGAATTTCAATGTCATTAATGTGCATTTTGCTTACTAAATCTTCAGATTACCAGATATAATTTAAAGTGAGAATTTATCTGTAAAATATAACATTATACCATGGCTGTAATTTTAGTTGCCCCAACATGCATAAGTACACTTGGTAGTTTAAAGATCGTCGTCATGACACCATGCAGAACGGAAACAAAGGTTAAATCAAAAATGCTTACACCGGCTACAGTACAACCTCACCTGTAGGAGATATTTTCCTTGATAGAAGTGACGGTAATTGAACCTCATAATCTTGAATTACCCATCTAAAAAACGAACTAATCACCATACCGAAAAGTTTCCCATATTAGATGTGACATCAAGTAAAAGACCTAATATGTCGTGTATAGAATAAGACTATTATTTAAAATTGAAAAACTACTATTTAAAAGACTATTATTTAGAAAAAACTATTATTAAAAGACTATGATTTAGAAAAACTACTATTAAAAGACTATTATTTAAAAAGACTACTATTAAAAGACTATTATTTAGAAAAACTACTATTTAGTATTAAATGCATATTTAGTCATACATTCGAAAATATAAATCATGTATACAAATGTAATTTCTAATTTTTTTTATTCGAAAATACTTTTTTAAAAGTCTTTCTCTCAAGAGCCTGTTTAAAAAAGCCTATCGTATTTTTAAAGCCTATCGTATTTGGAAATGGGGAAAAAAAGCCTTTCTATAATAGAAAAAATGATTATTTTCCAGGAAAAAAAAATCGGAAATAACTCTCCAAATTTTTTTCGCCCATCATTCTAACAAGTGTTATGAGGTGAATTTTTATGGCTAGGAAAAACAGCTATCAGATTATTTTTTAATACTTCGGACTCTTTTAACAAAAAAAAAGACTTTTTGGAGAAGGGGAAAAAAACGTGCTTTAAAAGAATGTAGAATTTAAAAATAAAATTCCCTAAAAATGTTCTAAAAGAAAATAGTTTATGGAACGTCAAGCAAAAAATTTAAGATAAGAATTTTGCGGGAAAAGAAGCACTTTCACTTGTGAATATTTTAAAGAGTATGATGAAATTTTAAGTTTTCTTTTCCTAAAACAGTGTTTTTTTAAAAAAAATACATATTTCTTGAATTTGTTATTCGCTGCTGTAAGAAACACTGTTAACATCATGTTGCCATTTCAGTAGCAAATTTATTTAGCCCATCATCATTTTTTAAACAATTTAAAGCATTTATTTGAAATTTTTCTGCAGAATTAATACCAGAAAAGGAAATAAATTGAAAAGGTACGTGTAACTTACATGAAGAAATTTATTATTTATTTTTTAAGAAATTATTTTGATAATGACAAACTCAATATCGTTGAATGAGTGTAGAAAAAATATACAAAAATTTAATCAGATTACTTCTTCTAAAAACAGTAACAGTTATTAAAAAGTAAACATTTTTTAAATAATTTAAAATGTAAATTTTTTCTTTTATTGAATAACACAACTGATTTTGAAAACGACTTTTCGCTGCCTATGAATTAACTGAAAATAATAAGAAACAGTTAATACATCAAAACGCAATTGGAATTTTGTCGCATTTCTATAAGTTTAAAAGCATATTTTAAAATTTCGAAGGAAAGACATCAAACACTTAAATGTTATTATTTACAAAAATTATAAACGAGAACTAATTTCTTAAATTCACTTTACAAAAATATATTTTACAATTTTCTTTCCAATGTTTTCCTTATATTTGTGAACTTAGTTCTTCATTTTTACGTCGAAATTTTCATTTTTTTTTTTTAAACACACACTCCCAAAACTTGTTTGGATCGTTAGATTCCTCGACGCTAATCGATTGCCAATAATCCTAGAAAGGAGACATTTAGCATTAACTGACTTAGAACGTTTTCCAACTTGAGTTTTTCTTCAACACATTAAGCCTTCTTTTGATCGATTATGCAGTAGGAAATAGAGTGCAAGGGACGTAAGATTAGTAAGTGGGATGTTTTTCTCAAAAACTAGTGTTTTGAGATTCTTTCTTGGTTTAGACGTCGACAGACAAATTTACATGTCTTAGTTTATTTTTTTAGGGTGAAAAGTGTAATTTTCACTGCTTGCTTTGAAAAGTTTCGTCAGTTGAATTATATGCCTATTAAAACTAAGATCATACGTTTCTTAGCATTTCAGTGCAAATTATTCTTGTTTTTTTTTTCCCTGGTGGTTTGAGGGTAGAAAAGAAAAGCGGGTTAAAGCACAAGTTCTGACAACTCAGTTGCGAATAAAATGTTTGGACACGTGTAATGATTGCTTCAAACTAACTATTTAAAATTTTGTGTGAAAGCAATACTTATAAAAGTATGTTCTTTTATTATATGCTTTTATTTAGCTAAACATACACCATGCCTATAAAGGGAAAATTTTGTTAAATATTTTTCACTTGCTTCTGAATGGAATGCTTCGATTCTATAGAATTCGATGATTACACAATGTTTAAATATTTTCAGAATTAATTATTTACTTTAATTTTGCTTACACTCGATATGGAAGAGAAGTAACGTTTTGTTAAGAAGCTTGCAATTACTGATAACTGTATTTTATAGAAATATATCAATAAAGTTTCTTTTTTAAATAAAAAAAATATCAAGGATACCCATATTAACAATAAATAAAATATTTGTATATAAAATGAAATTACTGAAATGCACTCTTTTAACCCTTTGGGTACATTTGACGTATCAAAACATTCCGTGTTTGTTTGAATTTATGATTCCATTTTCGTTTTTTGCCATTCTAATTAGCTTAAGTTATCTCAATATCATGCAGCAGTATAAGTACCCCGAATCATAAGAAATCAATGAATTCTTTAATAAAACTACTGCTTTCACATATTTAAAAAATTAAACGTGTTCAAATACAAAAGTCATTTCAAGTAAATGTGTAGTCAAAGGGTTAATATTACACGAAAATATTGTTATGAATTTGTAATATTGTTTTACTGTAATGCCAGGATCATGGTTGAAAATAGTAATTTGCAGTAAACTTTAACGAATGCAATAACAATATTCCCTTGAACTTGATGAGGAATTCGGAAGCAAAAATATAAGTTCTGTAAAATGCTGGTTGTTTATCAAATGGGCAATGTAATTGTTAATTGCAGCTACATTGTTTATTAAAAAATATAAGAAGATACATTAAAAACTTGTGACAGCAGTCACGCGTATCTTTGAAATACAAATAGCAGATTCGCTAATTTTTATTAATACCTCATTTTCCAAATTTTGGTTAGCAATATGTGAAATGCATCTTCATTATTGGCCAAAATCCTGCTTTTGTAGCAATTTGTGGTAAAAGAATATAAAACGTAATTCTGCTCAAGTACATCTCACATATAAGCTGGAAAATTAAAACAAATATTTCACATAAAGGCGTATATGAATTAAGAAATACATGGAATGAATGTAGTGCAAATATCATTTGATGTATAATGGAATAAAATAAGCAAATACGTAACAGTTCAGAGGTTTATTTCGTCAGCATTTGATTGGTTATTTTATTTAATGGTCACATGGGGAGCAGATTGTAATAGAGAATGTGAAGCTTCTGGTATGGTGGTTGTTCTCACCACTCTTGTGGGTACACATAAATGTGGGGGTCTGACTCCTCCCATTGATGATGGGACGTACTTCCTTAGGGAAGAATTGTATCGTGATAGGAATCAACCACAGCTCCTGTCAGTGTTGCTGTTGCGGCTGTCCGGGTTATTCAAGTTTTTTCCGTGCCTTCCGGAGGGTCCGAATAGCCAGTTTGTGGTTGCGGTTATTTAAGGAATTTTAATAAATAGAGTTATTTGGAATAACAAATTATTTCGTGATGTAATAAGTTAGCATTAACAATTAAGTTGGCACACGGAAACGTTACTTACACAAGGTATTCATTTTTTGCGAATTTATTGTCTATTAAAATAAATTTAAGCCTATTTTATAAAGATGTCAGTATATACCAATAAATTTTTTTTAATATAACCAGCTTTAAAAAAGCTTAGAAATTTCGTTAATTGAATAAATTTCTATACGAAATGAACTGCAATTTCTCTTCTTCTTATATATGTGATCTTGAAAGCTGCAAAGGTAGGAGGTATCTTTATTCAAAAATTCATGGTGCAAAAAATAGTTTTGTCATCTGCTCAAACTTGTTTCTGGATTTTTGGTTAATCTTTGTGACTCTTATGTTAAAGACATCATTAAGAAATTCTTTATCACCATTTGCTATTCTGCTGCATTTTGTGTATTCTTTTGTATAATGGTATTCTACTTTACGAAGATAATTTTGTTAATGATCTTTTCTTTTCAAACTTAAAGCTTAAAAGAAAAGCAGGGTGACTGGTTGTTTGAGAATCCTTTCACGTAGAGTTAAATATATGCAAAACTATTTACTTTAATTAAGCATTTTTAGCTTGACAAATTTCATGATATTAATGTTGAATTCAATTTTTAATCAGCAAATAAAATAAAGATTCAAGAGCACAATATTGTTCTAGTTAAAGTCAAGAAAGTATTTCTTTTATATAAATTTTAAGATATTTTCAATAATTTTTGAAAGAAGCAAAATTAATATGTATAAATCAAAAGAATTAAATTAAGAATTTAATTTTTACTTAGGATTATAATCATTGCAATGCTTCCAATTTAAATTTAATTGAAATCTATACTACAAAATAAGTTGGGAGCTAAAAGGTTTAATTTAATTATTTGGACATTCGAAGTTTTACTGTGACCTTGAATTTCCAATAAAATATGTCGGTAATTCTAATTTATTTTGGGTAGCTTGAAGCTAAAACTACACCTTTCAAAGAAAAGCACTTCATTTGATGATTATTATATACCGTTATAAAACCATTAATTACTGATAACTTCATAATTTCTTATTTCACTATGTATAAATGAAAGAATTAAAATTAATTGAAACTGATTTCATTATTTATAAATAAGTAAGCAGAAGCAGTTCTCTGGTGTTTACTTTTACTCTGAATTCCATAGTGAAATTAAAAAAATGATTTGTTTAAGTTAAATACATCTTTTAAATGTTTCTAATCTTACAACGACGACGGAAAAATTGATTTCTCATTTTAGTCTCACAGATAAAAGAAAGAAGGCGATTTAATTGATTTTAGTGGCATAACCAACAAGTAAAAGTAAATTATTATGAAACTGATTCTTTGTGTAGGACGGATCATGGTGATCTGGCCCCAACGCTTTAACTTCAAGATTAATTCCTACAGCTGTGTAGGCAAGCCTATTATATCATAATCCCCCTCTTAACCCTTTCTAGGGCCGTGGGAAGTATGCGTCCCACCAAATTTATCAATCTTTGTATGAAATTATGTAGGTTGGCATGAGTTCTGACAAATTTTTGTAGTAAGTCAGAAACTTAGATGCTTCAATTCTTTATCTCAGACAAAATGATATGTCTTGATTTGTTATTTAATTATTAATTAACCAAATTAATTAATTAATCAAATTAATTTCATCTAATAAGCTAAAGGAATCCCTTTTCCTATTCTAATTTCAAGCCTAAAAATATTTTAACATAATATGACTAGAAAAAAATGGCACTTTAAAGGGTTAAATCAAAATTGCCATTCCTACTAAAACCGCGAAAAAATTGCTTTAACTTCAAGGTTTTGATACGTTGCCTCATTTAATCTCAAAGATACAGAAATTATGATTTCGTGGTTTTAGTTTCATAATCAACAAAATGTAACTTACTATGAAACTGAATCTTTCGGTAAGAAGGATCGTGGGATCTAAATTCAGCCTTCAATATTAATTCGTCCGCACTCATGTTTATGATATCATAATCCATCTCTTAAATAAATATCGCCATTCTCACTGCAACCGCGAAAAATTCGGTTTTGCTTCAAGGTATTAATATTCCGCCTCGTTTTTAGTCAGAAAGATAGAAATGAAGCAATATAATTTATCTTAGTGATATAATCATTTACTAAGAGTAAATTACTACTTAGAAAATTCATTGGTAATGAATTTCTAAGTAAGATTATGTTTAATAATTTCTAAAAGGATCATGCTGATCTGAATTCAACGTCTCATCTTCAAGATTTTGTTCCTCCCAAACCTTTCTATATACGCAAGTCTGATGTTTTCTAAACCCAAATTTGCGTACAGAGATTAAACTTGCGTATAGAGATAGACTTGCGTACAGAAATTTTAGAATCTCTCTCATTAGTTTGGGCTGGAAACTGGAAGAAGGGAATCCAATTCCATTTGTTATTTCCTTATACTTACTTCAATTTTCAAAATTACATTATCTTTTACAAAGTATGTTTCATTGCTTAGGACATTAAGTCTCACTAAACATAATCTAAAATTGAAAAAAAAACCATTAGTTCCTAATTTATACACCTATTTACTCTTCTAGATTTTGATACTCTGATGATGTATCACAACAGTACATGGTTATGCTAGGAAGAATAGGCTTCTAATTAAAACAGTTAGTTAGGTACCATGAATAGAGTCCTATTGGGATTCTGGAATTGGACTTCATTAATGGTAAGCAGTCAAGAGAATTTAATGGCCCAAGCATGCTAATTTAGGATGATAAGCATGGTACCTCATTATACCAAATAGAACAGAAGCATCGAATCACACAGAATTAGATACATCAGTTTCACATTCACATCCAGCGTTTGTGAAATAAATATTTGACAACAAACGATGGCAGTAACTTTTTATCCTTCAGTTATCACCAAAAAAAGCCCCATGGTATCAATTCAAATTTTAGTAATATCATTTCAAATAATTGATTCAATTAAATTATGCTTAATTTGCTTCTTTCAAACGGATTAAATTCCTAATACTGTTAATTCTGGAGGTAAAAAAAAGGACATTACAAATATTCAGGGCGTTTTCGATATGCTTGGATTTTGACCAGAATGTATGGATATTTTGAATCTTTAAAAATAATATTGTGTATGAAATGGTAGTAATGTTATATTAATAAGTTACTATTGTACCATTTATATTACATCAGTCATATAAATGGTATAGAAAACGTGAAGTTTGACGAATGGTAAAAATACTGATGCCTGCGAATGAAAGAGAGCGAAAGTTTGGAAACCGACATCTTAGATGAATATTGTGATCCTCCCATGATGATTTTTTTCCGTGAAGTATTACGTTTGGATTAATTTGTAAATTTGTATTATAGTGCTTTATCGTAAAGGTATGCCGTAGCACCAACAATTGTCCCGATTTAATATACCTTGTTAATATACCAATCAAGAATAAACATTTTTAAATGACCATTCAGACACCCTGATACTCACCAAACGGTAAAATGTTATTATATATATCAAAAGAATGGAAATGAAAGCAAATTTCTGCTATGACATAATATTCTGTTTGGTAGCTACCTCCGATAAATGGAAATCTCAGATAGTGCCTTGTTTTCTAATGGGGTTGAGTTTGCTTGCAGAACACAAGAAAGGCAATGTTTAAAAACGGCATGACTTCTCAAAAATAAAGAGATTATGTACACTACTCCATCCCCACTAAGTGTGAACAACTACTTCTATCAAATCAATTCAACGTTAATCTGACTATTTATATTAGAAAAAATTAATATATTTAAAAAGTCACATTAAATATAACCAGTTATGCAAATTCAGCCTTTAAATTATAAATTCTGGCGAAACATGCCATTATTAAATATTTACGGCTAAAGCAATAATTTTCTCTAATTATATTACAAATTGCAAAGAAAAATTGCTAAATTATTATTTTGCCTAGAAAATGACGCATTCACCTATTAGTGTTCCCAGTCTTACTACAACAAGGAAAAATTTAATTATTAATAAATGCCATTTCCTGTATGAAAATATAGGATAGCTTCAAAGTGTTTCTCTTATTTCCAAAATAATATAGTAAAAGAATTGTAAATTGATATATAGATGAATCAGTATATTGTAGTTATATATATACATATATATATATAACCAAGCCACTTACGTCAATAAATTTCAATGTGAGCATCCTTGGTAGCTAGAAGAAGATAGTATTCTAGCTCTCGATAAGTATTGTCTGAAATTTCGGTTATTACGATAAACTTAACTTGTGTGATC
This sequence comes from Argiope aurantia, assembly GCA_026543865.1. NCBI lineage: Eukaryota > Metazoa > Arthropoda > Arachnida > Araneae > Araneidae > Argiope > Argiope aurantia. The sequence goes on from JAPMOR010065259.1 coordinate 94,715, forward strand.
TATAAGTGCATCAGTATCTACAATCCTCGTTGCAAAAAACTTGTTCTTTATGTAACCTCAAAACTGACATCGAACAGTAATGTTCAATTTGAATTGATTTAATCTTTTTCTTCCTTGACTCCATTTTGAAAACAATGTAATATCACAAATTCTGCTATATTTGTGCTATTTGTAAAAAGATAAAAAAAAAGCAAGAAAGCGATTATTCCATAGTAAAAATTGTACAATATTATATTCAGTGGGGATTTTTTTGGGGGGCGGGGATTTTCGATAATCTGGCGAAGACCTTATGACTACCTAGTAGTATCGATTTTTAACAATGATAAATCTCGTATATACTTTAAGAAGAAATTTACAAAACAAGACGTCATTTAAATAGATGCTCATTTATTCCAATAAGATAGTTCCATTTTCAAGGATACAGAAAAAAAAGTTCAAACCCTGAAGATATTTTTAGGCAATCCAAGAGGAACATCACCGTTGTTTGTTGCTCTCACGTTTACCATCTTCTTCCGTCTCGGAATGATGATAGTATCCTAAATAGCCTTCAAAACCGCGGACATTATTATGTTTGCTTTACAGCGCCTTCTTTTTCTCTTTGGATCTGAGATCCCATTGAAAAATCAATAATATTTTCGCAGAGAAAATATTTTTAAAAGGTGTACTTGAAGAAATAGACGTCAAAGTGTAGCGTAGGCGGTTTGAAGAAGCTCAGTTATCTGATTTTGGTTTAACATTTTTACTGAAATTGTTGAAACTTGTGCATGGCAGGTGAAGTTTTCCGAGTGAAAACATCGATTTTTACAAATAATGCTAATACGGCAGATGGACAAGTTTTACTTTCTCATTTTTTCTTCTTCTTTGTATATGATAAAGTATTGTAATAATAAGAAAAATTGAATTATAGATTTTTGAAGAATATTCACAGATTATATTTCTCTGATTTTTGAAAATACCAGTTTTGGCTATTGGTTACTCTGTAAATTATAGCTAGAAAAAAATAAAGCATGTTCCTAAATTAGTACAAGATTTGAATTTGCCACCATTTGTGCAGTTAAGTGTTAGCAACCTTATCAAAAGACTCATTTGACAGATTATAGTTTAGGGTCAGTAAAAATGGAGCGTTACACGATAAAACAACATGTTAACTTTAACGTATTAAATTTAAAGAAAAAACTCCTTTTTTATTTAAATTAAATCTTGCGTTAACATGTTGTTTTATCGAGAAACGCTCCAATTTTTTTACCCTAAAGTATCAATTGCCAAATGGTTGGTAATAGAGTTGCTAACACTTAACAGCACGAATGGGGCTTTAATTCCGAGATACCGTTTACAATAAGCTAGAAGGATAGAATACAGCATGCTATCTTTATTTATCTATCAAACTTTAGAATAAAATTCTTTCAAAAGGGAATCTTTCGCATGCGAATACAATAATTAAGAAATGTTAGAAACTGATGCAACTTATTAGAACTGCTTGAACAGTATTAGAAACCGTTGACGTTACAAACAGAATCTTCTGCTGTATTATCTTCAGGCTTCATAAAGGTGAGCTTGAAATGTTTAATCTATATATGTGTATTCTGAAGATAAAAGCAAATTTTTTTCAGGCTGTTTTTTTTTCAAATTGTAGCTGAATACAAAGTTTCAATATTGAAAGCGCTATGAATATTTTCAGTTTCAGAAAATAATGCACATGTAAAAATTAGGAATTGAAACTAACAACCAAAATAAACAAAAGTTTATTCATTTTTTAATCAACAATAAAACGAAAGTATTCTAGAAAATGCTGAAATTGCTCGTACAATCGAAAACGTTCACCATCATGCCTGATTACATTCATGCCAGGACATTTGCAAGTAATAATTTCAGTCTATTATAGTCTCTTTTCTATGTGAGTTTCTGGACTGCAACATAAAATTCTCCCATTCAATGAGCTATAAATTATTTATAGAAGCAGTCGCGGATACATAAGACTTAGATTTGTCAGTAAAACTAAAAAACACTCCCAAATGAGGCAAAGAGTGCAAAAAATTTTGGTGACTCTAATATGGAAGTATTCTAGTTACAAAGTAATGAATAAAAAGATATCTAATTATAAAGAAATATAACGTGCGTATAAAATTTTCGTTGAATATTCAAATATAATCGTTACATTTTATGAAGCCATCAGCATCCAAATAATTCCGTTTTCTTTAAGTCATATTTCAAGAGGCATTATTTTCTATCCATCTCTACATTATTGTATTATTTAAACTGTAAAAGGGATATTTATTTTAAAATGTGTATCTAAATAATTAAAGTTTATGTGTGTTACCATTAAAGTTCGAAAGCCCTTAATGTGCAGATTAACTGATTTGCTTCGTTAAAGGGCGGAATCATGAGTTTTCCGCATTTTAGCTGGGTAATGTGTACATTAACAACTTCTGTATCGTTAAAGTTGAAAACTGTGTGTCTCTCCTTTCCAAATAAATAAATAACATAATGTCACTTTCCTTAATTGCAATAATATTTAAAACCATTTGATTCTTTATTCTGAATTTTTTTCAATTTATTGATGATTGATTCTTTGAACTAATCTCTTAATTGTTCGATTTTATTAACTCGATTTTTTAGATATTAAAAAATAAATAAACAGCATTTAATATAAGCGTGCGGAAACGTTGCTGTTTTTCCGGTAAAGATCTTAATTTCAATTTAACTAGTGTCTATGGGTAAATGTGTAGATTAACAAATATCTAGTATATATGTGCAGATTATGCAGATAATTCGCTGATTACCTAGGTAATTTGAGAAATGAAACAATTTTCCGCACTTTAACGGATCACTCTAGTTAATGTGAAGATTATCTAGATAATCTAGAGATGAGGTAATTTCTGAACTTTAGCGGTAACATATGCATGTAGAGCCTCCATATTGACTCTGGCTTGGTAACTAATTTTTAAACCGTTAGCATAGAAATAGTTTACAAAATTTTCAAGTTATTTTTGGGATAAACGTACTTTAATGGACACCTTATGTTAGCAAGACTTTGATATACACGATATTCATCTATCATCAAATGAGTAATACAGGGGTAATTATGTAATTGATTTATTCCTTCAATTGTCTTGGAGTCTATGTATAGCTTTTAAACCATTACTATTATTATAAATTAAATTATCAATGCGTATATCACATTGTTCTACTTTATCTGAGTAGAAAGTAAATGCAATGCATACCACCAAGATATCCACACAAGTCTGAATGCCCCGGAAATTCCAATGGGCGATAAAAGTGTCCCACTATAATGGACATTCAACGCGAACTGAGGGGAAGCAACGAAAAGGCATCTGATAAGAGATTAATGGAATTTCCGAAGCAAATCATTTGGTGAGAATAGGATTCACTCTGTTACTTCCTGCTTAATGGGAAATATCTCTTTGACTTCCACTTAGAGGAAAGGAATCTTATTTCTGGGAAAAATCCCTCGCATGCTTATGTTCATTGTAATTTAACAATTATTTGTAGTTTACACTTTCATTGCTAATTAAGCAAGTAACAATTTTTGGAGGGATAGTGATCATCTAACTAAATATTTTGCCATGAATCAGTTTCTTACTGTTCAAACTACTCGCCAACTAGGGGAAAGCCTGCTGGTCTCATGCTGCCAATAATGGATCAAGTGTGATTGAAGATTGACATATTATAGACTGTTTTAATACACTTCATTATTAATGAGCCTTTCGGTAACGAAAGAAAAAATAATTTTTTAATTATTATTTTTTTACATTCTTTAATGAAAAAGTTTACAAAAGAAACTATTATAATTGCTGAAAAAGTCAAATTTGAGATCTTTACAAATACCGATTTTTCAGACTTCTCCAAGTAAAAAAAAAAAAAAAATACGTTTTAGATATTATATGTCTCTCTGTCAACACAATTATATTAAATGGCTTTAAGATAATAGGAGGAAATTATGAAGTGGTTGTTATGAGAGTTTTACACAAATATACAAATTTCTAATGAATTTTCAATGAAAAACACTGATAGAAAAAGTTGGCGATCTAGATGGTCATTCATCTAGATAGCTGTTCGAATTAAGCGAATGCGTCAACACCATAGCTTAAATTAAAAAAATAATACACATCAAATAAAAAATACACACAAATATAAAAATAATACACAGAACTTAATAAAAAATAATACAGAATAACACACACTATTTAAAAATAAAGTATAGATCTGAAAAATTTGAACTAAATCCGTTCATATGTTAGCTATTTGCAACTCCATATTTTTCCATGCATGCAAACGCGATACCTCATAAGTCCAACGACTTGGATAAAATTGAAATGGGAAATTTTTTCTAAAATTGTAGTTCTACGTCAAATTTTATTTTTAGTTGATTAGAAAAAAAATGTGTTTGAATCCACGCTCGTGTTTCTTTGTTATGTTTCTAAAGCAAAAATGGTCAAGTGCGGAATTCTGAAATTAAGAATCTGTCTACAAATAACATTCACGGTCTTTTTTAAATTTTACATTTTTAATCAAGGTTGTATATAACGTCTTTATTACAGAGTGTTAAAACACTTATGGAGAGAACATTCCAAGGGGTTTATTCTATGAGCCAAAACAGTAACAGGTATTATTCCTTATGGTATAAAAAATTGCAAAGAATTCACCCAACTCCACCTGCTTAAGTATGCTGGTAATCTTCGTCATGGTAGTACTGAGATGAGAGTAAATTTGAGTCCTTATAATTATCACAAACTGCATTACTTCTCCCAATGGAAGTAGGTTCCGTCATCGGAGTGGCAGTAGATAGGTCCTCATTCTGCTATACCTGGTAGTGAAATGAGAACTAACTACCAAACCAAAAGCTTTTCGATCATATATATATGAGACCCCCGAATGTAACGTATATTTAGGGAAATAATTTTCAAGATTTTTATTAAGAATTTTAGGGATCAAGTATACCTAAAAGTCCTAAATTTAATAACCTCTTTATTTTTTAAATATATTAACTTTAGGCTCTGAATAAAATTATCTAATCATTTCTGTTTATGCACTCTTCATAATATTTCAATGTTGGGTGTTCATCAAAAAAAGTATTTAAAGGTGATAAAAATATGTATATTCTTTTTTGATGTATTTAATTGCTGAATGATAAATTAATTTGCTTTCATTGTATTTCAGCAAAGTGACAATAACTGATCAGGAGTGAATAAAATTTGAACACGAATAAATAAATCTATATATATTTTCCTAAGTTTTGCTGATGCTACATAAATTTTCACCATAGAAAAATATGGCAAAATTAAAGGAACAACAAAATGCTACAGCGTTAAGAAAAATTGAATCTTGCAGAGTTTTGAATTTAGATAAGCAGAAAATAATTATAGATGTAGCGTAAAAATTTATTTGAATAATAATGTGATGATAGTTCATGAAATGCAAAATGTTTTATTGAAGACACAAACATGTATATGAATATTCATTTTCCAGTAACAAGCAGGCTTTGAAACGCATCATTTTTATTCCATATAACATGCAATCTGAAATGATGAATAATTTATGAGGTAATTTGACTCCGAGTTATGAATATTTGAAAGGAGAAAGAAAATGATACGAAGCGACAAATTAGAAAATTGACATTGCATTTTTATTCACTCAAATTTATAGTTCTGGCGAGTTTCTAAAAAAAAATATAAATAAAATGCGATTTTTTCAAATAAGATTTTTTTCTCCCCGAAGTTGCATATCATGAAATAAATTTGGAAGATTTATTATTATTCAATGAACATGCATATTAAATAAAAAAAATTTTATTTGAATTTTAGTTTTATGTAATACAAAAAATTGTGTTTGAGAATAATCATGAAAAGCGTAAATAGGTATATTTTCCCCTCGAGGTTGTCTTATATTTGAGATATATATACTTTTTCCAGTTCTACTTATTAATCTATGATTTTGAAACTTATTTCCTTTAATACTAACAACTTAAGAATTTAAAACACAATATGTTTCTTTTCTTCTTAAGAAGTTACTTAAACTGGGAAAATATAAAACTTAATGCACAGAAATATTAAATTTATTAAGTGCAAATATAATATTTTTAATAATTCCTCTTATAAAAATTAAAAATGAAGCATTTCACGCTTTTTCAAAGAACAAGCGTCTAGTAAACGATTCATAATGCAATTTTTTTCCATCACTTTCAAAATAAAATATATCTTTAGACACCTGTTGATCCTTTTATCCTTTGAAAATAAAGAAATTTCTATTATGTTTCATTAGATATTCATGATTATATTTTTATTTTATTATCTTTCGTCGAAAATTTGAATTTTTAATGATGACATTTATAATATAAGTAATTAAAGGCATTTTTTTTCAGGATATGCACAAAGAATAAACCGAGACATTTATTATATATAATTAAATTATATATTATGAACATGTATTTAAATTTCATATTCCATTGAAGGAATATTCCGCTTAAAAATTTATAAAATTCAATCATGATAAAATTTCAGGTTGTTGAAATTTAATTAAATTTTATTTATTATTGGAATAAATTAATGTTTACGATAATGCCAAAATACAAATTTCCTTCATTTACAGAAACAAATGAATAAATATTTTTTTATCCATTATTGTATTATATTTTACGATTAATATTACATGCATTATAAAAATGATTATTAAAATATTTGGCACTTATTTCATTGAATAATTAAAATCCCATATTCATTTTTTTAGTTTAAAATAAATCATGATCTGAAGGAACACACTTATTCCAATATGATATTAAAAAGAATTATTTTTACATATATTAGATATACAGATTAGCTTCAATAATTTTTAGAGTCCTTTATTTTGCACTGTACCTAAATTATGTCTATAAGAATAAATAACAATAACCCTTTATAATTTTTATAAAAGTAAAACATAAGAAAATTTTTAAGTAAACCAAATGTTGATTAAAATTACATTTTAAAAATATTTTTATTTCTTTGTCGCTTAGTTAATACTTCCTCAGGTGGGAAATGTAAGCTATGAACTAAATATCAATAAGGCTTGCTGCAAAATGTTGATTGTTATGAATTTATAACATTGCTTACCTCTGCAGTGAGTTTCTTGGTAAAAAAGAAAATTTTTACAGATATTTTATTGATAGATGCCATGATTGATTGTTACTGAATGGATTCCAAAGTAATGTATCCTGACCTTGGAAGTGAATTTGGCGACTTTGGTATCTTCGAATATTCGAGAATATATGTGATATCCTAATTAAGATTATAGTTCCAATTTTTGTTTTCGAACCATCGATGGTTGTCACAAGAAAGTTGTTATAAAAATCGAAAGCGCGCCAATGATTAGAAAAGTGAGTAGTCGAGCGAGTTCTCTCTTTGGAATGTTGATCTCTAGTGAATTTTTTATGAACCCTTTCGTTTCTTGAAAAGTTTAATTACGATTTTCTGATTGTTTACAGTCTTGTGTAATCTTCGTCTGTTTCGTGTAGAATAAAACGTCATTATCAGTTATTGAATTTGTTGGGAACTTAATTGTACACCCATTGGGATTTCTGTAGCATAATTTTGAATGACTGGGAGAGAAAATTTCTTCTATTGTACTCCTATGGAATGCTAATATGGAAATAACTTTACTCTATAATGTGTAATTTGAATGATGAAAACTATTCTTACATCGACCTAAAAGTGAAGTGAATTCATTTTTCAAAGACATGAAAGTGCAGCAAATTTGTCAGCATGACGCTCATTTTTAAGTACAGAGAGTAGAGTATTCTGTCCAGAAACATACGAAAATGGTCAGGGAATTTAACTATAATGCACGCGTTTCTTTTATGCATGAGAAAAATCTGTTGCAACAAAGTATGTTAGCAACCTTCATCGAGTAATGTGCATAATTTCATTGCTTGCCCCGTATATAAAAGATCATTTTCAGATATTATTACATCCTGTGAAGGTAATGGATAATAGCATACAATTAATTGAAAGGATTTTGTTATTATTTAGATACTTCAATATTGTCTAATGTCTCAATTTAGAGTACATATAGTAAGTTTAAATAGTGGCAATGTTTAGTCTTTTAATTGAATGTTTTAGTTCTAATGAATACTTCGAACAGATGTTTAAATGCTAGTATGCACGGCCTTGCACAATTTCCACACTTTTATGCAGATGGATGAAGATTTGTTTTTCAGAGGCAGGAGTTTTTATAGAGTATGCAAGAAAGTTTAGGGGACTATTACCCGCTAGTTTATACCAGAACTGAAAATCATTTTCATTTCAAATAATTTATTTATAAGAAAACAGCTTAGTTAATGATTTTGTTTTAATTGAGAAATATATGCATTTAAACTTTAAAAGGTTTTAAAAAATTCCTACTTCCCATACTGATGTAATTGATTTAATTGCAATTACTTCAGACTCCACGATTTCTAAAACAGAATCTTTATCTTTTGCTTAATGTTTTCTCATAATGGATCACGATTTTGAAAACACAATTAGGTAAAAAGCGCAGCTTACAAAAGTTTCGATAGAAAAAAACTATTTTTAATTAAAGAAATGCCTCGACTTATCGTTAGTGGTGTGGGGGAAAACTGATGCTATTGAAATCATTTGTTATTAAATACATTATTCAAAGAATTTTTCCAATTAGTTGAAAACGAGCCTCTCAATTTAATTTTTCTTCTAAATGGCTGGTTTGCGAAATTTGATTCGGGTAATTAGTAATTTTTCAGTTTCAAGAAAGCAGGTAATGGTTGGAAAAATAAAGCTTAAAATCACTTTTGTTGAGACTAATATGATTCTAAAGAATATAGTCTCAAAAAATCTGGCAATCGATGGGCAATGCTTTAATTACAAGAGATTAATGCTGCTGGCGTTACCATGAAATTGCAGAAGAGTTTGCGTTTATTGTGGTATTTTATTCAATAATAAAAGCATTTTTAATTAGAAACTCTATGATCAATGTTATTTTTACAGTTTTGAATAAATCGTTGCTGAAATTTATGGAAAAGTTCTTTTTGCAATGTTGTTATTTATTATCTCCGTTTAGAATTCTAGGAAACAAGCACATGCTGAGGATTTTCTTAATTAGTTTTTATTCAAAATTGTAAGTGTGGTTGTCAAAAATTCCAGAATTGGTCACTTTTAGCACAAATTCTATACCATAAAAGAAAGGTTTTAAACTTCTTATTAATATCTGTAGAAGGATTCCATTTTTCTTTTCTGTTTTGCAGTCTTGGTATATTTCAAACATTTACTGTAGATATTATCTTTTAATAAATATTACAAGTTTTTTTAAATTACTATTAGATGTCGCCTCTCAATTTTAAAATAAATCGTAGAATAGATAATGAAGTTTTGTCTATGGCATTGTAATCGGGAACATGAATATGTGAAAAACTTCTTAACTTTGGTTCATTGGAAGGGGAATGAAAAGTGATTGCAGTTAATATCTTTATTATGGTAAGTTCTATGTAGAAAACCCAAAATTAAATTAAACAAAAGCTTATTGCTTTTTAAAACTAGTAGTAAAAGACTGCATTAATATGAAGATATATTTCAGGCAAAAAAACCAAAAATTCATTAATAAAAACATTGCTTTGCAAGACTCACTATTTTTACAACCAGCGGAAGTGGTCTTCCCAAAATTTTCTTGCGTACTCTCTAATAAGTTTATCATTCTAGAGAACGTCTTACATGGCATTGACGTACAATACTTATGAAATATTAAATTTTGTCTTGAATTTAGCCATCTTGTTTAATATATCGTGACATCCTTGACGAGTTTCTTGGCGATTTATTTTTGCCATGAAGTAATTGTATTTAAAAATCGAATTTCTATTCTTTCCCACCGATTGGAACAAAAATTAAATACAAATCTGCAATTGTAGTGGCAAAATCCCATACCTAATTTGATATATTTTAGACATTGCGTTTTTGAATTATAGCATTTAGTATTTACAAATTTCTGAAAGTACAGACCGAAGACAGTCAGCCCCACATTGTATTTGTTTTAAAATTGAACTGGTGTCTAAACTCTTGATGTTAAATCCGTGTATCAAATTTTATCTACCTAACTCTCTTCTTTTTGAATATAAGTTATCATGAAAATTACAAAATGTCGGACAGACATATTTCCTCTGAATAGAGTTTACTCAAAATTTAAAAGAAATCTGCAAATTTGATTTAATGACCTGTATACCAATTTTGAACGTTCTAGCTAAAAGCGTTTTTGAGTTGTCTACGTCACAGACAGACAGTCAGACATAGTCAAAAAATGTGTTTTTCGAACTCAGGGAGGTTTAATATATAAAAGTCAAATTCGTCAAAATCTCAAGTACGAATTTTTTGACAAAACCTTTAATTTCTCTATATTACTTATGCGAGAAAATAAAAGTTTTCAAGAATGAAGGAATTCGATTTTCAGCACCTAATTCTACAGGGACCAAAAATTTAATCTGATTTAACTTCAAATTTTTGAAGTTAAAAATGATCAAACCATTAAACTATGTCTTAGATAATTAATGTATTAAACACAGTTCATCTTAAAATAAAGGATTTCTAATCATTTTCGAAATCTCTACATTTAGCATACTTCACCAAATTAATCTCATTCCTATCGCTATAGCAATGAATTTCCTTTCGTAAATGACAATATCCCTGCCCAAATAACAAAACTAGATAGATAGCTTGAAGGATCAACCATAATCCTGTGGAACTTGCAGAAAGTTTCTATTGGAACGACGGAAACGTCAGCACTTCTGATGGCAATACCGAAACACATAGCTTTAGTTCATTCTATTGATTATTTTCAATGATGCGATACATGTTTCCAGTAAATTAATTAATTAAAGATTGTTCAGCATTAATAAAAAAGAAGGAGAATTAAGAATTTGGTATTACAATCGGAGATATAATGTTGAGAGGGCTTCATTTGTTTTAATGATGATTATTAATTGAATTTTATTATTTTGCAAAAATGCCCATCTTATTTTATTGATTATAAGTGCAAATTGTGAAATATTCATTTTTGTTGTAAATTTTAATGATAAGAGGATGACCTTATAGTATATATCATGAAATGATGTGATACCAGGTTGACGCAGTTAGTTAAATATCTACTGCTAATTCACCATTAGTAATCTGTTATTCCATTTAGGAATGTTTATAATCTAAATTGCATTTTGTTGAAGAATGCAGATCAAATGATTTATTTAGTTTAGTTTTAAACCTTGCAGATCAAATGATTTATTTAGTTGATGGCAACTATCTTTTTATTTTTATGTGCCGAAGGTTAGATTTCTGTAAAAAGAAAGAGAAAAGATCTGAGGCTTGGTGAGTTATTGTTTTATCTGCAACCGACGTAAAATTAACTGAATCTTCTCATTTTACAAGCATTATGTAAACATTATTTAAATCTGCTATATTAATATTTCATGAAAATAATTGCTATTTCCCATCATAATTTGGAGTTTATACAGATGAAACTTTTTATAAATAGCAAATATCTAATTCCAAGAATCATTTTACTTCTATTCTTTTCTGTTAAATAAGCAGAACAAACGAAATATATGCTTTTTTGTTAGTTAGGCATTACCCATATCATCCCTGAAGATTGCTTTCCATATAAACATCAAAATATTATCTCAGTAATTGAAAAAAATAATAAAAGTGTCAAAGCAGTTTATCTAAATTCGTTAAACATGAGCCTTGGATATTTTCCAGCATATTACAAGGAATGTTTTTCCTCTTCAGTCACTTAGTTTATTCCAAGTCATTAAGCAAATAAAAATTTCTATTTACTAATTACAATAGTTAACCTGCATTTTTGGCAAGTATTTTGGCAACATGGGCACAATCATTTGTCACTATAATGCTATTAAGAATATAAATCAAACTCAATGTTCATGACAAAAGTCTCATTCAACCATTTAAGTTTTGATGTTTTTTTAAAAATTGATGGACAGCGTTTTAGAAATCCATCATATTTATGGATTAAACTATGACTTGAAAAATTCTTTGAAGTTAGGCTGCTAATTAACTTTTTGGTCAATAAGCAAGGAGCATTTAATTAAGAAAATGTACTGAAATAATAAATTATTTGTATAAGGTAATTTTGTTTGTATTAGTATTAATGGCAATATTGTTCATTGTACAGTGCAGAATATATTATTTAATATTCAGTAATATTATATATCATTGGGAATATTCTTCAATATCATGTACTATATGTGTGCTATCATATAATATAAGGCGTTAAAATAACTCCTTTTACGAACTATGTAATTAAAGAATACCAGAATATAATGTTCATATTTTGATAGATAATTAATTTAGTTCAATCAAATCTAGAAAAAAAACATGTAATTAGCTGTTAAATCTCCAAATGGCTGCTTTTAAAATCTCTATTAGATTTATTGTAGTATATATTATATGTGGCATATTTGTATTATATTGCACAGAAATACGCTCATGTATTATTTTAGTGAAGAGTTTCCATTTATATGCATCGCATTAGTGGTATAAGTTGAATCTTATGCATCGTGATGACATTATATGAGAAAATAACACCAATTAATTCCAAATTATATAATTACCAGTTACTTACCTGGTAAAATAATTCTGTTAATTATAATAATTTTCCAATAACATGCATTGAAAACATTGTAAGTTTTTTGAAAGTTTATTTGTATTTAAATGGGTTTCTGCATTTGAAAACGATTTATTATCGACTCAAAATATATAATTGAATATTCCTATGTACTTTTTGAGTGATTAGAATAAGTAATCGAGATTCGATGATGCATCCCTATGGTTTAGTATAAACGTTTTTGAAAAAGGCATTTGCATACATTGCTTTTGATTGGACTAATCATAATCGAATTCAAGGACAAGTAAATGTAATTTTATTTTAACCGGTAACTTTAATACAATTGTTTCTTCTTTTTACAACAACTGGCGCAAATAACAGAGTAGCAAATATTTTTGTAGAAAAATGTAGGGTTCTTTTTTAGGAAGAAAACAAACATTCGGCTCATTGACATTAGCTATTCTCGCTACTTATATCCAATAACTAATCCATGCAATTTGTTGAATTAATTTTTTTGCAAATTTTCTAACACTTTCTTTATAGGCAACACAAAAAATAAAATATTAATATATATCCCTTCCCTGCTACCTAATAGAACTCTTGTGACAGTAAATCATTATGATTATGATATTCTTCCAATCTGATTTTTCTCCTTCTTAACTATATGCTTTTATACTTTTACACTATTTTACTACCCTATGATTGATGGATAGATTTTGAATGAATATTTGAGAAAGTAACCCTCACTAAAGACCACCAATTAAAAAAATAATACATAACAATGCCTTGATAATAAGTAAAAATACTTCCATTTTGCTCCAATAGGGTACTCATTTTAACCAGATGTTCAGACATTTCTCTAAAACATAAACAAAATATTAAGTGAGACATAGAATATAAACAAAAATACTCATTATTATTATTATTATTATTTGCATAAAATGGAATTTTTCTGATACTTAATTAGATTATTAGCTATTGAAACAATATTTGAACATTTACGAATAACTTCGAGTTTTAAAAATAATATCCAACAATACCTTGAAAATAAATAGAAAAATACTTCCATTTTGTTTCAATAATTTACTCGTTTTAACCAGATGTTCTAACGTTTCATTAAAATATAAATAAAATGTGAAGTGAAGAATAGAATAAAGGCTATAATTCTTTGTTTTGTTTCTTCAAAAATATTTTATATTTGTTTTGCATAAAATGGTAATTTTCGATCTTGGATTACTAACCTATTATACATGTTTGGTAACGAATTTTCGCATGTATCTTTTTCATAACCGAACATAATGAACCAACGAATTAAGTTACATTATTTGTCAAAACAATTGATACAATAGAATGTAAATGAGTCAAAAATGTATTTGTTTCCTATAGAGTAACAAAAACAAAAAGAGTTGACCTACATAAACTGTTGTTCAAGGGAAACATGTTTATTCGATATTTTTAGCACCACAGTTTATTGATTCAAAAAGACACATAATGAATCATTGATTTTTTGGTGTCTGGAAACTTCTCGGTGAATTATTATTTCCTTATAAAATGACTATATTACTTATAAATCCTTTCTGCATGTTAAACTTTACAGAACAAACCCAAATATTTATCAATAAATATCAAGAATCAGAAACTGTAGTTATCTTTATAATTACCTAAATTTGAACAAAAAAAAATCAGGTAATTTCAGCAAAGAGGATGGCTGAAACAAGAGAATATAAAAAATACAATTAGATAGTCAAATTATTGAATTTCAAATGATTTTGAAGGAATGAACAAAAGGAAATTCTTTAATATTTATCAGTCCTTATAAAATGACTATGTTTCTTACAAATCCTTTCTGATCAAATTCAAATATTCATCAATAAATATCAGGAATAAGAAACTGTAGTTATCTATATAATTACCTAAATTTGAACCAAAAAAAATCAGGTAATTTCAGAGAAGAGGGTGGCTGAAACAAGAGAATATAAAAGATACAATCAGACAGTCAAATCATTTAATTTCAAATGATTTTGAAGAAATGAATAAAAGGAAATTCTTTAGTATTTGTCAGTCCTTATAAAATGATTGTTTCTTATAAATTCTTTCTGCATGTTAAACATTTCTGAACAAACCCAAGTATTCATCATCATACATCATGACAGAAACCATAGTCTCTACTTTATAATTACATAAATTTGAACTAAAAAAATCAGGTAATTTCAGAGAAGAGGATGACTTGCACAAGAGAATATATATATAATTATATATATATATATATATATATATATATATATATATATATAAAAGATACAATTAAATAAACAAATCATTGAATTTTGAATGATTTTGAAGCAATGAAAAAAACTTCATATTAAAATTGATGAAAAATATTTTTTGAAAATTTAATTCTATTGAAACTTTTTAAAGATTTTGATCGATTTTTATTTTAATAATTAACATCGTACTTCAATGAAATATTTTATTCATTATTTTAAAACTGAGATATTTTAATATTATTAGTTAAAATCCAAATAAAGTGTATGAGGATAAAAGGAACTCTGATATTCAAGGATGATTTTCTTTTTAAAAAATGGAAAACACGTGATTGTTATCTATTATTTGTAATTGTAAATAATTTTTGATTTCTGTTTCAAATTTAAAATCAAGGAAAACATTTTTTCCTGTAATATGAGTGGCAGTGGTAATTAATATGTTCAGTTTTCTATTTTTTCCAGTAAATCACTTTCTTATGATTTTTGTTTGATTAAACAAAAAGAATAATCGTACACAAATATCAAAAACACTCTAAAATGTTGTCAAAAATTTAAAAGATGAAATATTTTTACCAAAGAATGCCCAAATATTCATTTTAACCCTTTCTAGGGCCTTGGGAAGTATGCTTCCCACAAAATTTATCAATCTTTGTATGAAATTATGTAGTTTGGCATAAGTTGTGACAAATTTTTTTAGTGAAACTGAAAATAAGATACTTCAGTTCTTTATCTCACACAAAATTATGTGTCTTGATTTGTTACTTAATTATTAATTAACCAAATTAATTAATTAATCAAATTAAATTTATTTAATAAGCTAAATGAATCCCTTTTCCTTATTCTAATTTCAAGCCTAAAAATATTTTAACATAATATAACTAGGAAAAAATGGCCCTTTAAAGGGTTAACAAAACGTTTCTTCAAATTTGAAGGAATAGTGATATGCAGATACTGATATAAATGTGATCAAACTTCTATATGTTTATAGTTATGAAATATTTCGTAATTTAATTCAAGCAAGGACTATAAAGTGTTTAGAAAATTCATTACATATGTCTGAAGAGAAATAAAAATGATACAAGTACATTAGTAAAGGACAGATGTGGATCAAAATAACAAGGGTTGCTCTAGAAGGCAAAAAACGTTTATTACTTCAACTGAGGAATAATAATTGGATTAATACCCTTTTGTTAATAACTTCTAAATGTTTATTTTTCTATACATGAAAAAAAAATATGGTAATGATCAAAGTATTTGAACTCTAGATATTGTTTTCACACGTCTCAGATCTTATTGAGATCAAAAAATACAATCTCGAAACTATGTCTGTATATCAAGAAGATACAGCAAAAATACGTGATACTGTTTACTTTGAGCTGTACAAATGAAATTTGATATGTGACCATTACCGCACATTTGTAAATTTCTTTCAAATTTCGAACAGCCCCAA
Organism: Argiope aurantia; assembly: GCA_026543865.1. NCBI lineage: Eukaryota > Metazoa > Arthropoda > Arachnida > Araneae > Araneidae > Argiope > Argiope aurantia. The sequence goes on from JAPMOR010065259.1 coordinate 111,035, forward strand.
TCATAAAAAGTATGTCTGTTTGAGAGAACATGAATATGATGACAATGAAACTCAAAAAGATGTACAAATGAGATTTGATAGCTTTTAGCATCTAATATGTGACTGCATATCAAAGTTTGAATCATAACTGTCAAAAGTTTAATCATCTGTTGGTTTTATACATTTGCAATAACTCTGAACACATAACATAAAACTCCATTCAAATTAGATAAATAAAATTTGGTATGTGATCTTTGTGCTAAAATTGTAGTTTTGAGTCACATTTCAATTTCAATCGAACGACAAAAATCGTTCAAGCTGCATGTTCGATATTTTTCATTAAATAATTAAGCACAGAACGATCATGAGTGGGACTCTGTAAATAAAACCTTGTACCTTCTAGATGTTCACTACCTTCTGAAAGTAAGCAATTTTTATTCTGGCAGGATATAACAGCTTTGTTTCGGAATATGCAACTAGGTTATTTTTCGGAGACCTCTCTAGCTGCGTTTCAAGATGGTAGACTGTATTTTAACTAAAAATTTTAATTAATTTTAATATTAACAGTAAATTAATCAATATTATATAAGGTAATCTGTAACATCCGTAAATGCCTTACATTTGCTGTCGAAAATTATAGATTTCTATAAAAACCAAAATCATTTCTTTAATTTCGTTTAAAAGTGGAGATTTTGATTCCTATGAAAGTAAAGAAAGTAATACTACTTAATATAAACAAGCGAATTATTTGTTCATTTCCTTTTCAAGCATTTTGTTTCTCAATCAAAATTTTCTCACTTTTCATTTTGACAAAACCACATTTTATAATTAGTTATATGTCAGGATTTTTAACTTCTTACCTATTTCGAACTAATTAATTAAAAGTCATGTTGTTTGGGGAATTCGTTTAATATTAATTGATCATAACATGATCGAGATGCTAATGATTTCACTTCATTATTTTTATCCAATGATTGGAAATATTTTAAAGAAGATTTTCAAGTTCAGATATGATAAAATATTTACGATTAAGCTGTAAGAAAATGTGAATATCATTTAATCTTATTAGCTTTGCTTAAATACTTAAACGAATTTATTACATTTAAGCTGCTTTAATCTTTCAATGTTGGAATTTCGTAAACAATTCTGCCTTTCAGACTTGGAGTCTCAGGGTTTTCAAATTTTTCCACACTTGCATGGTCATAATTTAATTATACACAAACTGATTAATATTGATTACGATATATGAGGTACCATTCTGATAATAAATTTATAAATAAATGGGTCCAAAAATTTCGCAGTAAATATAGTGTTATAGTAATTCATTCATGGGTATACGGTGGAAAAAAAATCCAACACATGAAGTAATGGAAAGTGGTGCTTTATTCCTCAAGATATCAAACAGAAAAGTATCGAAATGGACACAAAGAACTAACTTGTGAATTTTTACAAAAGTACTTGCAAAAATTCACATCACAAGTAGACAGAATGCACAGATAAAGAATAAATAGACGTAATACACAATAATGTTCAGAGTGCACAGGAAAAGAAATTCTCTTCGATCAATATTCCGGAAAGAGAAAAGAATTCACTTATTGCGTGAGTAGTTCAAACTGTATAGAATCCCAATTGGATCTTGAATTTACTCGAAGAATCTGCAGATCTTGGCTACTAATGAATGCATCTCCATAATTCTTTCATTTTATAGAAACTTAGTTTATTGAGAAAATAACCAAACGTGTCGCAAAAGTCAAGAATGATATACGTGCCCTGCATTCAACATTAATTAAAAATATATCTAAATATATTTGTCTGCCATCAAGAATGAGCACTTAAATAATATTACAAATTTCGAACAAAATAATAATAAACTATCGATTTAAAACTAAGCTATGCAAAAATATGGTGTTTCTATGTGAACATTTTAGGTATTACTTTTCATAGGTTAAGTAATTGCGACCACCAAAAATCTTATTAACTTCGTATAAACACTGTAATATTTTTATTTGACATGACTTTTTCACATTTTCATATTTGTAATTTAGTAAAAGATTCTTCATTCACTTCGCGGTATGTTAGATTTTTTTAATTTTGCATTCTTACACAGTCAGAATTTCAATATTCGTAAATCGATTCCTCTTGATTCCATAAAAATAGTGCCATTTTAGTAAAGAATTTAAAAAAAAAATTAATCGCAAAATTTTATAACATTTATATAATTATGATTTAAGACTAAAATATAGAAAATAATTCAAACAAGAAATCCACATTTTAAGTTCTATTTTTTTAAAGCAGACTTTTCTTAAGTAAAAACCTACTTTCAACAAAAGTTGTTATTAATTTTTTTATAATTATGTATTCAAAACTAGACTCTCGGAGCTACAGCATTTTTTAAAGTTTATAATATCTTATTTTTTTTCTGTCTCATAAAATCTTAATAATAGTATTTAATAAAGAAAATCTTGAAGAACATCGAAAACTTTCCGCTTCATGAAACTGAATAGAAAAAGAATATCGTTTAATATAGAAAAATATATTTCGATAATGCTCTGTATTATCAGATCAATTAATAAGTTTGTTGTCATAATTTTCTTGGTTGATTTATATTTCTGCCTTGATCACTTAGTAATTTGAAACTGATATTTTTTTATCAGTTCTGACGTGACTGCAGCCATCTTCTTAAAAACTTTTTCCAAACACATATTATTTAAAATCCTTAAAAAAACCTATCGCCCTGAAACTGATTGAAACACAAAACACACTTTTATCAACTTTCTGCAAGCTTGAATTTTTGATAAGAAAATGACAGCACCGCCTATGTAGGCCGATTTCTTAGGGGGTTATTTTTATGACAGCAGTGTTAAAAATGTTGACGGGAAAGAATACAGTTTGTATTAAACTTCCCCTGTCTTCATTTAAAGATTAAATCATAACTTTTTATGTCCTTTCTTTGCCTAGAGCATAAAATATAAAGCTATTATTTTCTCGTCCATTTTTTTTTTCTTGTGGGGCAATGGGAAAAAAAATCATCGTGTTTAAAATTTTCGATAAAGTGCATAGCAAATTTTGTTGTTTATATTTTTATATGTACCGGATGGTACTTTTTATTCGTAAATAATGCTTCTGCGTGGTATATTTATTCTTTTATGCGTTTATATTGTGCACTTGACAGGTTGGTATTCACATTTCTTTCCTTTTTTATTCGAAAATGCAAATGAGTATCAGTGGTTTTTATGTGGTATTTTTTATCGGCTTATCAAAATAGTTAAAGAAATATTTATTGAAGTTTTTAGTGAAACAAGTTTTCTTTTAATACATATATGATGTAAAATATTTTCAGATTTTATTAATACATGCAATTAAATATCCATAAAAATTATATTTTTTAAGATGATACTAAGTTTTTCTTATTATTACAAAATAAAAAAGACCATGCCCTGTAACATAAATATTCAACAAATTAAAGAAGACTGAAACAAGATTTTAAAAGGAGATATTATTTTGCTTATTTTGAATAGTTTTTCAAATAAATTTTTTTGTTAAAATTGCAAATTATTAAGGAAGAATCGAAACAAAATTTTAAAAAGGAATATTATTTTGCATCATTTGAATATTCATATATATATATATATATATATATATATATTGTTAAAATTGCCAAAACAAAAATAATCATTAAGGCTATACACAGAAACGTTTGAGAAAATTGGTTTTAATGTCCTTAAATTTTATCTTTCGTTACACACAATCAACTTAAATAGAGGTATCGACTCTTATACCGTTGTAAAAAAATTCTGAAGGGTTCTGTGTTCTAAATGAGAATAAACCATTATATCAATAATTTCAAGGATCATATCATTTTATTTATCTAAAAATTATATCTATTGAAATTTACAAAATATGACATGTGGATATGTATTTAATCTAACATATTTCATAGTTTTATTATGACTAATAAAACTACAGTATGTGAAATCTACACGAGATAGTATCTTAAAACCATAATTAGCTTTTAATTGCCAATACTTTCCAAATATAAATTTTATAATGCTCCCGTAACTAACAATCTGAAACTGTCGAAACTGTTTCTTGAAGTTAAAGAAAGTGGACAAAAATATTAAAAAAATATCCTGAAAAAAAAGTTGTGTCACTCAAGGCATTTGAGAAAAAATCAATTTCTGTCGTACTCCAAACATAGATGCACGGAAAACCATTAAGCCATTGTTAGATGCCAATACAAAAAAACATTTTTCTCACTATCTGTAATTTCCCCTCCATCTGGTCCAAACGCAGGAATAAACGGTCGTCCAAATCTGTTACCAGACGCAATAAGCTAAAAATAGCTTTCCTAGCTTCCCATGTGGTAAAATCAATCTTTAAGTGTGATTGGTTTTTTTTTTTATTTTGCCCACTTGGTAAGAAATATGCTTTTATTTCTCTTGTGAGCGATATAAAATGGCAAAGTTTTCAAGAAATAGTTATTATTTAACTGTTTGCTGACAAATATATAAATTTAGAAACATTTATTCGCCTTGTCGTTTATATATCAATTTCAGGTTTTCTTTGACTTTAGTAAAAGCAACAAAATACTTTCAGACATTTTGACTTTAAATTATTTGTATGATAACAAAGTTTTTGATTTTGTTAAAGTATATGAATACATTTTCGACGAAGTTTTTGAAATATAATCTGAATTGGTTATATTTTTTAATCTTCGAATAAAATGAATTGAAAAATAACAATTATAAAAATAGGATATAAAATTTAAATGCCAAAAATCGCTTAAAAATTTTAAGAAATCAAGGGTGTTGACTCAAAAGAGGTACAAAACCAAAGGCCATCAAATTTAGAGTTCTTCTTCAGAGGTCTCAAGTGATTGCTTCAAACTCTTGCCTGTAGATTAATGAATATATTGTTTATCTGAAATAAAATTCATGGTATTTTTTATCCAATCATTCAATATTGGATTTCAACTGATACAATAGAGCTAAAAATCTTGCACATACAAGAGCAGACGTCAACTGGAATTTTCACATATTTTTTTTTACTATGTGAAGCATTAAAACATTTATAAGATAATACTAAGTGAACAAATTGCTTATTCTCTGATTGATACTGAACATGTTGATAAATTGAGAACTTATTAAAATTACATATAAATAAATTGAACTGAAGATCATATTGGTAAATTATCATACCGATTTGAACAAAAGCTTATATATTGGATTTTAATTCAAGTTGTTTTAGATTAAAAAAATTCTATCAAACTTAGAATTTTAGAAACATAAAAGCATATAATTTAGAATTTTAGAAACATAAAAGCATATAATTTAGAATTTTAGAAAACAAAATATAAATTTAGAAACATGTATTTTCCTTATCAATTCAATATATCAATCTCAGGTTTTCTTTGACGTTAAGAAAGCAATAAAACACTTATTTTGATAATATTTTTTTATATATTAACAAAAATGCTGACTAAGTTAAAGTATGCTATTACATTATGAATATAAAGTTTATAAAAATGTTGTAAATTGGTTATGTTTTTGAATTTTCGCATAAAATTGATTGGAAAACAATTAAAAAATCAAAATATAAAATGTTAATGGCAAAAATTGCTTAAAATTTGTAAGAAATAGAGGGTATTATCCAGAAAGAGGTACAAAACCCAAGACATAATTTAGAGATATGATATGTTCAAACTTATGCAGCTAAATTAATAAATATATTAGTTAATTCCTGAAATAAAATTTAAGCTTCATTTTTATCCAGTCTCTAAATATTAAGTTTCAACTGATACATAGAATGGAATTTTCAATTTTTTTATAACTATGTAAAGCATTAAAAGATTTATAGGATAAACCTAAGTTAGCAGATTATTTAATCTCAAATTTAGGAACTGAAGATCATGTTGAAATTTTATCATACCAATTTGAACAAAAACAATAGATTGTATTTTAATTTTTATCAGAAAATTTAAGTCCAAATTATTATAATTTATAAAAAAATTGTTTTTCATAAGAAAATGTTTAGGAATTATCATTTAAAAGTGAAACAAAACAAACAATTTTAACTTAAATAATGAACTTAGAAATAAATTGAAGAAGACAGCTCCGATTTAAGTAATATTGAAAAAGGATTTTATAAATTAATTTTGTAAAGTGACATATTGATGTTTAGAACTTATACTGTTATTATGTTTATAATAAATAAGATATTTTTAGTAATTACTTCCAAACATATATATTACTCTTCCTACAATGATGTTACAAAGTATTGCAAGCAATAAATATTTATTGAAACGAAATTCCAATTAAGTACTTTCAAGCTTAGAAGAACGTAAATAGTGTTTAAGTAAATAAAAATTCTAATCAAAATATTTTAATCGGCTAAAATACTCTGAAAAAAAAAGCTTTAATTTCTGAAGAATAGAAGATCTTTTAATTTCCTGTGAATGATACTTTATTCTCTAAGATCCTTTAACTCCATCCATCGGTGTAAAATTACTTATGACTGAAATGGGTAATTTCGTTCGGAATTTCATTTCCGTCTGTAAAGTCAATTCATTCTTTCAGATTTGTATCCAATTGCACAGAGCTGAGCGTTAGAAATAAATCATGGCTATTCAGTCATTGTTATTTTGTATTTAATGATTGTAGCTTTTATGAGAAGGATTTTTCAAATATGTATGATGAATGCAACTATTTCAGATTAAAATAAAAAAGCAAAATAAAATGGTTTCAAGTAAAAGATAATTTAGAAAGAGAATCGTTAATTAAAAAAAAATGATAGCATTGTGAGAAGTAAATTAAATCATTTTAATAACTCTTTTTTATTGAAAAAAACAACTACAGAATTTCGTATATTATTAAGCCTAAATTTGAAAACTTTTTCTAATAACTTCGAGTAATATATCGATGGGTTACTTAAATCATTTCGAAGAAAGAAAAGAAAAAAGAAACATTATATTTTATTAAAGCACACTCATTGATATAAACAATTTTCTAAAAACATTTATAAAATAATAATAAATGTTTTATTTATATTTTTGAAACAAGCTTTTGTGATCATGATTAATATTTTTTCTGCCTCTGACTAGTCAATATAAAATAAAGTATTGATTATTTGAATTTTCTCATTAAAAAAATAATTACTGATAATTCTGATACATTGTTTTATTTCAATCCTTACATAATAATAAATAATACATACATTCAATCTTTAAATAATACATTTCACTATCTTTGAAGTAAAAATTGAGTTTTTGAAAGTAAATCTCAAAAATAGCTTAGTTATTATTTATATAATACTATTTCATCATGAAAATATGCTTAACAATTCAGTAATCTATATCTATATCTATACTTACAATAAAGCTCAATGTGTGTGTGTGTGTGTTGGCGCTACACAGGCCAGACCATTCAACTTACAGCTACCAAATTTGGCACCTGGGGATTATTTTTTCCAATTTTTAATTAGAATTTTATTTATTTAAAAATTAAGCGAAATTTTGTCGTGTTTCTGCTATAACTTCCGAAAGTATTACTACACAAAAAATATTTTTACATGAAGTTAAAGATAAAAAATTTATCTTTTAAAGGATACCAATGTTTTAACCTTAAAATTAAATTTCTATTTTTAATGAATTTTTAAATAAATATTTTAATTATATTTTTCAACAATTTTTTTCGTACAAAATAAAAAATAAAATTTAAGCTGCACGAACACGTTTCGCATTCATGGGAAAAAAATTGGCTTTTTTCAAAGTGTTGCAATTGATTAAAGCTCCAATTAAAAATAAATTAAATCCTTTTGGAAATGAAATCTACAAAAATATAATTTTCGGTACCTGTCTGTAGGAAATGAAACAAATATGAAATATTATTTTTTCTAAAAAATAAATTCAAGAAAAAATATTTTATGATCTTTTACACTCTCTATATTATTAATCCAATAAATCAGTTTTATTTTAAGGCAAGTTTTATTTTATATGAACAGGATATCTATTCAAATCAGAGCCTCACAGCTAATTTGTAAACCTTTAGTAAGACACAGATCTACTAAAATGGTCTAAATGGAAAATGATTATATTTTATGTAACTTGATTCAATAAATGCTCTAAAAAGTAACGAATTTTTGATTTTACATAAAGCTTCTGTTGTGGAAATCACGATTAACAAAATGTTCTTGAAACACTAATATTTTAAATAAAAATAGTCAATTTTCAATCAACTAAATCCATCACTTATACTGACTGATTTATGAAAATTTGAATATCACTATTCAATAAAAAAAAGGGTAATTTTAGATTTTCCATCGATCGTTTTAAAGAAAATACGCCAATCAGTGCGCAGGTTTCTCAAGATTAATTGGCCTAAGATTATGAAAATGTTGAGCTTTTATAAATTTTTAACATTCAAAGTTTCATAAATCAGTCTTAGTTGATCGTGGAAAATCTAAACATTCATTCATTTATTTAAAATTTGGTGTGCCCAGAATATTTCTCAGAATATGATACCTTACTGCATTAAATTTACGCTTCATAATTTTTGAAATATAATTATATGCCAGAACATAATATTATTGATTTCATTTCAATACTTTTGAAAGCAAAACTAAAAACTGAATTTTATGATGAATCTGAGAAATTTTTGTTGAATTATTGTTTGAGAGATTACATAAATTATGAAAAATATTTTGTAGTTCACAAAAGACTTAAACACCGAACGATTCTGTTTGCAATACTCATATTCAATAATAATAAAAATAAATGAATAACAATAAAGATGATAAATTAAATAAATCGCTTGGTTTTATTAAAAAATATCTTTATATTAATTGCCATTTCATCATTTCCACTTTAAATTAAAGTTGAAATTTTACCGGAAATGACAACAAATTAGCAAAATATATTTAGTAAATTGAACGAAACGATCTAACCAACAGTATTTTATTTTATAGTAAAGATTTGGATTTGAGGTTATTTTAGGGATCGACGAGAAATTAGAGAAGTAGAAAAGGTTTTCGTTTCATTTAACTCCACAAAGAATTGATAGTAATTTCAAACTTTCAATAAGGATTTTATTTGCTGCCATCAAAACTTATAAGCATTTTACGCAGATAAATTCGTGAAAATATATATAAGAAATATTAAAGAATTAACACATGCTCTCTCTCCCACTCTTTTCTAATGTTTTTACTTATAAAATTGTAATCAAACTATTCAAAGCGTAAGTACCAAAATACAATTAAAGCATTTTATTGAAAGCTGAAGTTATTCATGTAAACATTCAAAAGAAAAGGAATATCTTAATAAATAATATTGCACGAAAAATAGCATATTTTTCGTTTCATAAATTCAAAGCCAGATATGTAAGGCATCATATATATAAAAAAAGTCCAGTTGAATATCATTAATATTCAGAAATGTATTGAGAATGTAGTGAGGTATATATTAAAAGGTATATATATTTCACTCTAACTTCTAAATGAAATTAATATGTTTCTAAAATCAAAATCATTGTATGCTATTTTTAATAAATAAGAACTAAAATATATTCCTTGCAATTTTAATACGTTTTTAAAATTGACGTATTAATTTTTAAAAAAAATTAGTTTTAGTAATATCTTTTAAGTACCAGTGAAACAGCTGCAAAACAATATTACATCATATACGATAGTTCTGCTAATGTGTAGCATATTCTGTTATAGTGAAAATCCATTATCAGGACAGATGCAATTGAATATATAATAACTATTTATATAAAATTACAGATTTATTATTTACAATTGCCATACATGGATTCATCATAAACAAGGATTTGAAACATAGAAGATCTTGCGACTGAATGGACACGTGACATGCGAATCGTCAGAGTGTTCGCAGGATGAATCTGAGATCTTGAACTATATCATAGACATCAACACAACATTGTTCTATTTAAAATCTACCATATTCCTGAAAATTTTACTCGCAACCTTAATGTGTCACGAAGCACATTTGCATCAACAGAAACAATCAACATTCTTTTCTCAACTTCTCTGAACAGTTGGAACACCTTTAATAATAAATATGTCCTATTTCTAATAATCTTAGTAAAAATTTTCATAGTAATGAAAATATAGTTCGAAAACTTTCCTTATAATTTCAATAATATCTAATTTTAATCCAATTTCTACATAATATAAGAATTAATTTATGCATTTAGGTTTATGCAAATATGATTGTGAATGCAATACAGCCGAGTCTATCGACTAATTGTAATATAAAACTTATTAATGTTACCAATAACTAAACACGGAAAATAAATTTGGAATGACAAAAACTAAATAAAGAAGCTCAACATGTACAGAAGTTTATCGCTTAGCAAATTAGTATGTAAATAAAAACAGATAAGTAAAAATTAAAGACAAGTAATTAGTTAAAGAACAGAATGAATGAAAGACCTTTGTTGATTTTGGAGAAGCGTTTTTTGTTAGGTAATTGCTAAATCTTTTCTTTAATTTACAAATATTAAGCAACTAATAGCATCAATTGTAATAGCAATAATCGTTAAATATGGTGCTTAATATTCTCGCATATGTTCAGAAAAGCAAAATATGTTACCGTAATTACCTTTCAGTTTGTCAGCAGTTAAATTCTAATCGCTAAAATAATACAAAGGGTAATGTTTTCAACCGTAATCTCAATGCATCTGAAAAGAAACATATTCATTTTTGTTTAAGAATATCGTTTGCGATTGAACAGTCCGAAGTGAAACATCATTTGCATCCATTTATGTAATTCATTAACATGTTTTATTTATTTACTTATTATTTGTTTATCTTTTAATTTTCATTACACCCTGTAACTTTGATCGGCTTTGAGAATAACATTACCACGTTGCAAGTCTCGAGACTTCGAGGTATTTTCATTCTCTTAATTCCACTTAATTTGGACCCTTCATTCGAAATTTTTCTTTCTAAAATTACTGCAAAGAGAATGAGTCAACATTTTAATGAATTAGCATTTATTTATTTTGCTAAATAATTTAACAAATGTAAACAAAATTTTTGAATGTTTTATGCCAACAAAGATATTTTATCAATAATTATTTATTGTTTATTTCCTTTGAGAAACGCATTAAAGAAGATTGTATAAACAGATTAATTAAACTGTTAAAGAATTTGCATTTTTTTTAATTTTAAAAACTAATGTTAATATTTATATGGTTGTCGCAAAATATGATAATTTCCAAAAACTATTGAGGGTTTTATAAGAAATCCATGAAAACAATTAGATTTATTTTTTATTTTCTGATGAATGCACTTAAAAATTTTGTAAACGCCTAATATAGGTGAGTATAATATATATAATATATGGTGGACAAATTAAAATATAATTTCAAATTTCAATATTTAAGAGTACAAAAAAAAAGAATTATAATTAAATTTACTTAAAACATTCATATTTTATATATTTTTACTTCATAAAAATATGAATGAAACGAAACACCGAATAAAGTGGTTTTAAATATTGAAATAGCTTCTTCTGTTACAACATCATTCTTTTAATACTTTATCATCAATCTGGTCAACTTCAGCATATTTATATTTTATTTTTTATAAATACATATTATTTATGTAAATATATAGTATTTCTGAATTTTTATGTATTATTTCTATAAATATATATTAATTTTAAATATTTATACATTATTTCAATAAAATCTGTAATTTGAAGAGAACCAATGAAGTAATCAAAGTTAAAAATGATTTCATATAAAACAAATTATAGTGTATCTTAGGAACCTAAAACGACCACAACCCCTCCATGGAAATGGCTGAATTTCGCCTGTAGACGATGAATGACGTAAAGACTGTCTGAAAATGCATCCCCAGAGAAACGCCCACAGGATATAAGGGTTAAGTCAATATTGACTTAGTCGCCAATCTCTCATTCCGTCTCTAGCTTAATAACTGGTCAGTCCTTTCCTACGAATGAAAATCCTATTATGCTTGGCGCATTCAATTTCCAAAGAAAATAAAGTTGGACATTGAATTTCAAATGTATGGCTGCGTGCCATGAATTCGGTGATCATTATATAGGCATTGGGGTTTGTAAGAGATATATTCAACTCACATTTTGTTTTCCCAATGGAATTTAATGGAAATATATTGCTGTAATATAAATAACAACGGGTTTTATATTCGTATAGAGAAACATATTTAGTTATTCTGAAGAGATATTCATTGAAATGATTTCATGTAATTAATTGTGAAGCTGAAACATCGTACTTGAAATATCGCTCTCTATAAATTTTTATTTTATAAAAATCTATATTTTTTCTTTCTGCCTTGTTAATACTGGCTTACATATTCTCCATGATAAACAAAATGTTCACTACAAACTTTCGAAAGTCGAATTGTTTTCATCTTTATCTATTCTAATAATAAAGATGAATGTATGTTTCTGTTAGTATATGTATGTGTTGGCACTTTACAGGAGATATCGTTTCAATTAGAGTTATTGCACCTAGTAGATGTATAGAAGGTGACAATATGCATTGAGTAGCGATGTTTTTGTATATTTATATATAATTTTAATTAAATAAAAATTAAGTGCACTTTGTCGTTTTCCCGCAATAACTACTGAAGATATTATATAGCAAAACTGATTTTTACATTATCTTATAGCAAAAAATCAACTTTTTAATTATACCTCTGTTTTAACACTTGAATGAGGTTTCGATTTTTAATCATTTTTAAAATATGTTTTAAGCATATTTTCCAAAAAAAAAAAATATTTCGCACAGAACAAAAAATAAAACTTAACTTTCAGGATCACGTTCCGTTTGTGTAGAAAAAATTTGTTTTTTTAAAAATGAGTTGCCATCACATTGTCGAAAGTAAAAAAGATTAATATAATTTTTATTACAAACCAGAGAAGTGTAGTTTTCCGTATGTGTCTATAAAAAAATAAATATATATGAAACTTTATATTTTCTAAACAAACTAAATGCAAGAAAAATATTTTATGACCTTTAAAATGATAATAGTGCGGATAATTTCAATAATACAGTTTCATTGAAGGCAAACATTATTTAATGCATACAGAATATCCACTGTAATCAAGGCCCAATAGCGTCCTTCTAAACCTTTAGTAATAATCATATACATAGGAATATCTCACACTCACAAAGGAAACATGAATCAAATAATCTCTTGTATTTTTCAAATATATTTCATTTATGAATGTCATGGCAATATTTCATGACATGATTTTATATGACATATAATGTAATTCCTACATACATAAAGTAGCTTAAAAATTAAAATCCTTAATGATTAATAATTTACGTATTATGTGTAAAAATTTGCTTCTGCCGTTTTTCGCTTGATGACTGCAGCATTAAGTCCTGGTTGAAATATTCAAAATAACCTGTTAACTGGGGAATAAACTTTTGTTCATCTCGTTTCACAATGGGGACAATGGAACGTACAAAATATTAAAGCAAATTTCCATGACGAAAAATTTTGTCAGGCCCATTGCAGTAGCAGTTCATGTATGACGAAATATTTCATCATATCCAGTTAACAGGTTAAAAAATACCATACAGTAAACTTGGACTTCTGTTTATATGATGATAGCACTACGTTAGTGAATTTGATTATAAATTTATTATCACTCGAAGATATTAGTTTTTAGTTGTTTTTTTTTTTCGTCATTTAAAGGAAATTCTAATTTTTTTTTTTTTTTTTTTTTTGTTCTCAATTGAAAAAAACTTTGTCTGAAGAACATCGAATGTTCTCAAGTACTTTTGGTGAGTCTGCTATTAGTGAAAAATTGTATTGTGGTTTGTTTCAAAGCATTAGGTGAGATATTTACAGTGCCAAGATTGCATTCTACTTTTGTTGAACAGCGCTTTGGTAATGACAGCTCGGTATGATATATTATTGGATGTCGAGTTAAATTATTACAGGAGATCTTATCGAACACAACTGATACGTTTGAACCCAACATTGAAGAAGAAATGACGACAGTGCTAAGATACAGACACTGCCAATTTATCATCCAGCACGACAATACTCGCTCATATGTCTCAAAATGGGTCAAACATACTTGGAAATGCTAAAAATAGGAGGTCTTACTCCAACCGTTGTACTCTCCAGATGTTGATCCTTCCTTTTTTTATATATATATATTTGTTTCGGTCGATGGTATAAGGCCTGAGTAGTCAGCATTTCCGCTCCTATGGAAAACAACACAAAAATTAATCACATAAAGAATGGATTCAAAAGATGGTTTCCGAGATGGTATCCGATTATCGACAAAAAGGTTGGAAAAATTATTAGATAGGAACATACAGTACTTTGAATCATTAATTGGTAATCGCTTTTAAAGAATAAAGCCTAAAATTTCAGGGGAAAAAAGGTGGAAGAAAAAGTTACACACCTAATATGTTTTAAAAACAGTTAAAATGTATCACTACATTCAAGTTTTTGCAAATTGTATTCATAATTCAATTGATGCATAATAAATATTAAACATAGGAGCAATTCACATTCATCATCTGAATTTAAACCATATAATTTTCAACCATAACCTTTTTAAACCATATAATT
>JAPMOR010065259.1:125627-205519 GCA_026543865.1 Argiope aurantia
TTTAAACCATATAATTTTCAACCATAACCTTTTTAAACCATATAATTTTAACAATGTTCATTTTATAGTTTTGCAAAACGCAACGGTTTGTTATATACGTATATAATTGCCTACACTTATTTTAAAAATTGCGGACTAAATTCCGCCTTATATAGAAGTTCATTCCACTTAACTTCAAATTTCGGTTATTTCGTGTGAAGCAAATTATAAGTACTACGCGAACAATACACATTAATGAGATGTACTGGAGCCAAATAATTTTCAATCCCTTTTAAGTGCATTTTACAATTTTTGATGTTACCGCAATTTGTCATAGGCTCGACGTAAAATACAAAGACTCCTATTTCCCTGAAATTCTCTTAATAGCAGATCAACCCTATCATTTTGTTAAAGTAGGCTTAGCGTTCTGAAGTGTAATCGGGCGCTTATGACCCACCACGACAGCACACTCCAAATTACTCTCAAATTGCGTCACAGCGATGAAAAGGTGTCAGCAGTTTTGAATATCGATCCGGAAGTTCTGTCTCCCGGGTTCCCAACTTTTATCGCACCGGATGCACTATTAGGAACATTCCAAACTGGATTAAAAGGCATCAATAGGTTTGACAGGTGGCTCGAAATGGAATTCGAGCCAGGGAAGTTTGTTTTTATGGAAGTTCTTTCAAGTGGAACTTCTTCTTGGGATCAGGAATTTATTCTGCACTTTCACGGAAGTTTCGTTTAAAATTCTTCAAAGAAATTGTTACATTTTATATTCTTTGAGTAAATAAAATTCTAAGGAAGAAGTCTTGCCAATATTGTTAGAAAGATGTCAGAAATTTTATAAAGTTTAAACCGTTTTGGATGGTGTATTTTGGTGTATTGTGTTTAAAAATTTGTTTCCAAAACTTTTGATAAGCACCTTGAAAAGTATTGGTTAAATTTTTGATAGTTTATTATTACAAAATTTATTGAATACTTTTTCTCTTAAAGATTAAAGATTTCAAAAAATTTAATAAAAATCCACTTTTTAGAGGTGTAGATGATCAATCATCTCCAATATGAAACTAATAGTAAATATAAATTCTGCTGTTGTTGAATACATAAAAACATATCCATATCAGAGTAAATTAATAAGAATATATAACAGTAAATTTATGCATCGATTTTTATTTATTTTTGCTGTTTTGTTATTTATTTTTTACTGTTTACAAAACAAAAATCTTGCCAAAAAAAAAAAGATTTTGAGAAGTGACATGAGATCTCTCAGATTCATTTTAAACTTCTGAAATTAGTTTATTTTTAAATACTTATGTAAATATCTTAAACCATGCCAAATCTGGGTTTTTTGGGGCTCATTTTATTGCGAACGTATTCTGAGGTGCAATTGGATGAAAATAATTTACATACTATCAATAAAAAAATATACAAAGGTAATTGATTTAAGGAATAAATTACCGTTTGGATGATTCCATTTTTATTGACATTCAATTTTGTACTTTTCATTTATTTTCAAAATTTATTTTTAAAAAATTGTAACAATACTGTCTATTGTATTAAATTCAAACCAAATTTATCACACACATTTTTCTCTCTGTTAAATTTAAGATAAAAATTTTGCTTTCTTTAGGCATTAAATTCAAGACAGGATTTTTATTTCTATTTTTATTTTGGTGCCCATATACTTTTAGTGTGAGTACATATAAACCCAATGACGCTAATTTGTTATCATGTGATGTTTCAGTTAATTTTAGCATTTTAAATAAATAATTTAGCATTTTAAATTTAGCAAATAAAAAGAACTTATAATGTGTTTTTCGGTCAATTTTGCAAGCAGCACAGGAATAGGAGAATAATTCTTTCTGTAATGGCAGTGATAGCCATGATTTAAAGGAATTTCTGTTTTCAATAAGAAAGAGAAATCTGGAATGTCAATGATATAATTAAATTATAGGCCTAAAAGGGAGAGAGAAGTTTAGCTGCTGGCCAAAAGGTCAGAAATTGCGAGTAATGGCATAGCTGCGAAAAAGACATAGCTGCGAAACTATTTTATTTAATTTTTAAGTGTTAAAAATACTTGAAAATATTTCTATTTCACGCAAAATTGGGTTTATCATTAGTATTTATCATTAGTAATTTTGATAAATTTTAATAATGAAATTACCCCTAAATGGTGCAAGGTACAATATCACAGAAATTACAACTGTACGTCAGGATGATAATTTTCCCCATAAAGTAATTTTTTGAAATAGAAAAAAAATCTCTAAATTTGACATCATTATTAAAAACCTAATTTTCCTCTACAGTACTATGTCAGTAATTTACTTTGATTAACAATTTTAAGACGATGTATAATTTCAATAATAAATTGTTCAGAGTTGTACCTAAATGTAACAAAGTAATCGATCAAAAACTTTTATTGCTTAATTATGCTTGGCACAGGAAATTTTAGAACTTGGCGATAATCCAGAATCCTATCATGACTGATACCTTTGTGGGATTCAAAATGATTTTTCATGCATCACGAGTCACCTCTACCATTAGTTTTTGCTATTAATTTCATCATAGTTAGTAGCATTTCTATGATGCATTAATGATTTCATTCATTTAATGATGCATTTCTTCCACTGTATCATTAAACTTAACTAATGCCATTTTTATTTGCTGATTCATTCACTGAATTAGAATAATCAGAAGTTTTAGAACCTTTCTTTACTGTCAAGGGCTGCCATTATTATTTCGTTGAAATGTGTTTTACTTAAATATAATTTTTGGAAAACAAATTTTTATTTATTTTAATTAATTTAATAATTTTCATTCATTTTTTTAATAAACAATAAATCATTTTTAAAATAATTCATTTTTATTGAAGAGTAGATTTAGGGAATTTATTACAATAATGGATAAATAAAAGGAATTGGTTGAATTTCAACTTAGATATCACACTCTAATTGTCAAACGTCGTTATTTGAGCAATTATTGTTGATATTTGTAGGTAAATATACAATCATTTTTTTTTTCAAATATTATTGTTTAATTCTATGTTGTTCATCGTAATTCAAGAATCAATAAAACCCAAATTATTTACATATCTAATTATTTGTCATATTCATTCAGAAACTTTCCACAATCAGTGTACTTTAATATTTTGAGGCAGATTTTACCTCAAGACATTAAATGCATTTAAATCCTCTATGCCTCTAATTGCACGCAATGAAACTTATAGATTTGCTTGATTACGGGTCTTTCCCGAAATAATTTCTACATTCTACAACAAATGTTTGAGAATTGCTTCGAAAACTTCTTTTATTTCCTTCCTCCTTATCTGATGATGTGCAACATGCTGTTGATATCTTCCCGATATTTCAGATTATTTGGAATGTCAAATGACTTCGTGAATATAAATTTTAATTTCTTGAGCTCATATGCAAACTTCAAGTATAAAAGGTTCAATTACAGCTTTCTTACCAACAGAAATCAATCAATTTTCTTTCTTTCTTAACATACGTGGGATTTATAATTATAGAACTTATCGCAATCAATTTATTGATGCTACAAGTAAGTCC
The DNA here is from genome assembly GCA_026543865.1 of Argiope aurantia. Classification (NCBI taxonomy): domain Eukaryota; kingdom Metazoa; phylum Arthropoda; class Arachnida; order Araneae; family Araneidae; genus Argiope; species Argiope aurantia. Next base: position 129,173 of record JAPMOR010065259.1, read on the forward strand.
TGAATTGAGAATAGGAGAAAATAAAGATCAGGGCAGCCGAATTTCCAAACAACATAAGCTAAAAAATCCATTATCAACTCCTCTAGAAAACAATAATTATATTCTCAAAATAATAACATGCAAGGAAACACTGAAGGGCCTTTCTTTTTTCACATTTGAGAGTTCCACCTATACAGCATTTCGGGTATCGAACATCATCCTGGAGATATCACCCAATATCTGGTGCTAGTAGAGCTAATCATCACTGCGTATGAGAAGAAAACAATAATACACGCGGCCTAGTGATTATTGAAATTATTATCCCGATTAATTCATTTATGTTTAAAGCATGTCATTATAATAAAAATTAACTGACAGTAAAGGCCGGAATTGCCGAATTTCAAAACAACATCTATACTTATCAATAAAGCTCAATGTGTGTGTGTGTGTGTTGGTGCTCTACAGTACAGGTCATTTGACATACAGCTACCAAATTTGGTACATGTATATCTTAGAGGTCGGGAATGTGCACCTGGGGTCCCTTTCTTTGAATTTTTAATTATAATTTTAATTATGAATTAAAAACTAACTTTCCCACCAAAATATCTTCCATTTTCCCCACCGTCAAATGAATAAGGCTTCAGTTTTTTTCCCCAACAGTAATGAGGCTAGGGTTAACATTTTTCGGTCGATTATTTCAAACGATTCAGTTTATTTCCTTAATGTTTTATGCATTTAAAATTAAACATTGTTAATGAATCGATCTTTCAGATTCATTCTGAAGTACTTTTGAATTAAAATAACACAGAATAAAGGAAATTAAAAATGTCTAATTTGCACAGCGTTAACCCAACTGGCGTAGAAAAATTCATGCATTTGCGCTACCGTAACTGGCTTTGAAAATTCACGCATGCGCATTGTGTTCTGATTGTTAAGAATATTAACAACGGATGATTCTTGATTTAAATTATTTTTAGGTCAGTTGCATGCTTTTGTAATTAAATTGTATTTAAGGTAGTTATATATTTTTTGTATATGCTTATAGTTTTAAGTACATCGTTTTTTAAGTAGTTTTTTAAACCTGTTTTCGACCTATTATTTTAAACGATTCATTTTATTTTCTGAGTGTTTGCTGCATTTAAAATTAAACATTGTTAATTAATCGATTTGTTCATGATGAATCTGAGAAAATGTTGTTGACAAATTCTTGAGATATAACATAAATTAAGAAAGATATTCTTTATTGCCCATAAAGTTTAAACGCTCAGTGACTCTGTTATCAGTAATCATATTATAAAAAAAATGCTTTGTTGCTGTAAAAAATATTATTATATTAATTGCAGATTAATTCTTTCCACTTTAATTTAAAGCAAAATTCTACGGGAGCTAACAGAAAATTGGAGAGATACATATTACGTTATGACTGAAGGTCTTTATAATATTATGAATGAATTATATGACTATCAAAATTTGATGTTTTAAAATATTTTGATGAAGAATCTATTAAAGTAGGATTTGCGTAAAATATTTAATTATTAAAATTTAAACGAACATTAAGATTGGTGAACCAGATGGTCGCCAAAGGCGGCTAGTATGCTATAAAAGACCCTCGTGAAAGAAATAATGTCGGTGCACAAAAGTTTTGAGACGTTTTCGAAAATAATAGGTCAAATGTAAAAACCAAATCTTCCAACCGAAGACTTAATTAGGCATTATTGATTATAATTAGGCAAAAATTGCGAAATATTCGCATCAGAAATTTAGTGTAGAAGATTAAACATTGTGAATACCTTTACCATTAAGATTGTGCATTAATGGTTGTAAGGGAAAGGGAGTAGAAAATTCAAATAATTCTTTATTACATAGAAATAGAATTTTCCCATTTTTTTCTTTTTTATACATGTATCCCTCAAATGTAACTAATAATGACTTAGCCATATCAAAATTTGAAAGCATAAAAGTCATTGAAAATGATAAAAATGTCAATATAAAGCATATTTCTTAATATATAGAAACTGAAGAGAATAATTGTAATTATAAATAGTTTAAATTTTGAAAAATGAATGAATTATATTCTCATTACCAAATAAAGTAGTTTAAAAATTCTTCTTTAACTTTTTTTATTTCCTATTTACTTTTCAAAAATTTTCAGTAAGCGATCTAGTGTTACCCATGCTTTTTAGAGATTTAAAAATTCTGTTTGTTATTTCACTCTTGAATTGAAGGTGATATTAGCTCTGGTTGCAATATGTGGGAAGAAAAATAATTACTGGATTAAAAATTTAGATAAAAATTTACTTCTTCTTAGCCTTAAATAGATGTGATATTTGAGCACTATCTGAAGTATTAAATTGAATGAAATGTTAAAACAATGGTGTAGTTTTAATGATGCACTAAATCAATGACAATGGAATTTATATAATAATTCTTGTTTGAGAATTTACTTTTATTATATATTTAGAAATGCAAAAATAGATCATTGCTTAAAATGTCTAAACGAGCAAAAAATAAAATATGGCTATGGTATTTTGCTGGTGCGTTAATACTTGGGAATGATTTAATTTTTTTTAAATATTGCTTTAATTTTGAATATTATAAAATAAATTAGTATTATAACATACAAAGATATATAAAATAAAGTAAAAGATAATTTTAGATAAAAATTTATTTTAATCTGAAATTTATGACGAAAATTTTATATTAAAATTCATGAAATTCGCATGTTTAATAATAAATCGGCTCACAAATATTTTTAATGAATGTTCGATGACTGACAATTAATAATCTGTGACACTTGCCAGATTTAGGGGCATAGCGAGGTATTGGCAACAAAAATTATGTTTCTGAAAATACTAGAATTATAGCTATATCCGTATTAGAAGCTAATACTCCATGTTCATTTTGTAAAATTATATACCCCGTCACGAAGGCTATATAAATGAAGGTGCCATCACGAGCGTCAATTATTTTTTTAGAATGCTGAGCGAGTATTCTTTTAATGTGGTTGTTATTTAATAATGGTTTATTGTTTGTGTCTTGTTGATTATTTTTTTGCATCAAATATTATAGCTATTTTTTCTCCAGTATATAAATAAATAAATGATATTTCAGATAAAGTATACAATTCAGGCTTTATGAATATACAAATTTACTAGAGTAGGAATAACAGTATAAAGCTTTTGCATAACTTCAGAAATAAAATATTTTTACTCCTACTATTACTCCTCCAAAATACCTTAATTTCATTGTGCATTAATTGCAAATTATCTGACACTTTACATATGATTTTTAATTATGCTAATCATGCAGGTGGTGCTTTGACTCGTTTTGAGTTTGTGCTTCATTAAGATTAGTTTTGTTCCAATTAGGATTATGAGCTAAGATTATTGTGCTAATACAAATCATGCAATTCACCTGTTTTCTTTTACTGTGTCATTTTTTTCATTCACTTAACACCCAGGAGAACCATTATGGGTTTAGAACATTAATTACTTCCCGAGAAGGAGTACACGCCACCAGGAAGGAGGTCAGAAGATATATCGAAGTAATGGAATTGAAATACAATAATATTAATATTACTTAATACATTATCAAAGACCTCCTGCTGTGTTAGCCCTCTGTGGTAGATGTTTTATCACAGAAATGACATATTTTTTCTATGCTTGGAATACCTAAATTATTTTAAACAATACTTCGAGGCACCATGTTTGGAATGGAAATATGTATTAATGATTATTGGATATTAACAGTATCTATAAGAAAATGCACATATAAAAATAAATTAAATCATGCTGTAGCTCTCATTCCTGAGAACCATCGAAGTCAGACATTTCAGAATAATTGAATGCATGAGTTTCTCTTCCGTAAATAAAAAAAATACCCTATCCTCCCCCTTCAAAAACCGCAAAGATAATTCTTAATTCTTAAGGGGATCCTGCTTAGCTGAGGAATGTTCGGCCATAATTTGAGAATTCCAAAACCCTTTTTATCACCCAAACCTATCTGGTCGAGCATCTTTAAAGAACGAAGTACACAAAACGAGTATTCATTTAATAACAACGAAATGGGGGGAAGGGGATTTGCAGTGCTATCCAAACGTTTCAGGTACCTACCATGATTTCGTTGGATGGACTTACGTGGGCCTTTCAGTAATGATATAATTAAAGCTTCAGAAAATAAATTATCAATATATATATAAAATACGGGGTTTGCACCTTTCATCTTGCCCATATGTTGGCCTGAAACAACACACAATACGAAAGACATTACTGGCATTTAACCCAAACATATGTTAATTTAGATGATCAATGCCAGATACTTAATATTTAGAAATGTTTTTGCAAATGAGATACTGATAATAATTTCCAAAGTCCTTCTCTCAAAGCTATATATTTTGCATCACAAAAAATATGAATTTATAATAATCATTGTCATTATATTCTTAAAAATAATTTACAACAATAAAAATAAATCTTTTTTTCCTTCTAACTTCATAACATTTAATTGTAAATATGTTATATTGTATAAAAAATGATTGCATTAATTGGTTGGTATGCAGATTTTTTTTGTTTATATCTACTTGCCGATTGAAAGCTGGAAATATGTGACAAAAATGCTTGCGCAGTTCTTTTAGATAAATATCCAGTATAATTATTTTCAGTACACTAAAAAAGAAAGAAATGTTGAGAACTGTTGTCATATTTGACATCTAATATAAAGGGAACAAAAGATGTTTATTTTGAAAGGCATCGACTGCCGCCAGCAGAACCAAAAGACAAACGTAGAATGTATTCATACTGTTCATAAGAATTTTAAATTTTTCTCACAATGCCAAAAGTAAAATAAATTATTTGAAGAGCCAGTATGGTGAGAAAGTTCAAATTTATTTACTTATTGTGTTGCTATTCTTTGTTTCTTCGTTAGATTTACTTTCAACAGAATTAATTGCCAACCGAAGTCAATACACATTCATGGTGAGAGAGCTAAATTATATTTAACAAAACATGTTCCAGAAATCCATCTCTGATTTTATAAATATTGAATGTTAATACCCTAATTATCGCAACCAAACCCCTGCTTGGATCTGCTGAGTCACGGAAATAACTAACATATACTGCATGAAAAAATCACAAAAAGTATAAACATGATATTTATTGATCAACTTTCTGCTGGGAACTTTGTGAAAAATAATACTTTTAAGCTTGAGAAAGTTTCTCTCATTTGATTTCATATATCAAGAATGTTAAATAGACTGTTAAAGCGCAAGTGCTTGGAAAGGTCAATATGTCTATTCCTGCTTATTAGTAGCGGCATTATGTTGGCAGCACAGAAAAGAGCAAAACAATAAGTGTGAAACTGATCATACCACAAAATTGGTAACACTAAACAACATATAATTTTATATATTAAAAAACTAGATAGTTACGAGAAGAAAAACAGCAACGTTTCCTATAATTAATGAATGATACATTGCTCGAGAAAGAGACTGATACCTTTCATAATCCCGTAGATAAATACGAGCCAGATTTCAGTGATTCCTTCATCAGATAGCGATTATAAATTAATGAAATAAGAAAATTAAACATATCTAAAACATAAGCGTAATCAGATTTTTTTCGGTAAGCCACGTTTAAACAATTATTATTACTTGAATGCCGACCAATATCGTGTAAATAACTCCTACAATGCTGTTGGACATTTTGCGCTAATAGAGAACCTTGATTCTTAGAAATGCTCCTTTTCCGATTGCAGTTAAAAATGCATTTCTGTCTTCAATAACTTATACAAATATCTTTGTAATAATATTTTCCTTCCAGCTTCAATCAATTTTGTTACACTGGTACAGAAGAAAGAGCCTTAAATAAACCATTCTCTTCTGGAGATAACACAAGTTAGTTGGCAATAATTTGTTGTTAGCGAGTTGTTAGTCGATAAGAGTTAATCTCTCATATTTACCCTCTAATTCTTAAGATCATTCGAATTCATATACTTCGGAATGCTGGAACACTCAAGCTTCTCTTTCAAATATAATACAAAATTCCCCAACTCTCAAAAACAGCAATGACAGTCTATCTTTTTAAGGGAGTTGGTGTACAGAAGATCCCATTAATTGATGGCTACTAAGCAAATGTTTAGCCGGGTATCCTTTAAGTGTTCTTAGAAATACTCCTTGCCCCCCCCCCCATCTGGGCCAACTTCTCTGACTAACAAAGGGTTTTCAATCAATTACACTTAACAAAGAGGGAAAAATTTCGTAGTGATACTGTCCTGCTTTAAGCGTCCACTGTGGTTTCATTCAACAAGTGTTCAGAGCCTTTCAGTATTCATGGATTTAAATCTAGATTCATATAAAGATGCCCGCAACCACATAGAAATTCCTAGAATAACAAGCATATGATATATTCATACGATTCATAACATTTTTAATTATTTCTCAATATTAAAGTTAAATAAATTAGTTTAAAAAAAGCCGTTAAGTCGCTTACTTTCTTTTTTCTTTATTTTTTATTTATTTTTGCAATTCTATTTAATTTTAATGCAGTGCTTTTAATCGAATTAATTAAACAAATTGATAATGTAGCCAAATCAGATAAATCAGTTCTCATCTACAAAAGAACGGTTACTTAGCATTTGAGAAAAATTAGATCTAAAATTCATTTAAAATTGAAAAACATTTTTAATATTTAATTAATACTTAATACTTTCTATGAATATAAGATATGTTCATATTCCGAATGAAATTAATCAGGCAATTATATGTTTAATAATTCTAAAAAATACTTTTGTAACAATATTTTTCTCTTCAGTGCTCCTCAAACTCCTTACACTGATATCAATGACACTGATACAATAGCTAAGATGATAATGGTACAATAGCAAGATGTCGCAAATGAACCATTATCTATCTTCAATAGCATAAGTCATTTGGAAATGTCTCCGATATTTAAATCTCAGCGGAAATGCAAGAGCCTACAGTCATATGGGAATTCTAAGAGTAATAATTGATAAGTATACTCAAAGGGACGACACAGGTATTAACGCTTGTTATTGTGACATCAGATGCAGAAAAGCTTTGTTCTCATTAATTCATGGCGCGACGAAACACGTTATGTATTATTTCCATCTAAGTTTAGTTTATTCCATCTGGGCATTATCTTTGATTAATTATAATTTGATGGCATAGTTATACATTGATGTTTTCGTTGTTGTATTAATCCCAATCAGATTCTCCAGCAAAATTAAACAATTAATAACGACGAAAGATTGTGCGTTTTCCTCTTTTCTTCCCAAGAAAACAGTTTGTTATTTCGCTTAACCCTGTAAAGGGCCATTTTTTCTAGTCATATAATGTTAAAATATTTTTAGGCTTGAAATTTGAATAAGAAAAGTGATTTATTTAACTTATTAGATAAATTTAATTTCATTCATTAATTAATTTGGTTAATTAATAATTAAGTAACTAATCAAGATACATCATTTTGTGTAAGATAAAGAACTGAAGCACTTACTGATGACTAAAAAAAAAACAGTTTAGGAAACAATAGAATTTTGAATGAAGAATATTCAACTGAAAATGGTTTTAAAAACACACTTTTATTAGTTTCTGTAAGATTGAATTCTGTCTATTATAAAAGATTTCTAACTTTTCATTATCATTTTATATTTTGTAATCAAACAATTTGTAATACATTTTTTTGTTTCAAATTTGCCAACAAATGCCGTTGATAGTATGATTTCAAAAATAAAATTTTTCTAACCATGTCATTGATAGCTGAATTTTGAAAATTTTCGATATACTGCATTTTTATTGCATATCGAAATTTATTGCATTTTTATTAAATACTGCATTCTCATATTATGCATCATATGAGATTATATAATCTGTTTCAAAGGAACATGGCAGCTTTTCATTTCATAATTTTATGCAGAGAGAGTAATTTAATTAAATAATTTTATTCTATCATTTTTATATTTATTTTCGAAATATCTGTTACAATAAACTAACAGAAAAATAAATAATGTAATAAAAATAGAAGCACAGGAAACTCTTATAATTAGATTTAAATTAAGTTGCTCTAGCTTTGGTGATTTTCTGTACACGGAAAACAGTAAAAAAAAATGTAGAAATGTTTAAATTTCTGAAGATTTTGAGTGAAAGCATATGTAATCTTGGAGTTCATAATTTTGTGTCCGTCACCTGGGAATTTGAAAATTCACTATAGTTAGAAAATTGAAGCTGACACTAAGTTGCAATTTCTTTCAGTGGCAGCTTTCTTCAGTAGTTCAATTTATTATTCGAAGAGTATAAAAAAAATAATCAGTTATTATGTTTTATTTGATACACTATTTAATATCGAAGTAGAACAGATATCTGAAGAAAAATAAATTAAGACATTTGATGAAGAAAGACTTCCAGATGAAATAATTCCCATCTTTCAAAAGAATTCACATAAATTTAATGTATAATTGCGAATCATTCTGTTCTTTTTAATATACTACAAGTCGACTTTGTTATCCAGCAGGTTAGCCAGAAATATAGGTTGCGTTAAAGTTAAATTCCTTATGCATGATATGAGGTTCATCATTCTCTGAACAATGAAGAAGTTTACATCTAATTATACCGGCATAAAAAAAAAACTGAAGTGTCAAAGAGATGTCAAGTGTCAATTGCACATTGTCATTTGAGGTAATGCCATTTCACTTTTTGGTTCCTTGTGTAAATCATGCAAATAATTAGCTTAATCTATTGTTCTTAGCTTTTAACAATAGCAGAAAATCACGAAATAAAATGTTTGAAACTATGAAACTGGTTTGATTTGGTTTTAACGATAATAAAAATTCAGCAAAAAATTATAAAAAATATTTTTTTAGCATTTAGAACAATTTCATAATATTTTAACTGATATCATAAAGAAGATAATCTTCTGAATCTTAAGCTTCTATAAAATATATTTTTCTATTATAATGTATTAGAAGTTATGGCGGAAAAAATTCAAAGTTTCCAATAATTTTTAATTATATAATGTTTTAATTGAAGTTTAAAAGAACCGTTTTAATGTGTACCTTTTCACTTTCTTAATCACGTTATCTAAATTGAATTTGATGGATATAAGCCTACTTACCTATACTGAGGAGCATTAAGGCATGCATGCACAAACACTTACTTTTAAAAAATATACATTCATTAAAATGGTATATGTAAAGAATTATAAAAAGTTATCATTCTTCTTATTCCCTCAAGTTTATCCAATCCGTTTCCTGAATAGTAAAAAAATGGGCGGCATTTTTTTTTTTTTTTTTTTTTTTTGTATTTGTTAAATTGTGGTTTTTTTTTTAGAGAAAATATTTAGATACGAATGATTTAATGATTACATATGAATATTTTTCAATCTTTTCTGCATATAAAATGACCACTTACATAAAATTGCATTCGTTTAATGAATGCACACACTTAAAATGCATGCACGAATGCATTTAATTTAACATGGTATTCGAATTGGTTTATATAACAATTTCATTATTTTTATTGGATGAGAGCCGAACGTATTCGTACTCGGATAATGTATTATAGCGACATCTCACAAAACTTGAAGGTACTAGAAGTTTATCATCCTATGACAACAAGGCAAGTATCACAAAAATTTACGAGATGGCGCTATATGACAATGCCAGCATGAAAACAAATAGAGAAAGGCTCTAATAGTTAGTTAAAAGAAATAGTTAGTTATTTTTGTGTGTAAAATCCTATTTTTTCAGGAATTATACCTATATAGACAAACTTAAAAAGTAAAACATTAACTAAATATAAATATAAAAGAAAGATAAGAAGATATTACATTTATGTACTAATTTGTTATGATCTACTCATTAAATGAAATTCAATTTTTCTAAATTGACATATTTTCTTTTTAAAATTGCTTTATTTGTTGATTTTTTTCTTTGTATGATATACATTGTCTTTAAAATAAACCTAATTTAAATTGATTTCCATATGCATCTTGAAATTATTCCTTGACTTGTATTGGTTAAAGCGCAAAATCTATGACACATCCAACATTTACTATAACCTAACTACAAAATGTTGCTTATAATAATCAAACAAATGTTAAAATTCTGATTCTAAATCTTTATACTGTACAAATTTTAAGTCACTTCAATTCTATCAAACTAACATATTATCGCGTTTTGTTCAAAATAATGTCAGTGTGTAGAAACAGACGAAATAAATCTAAAATAAGCGAGCCTCCCTTATAACAATAAGATAGCCTTCTTCCGCTACTGTCCTCATAGATCAGTCTCCCAGTTTGAATCATGGTATCCCTTAAAGTCCCGAGCAGACGACTGCCGAATGGGAATCCCCAAGATGGCAAATGTTGAATGGATAGATACCAAAGAGCACCAGGAATTAGCATTTGTTATTGAATTATTAGATTCAAATGAACTTTGTTCTTATTTAATCTAGGAACGGTCGAACATACTTTATGCCATTTCTATAGGTCAAGATTTAAATTCTTCCTTTCCTGATAATTCCCAGATGATATGGTTTGAGGAAATCAGACTATTTGTTGTCGTAGCGAATTTATTTATTTCGAACAAATACCTAATGGATAATACGAGCTATTATGTTCAAAGGTATTAAAAATAATGATTATATTCTTTTGTGTATGCTATTTCTTTTAAACAATATGTAGTAAATACGACTCTCACAAAAAAGAGTAAACAATGTTATCCAAAAATTGCATGTATTTTAAATAAATATGAAACCCAATAGTTTTAAGTAACATTTTTCTAATTTAAATTGAAGTTTATTTAAATATCTAATAAAACTACAAAAATGCTCCCACAACAATTTTAAATATTGTCTATTGAAGCTGACTGTTAAATTTCAACGGTTATGTAGTTAATCTTATAGTTAAAACGGAATATTGTTGGATTTTGGACGGTTGGACGATTTTATTTTTTAAAACCAGTCTTTATTAAAATCAAGTGACTTGTACATTATATTCGTTTATATTTTTAATTTTAAAATAATTATTAAGCAAATGAATGAAAAAATTTCTTATTTAAAAGGAACTTTAATGTTATATATTTTTGAGTTATTGTCAATTCTTATAGATATGTTTTATATTCTTTCAGAACTCGAAAACTGCATATTTTTATGATGGATTATCGTTTAGAAATTTTTAGTCAATTAATTAATTAATATTTTAAATGTTTTATTTAAAAGAAATGTTTTGTTTATATTTCCAGTTATCATGTTTAAAAAAATGTATATTTTGAGTCAAAGAAATATTTGAGATCAGTGAAAATTGCATTTTTAAAAGTATTTCATTCCGAAAAATACGAATTTCTAATTAAAATATTTCCATACTTGTAGGTTATACTCTATTTTACAAGATTTTTCAATATCTAATGATTTTTCAATATATTGCTATTTTTATTCCTATGTTAATTTATTATTGCGTGTTATATATTTTGCATCTATTAATTTGATTCTTTCTAAGGTTATATGGTCTAAAATGCATCTTAATTTTGCTTTAAATGCTTTTGTAGAATAAAATCTGCTCTTGGAAATATCTGTGCATTGTCAAATTTTTATTGCCATGAATCATAATTGAAAAACGATGGCAACTGTTAACTAAATTTTCAGCGAATTTTTATTGTCATGGATCGTAATTGAAAAACGATGGCAACTGTTTACCAAATTTTCAATTTTTTTTTTTTTTTTGCCATGGATCGTAATTGAAAAACTACGGCAACTGTTAACTAAATTTTCAACATTTCTAGGAATGGCAGTGTTCCAAAATTAAAAAAAAAATTATTAATTTTTTTAATTAACTAAAAAGAAATATTTAGTAACAATAAATGCAACAATACAATCATCGGAAGAATTTAATTATTCTTGCTTTATATATGCAATCAATTTCAACTTCTATGTAAACAGTAGACAACAACAATTTGAAACTCTACTCGTATGAGTTCCTAGTTATCGGAAAATAAGAAAAATATAATTATATATTAGAATTGTAAGTGCAAATATAATAGTTGGCACAATTATAGTCGTAAAAGTTTAAATGATTAAAAAAACGCATTTTAAATCTGAACCGTTAAATCTGAGTACCTCTGTGAAAACTTTTGAGATTTTCCTTAGAAAATTCAAGTTTGAGCTTATTAATGGAAAAATGTAATGGTTTGTAATACTTTTATGTACTATGCTTAAATGTATGTTTACAGCTGAACAATTCCATTTTGTTTTTAAAGTCTTTTTTTTTATTTTCAAACATATCTTGTATCAGATTTACAAGATATGTTTATATTTGTTGACATACCACATTTACAGATTATTTTCTATCTAATAAATATCAATTTTAAGATTGCACATTATGCTAATAAAATCACGATTTCCGCACAAAATTAATAAAAAATATTAAATGTAAGCAAAGTATGAAATTTCAAAAATATAGATCAGAGAATGTTTTTATACTTCAACCATCCAAAGCATTGCCCATTTATCAAAGGATGAATCGATAAGATAGGAAAACCTTCAAGATACTTTAAATGAGCTATTTTCCCATCTCAATAAGACAACATGTCTCGAAAAGGGGCTTGTAGAGATGTCTTCCGTATTTAAATGGTGGTGATACTTAAGACGTCTGTAGTGAAATGGGTCCCCTAAACTTATAATTGATGAATGGGAACTAAGGAGAAAGATAGGAATTAGAGGAATCTGTGTTTGTAATTGAATCATTAATTTATCAAGAAATCTTCCCTCAAGTATTTGAGGAATACTCAAATATTCAATCATTGTTTCTTTAGAATTGTTTCAATTTCCTCTCAGAAGTGGCTTTGAAGCATTATCATATAATAGATTGTATTTGAGAAAAATCATTAGGTTATATCGTTTATCGTCAAAAATATTTGGAAAAGAAGAATTGGATAGTTATGATCGATCGAATACAATGCATACATTTTAATATTTTTAACAAGAGCAAACTGCTGCATATAGTAAAAGTTCTCCAGTTCAAATAAAACAAATAATAAAGGAATTATTTCAAAAATTGAATAAAATATGATGGATTAAATTTTAAAAAAAATACTAAGTGTAACAGGGGGAGAGTGTTGAATGAAGATGCAAGTTTTTAAAAAAAAGTTATTTTTGAATCCTCTGTTTTAGGGAAATGTTGAGCTAATTGGGAATTAAATGATGCTGCTTGAATATTTGAAATATTTGAGTACTCAAACAATTATCATTGTTTTGATTTCGCCTCTGAATTGGCTTTGAGGTATTATAAAGCGATAGAATGTGTTATTTGGGAACTTTCATTATGTTGTATCAACTCTTGTCAAAACCATTTGGAAAAGAAGAATTGAATAGTTATTGTAGATCAAATACAAGGCATAAATTTTTATATTGTTTAACAAAAGAAATACTGCTGTAAAATGCTTGGTGAAATATTCCAATTCAAACGAATCAAATTATTTCCGATATTGAATGAGGTTTGATGAGTTAAAATTGATATAAATAAAAATATAAATATTATGTGTAATATATAGAGAGGAGTGAATAAAGACTCATTTTTTTAAAAGAATATTTTTGAATCATCTGTTTTAGAGAAGGATCGGACCACATGGGGTTAAAGTGATGCTGATTGAGTAAGTTCCTATTTGAAACTGGTAATTTTTTTCATTTGGTCATTTGAGGGAAAAAATTCATAATGATATTATAATATGAGCAATATTACTGATTTGCATTAACAATACAAAGAATTGCTTATTGACTGATACAAATAAATACATAGTTAAATGTTCTAAAAAGTAAAGATAAGAACGATTAAGGACAGAAAGTGATAAAATTCAAAAGTGCTGAAAGTGCAAATGTTTGGAAAATCATAACCAATGGGAGTGGTTCCTCCAAAACTTTCTCGCTTATTCTCTAATAAAGGCACTATCCCAGTGAATGTTTTGCATGGCATTGGCATACAATAATTAAGAAATATTAATCTTTGGCTTGAATTACGATTTTAACTAAAACTATCGTGAAATCTTTGGCTAGCTTTTTGACGATTAATCCCTGGTGTGCGATAAATATCATCCCAGACCCGAATTTGTGCTTTAGATGCAATTTCCCTAACTGATTGAAAATAAAGTCTGACACAAATATTCCCTCGTAGTCACAAAATTCCATAACAAATTTGATATATTTAAGTCATTGTTTTTTTTTTTTTTTGGATTATCGTGTTTGCATGTTTTTGAAAGTGCAGACTGACAGACGGTCAATCCTTTGTTAGATACGGCTCAAAGCTGAATAGGTGTCGAAACTATAGATTTTAAATGCTTGTTCCGAATTTTTTTTCTATCTACCTCTTTATTTTGTAGCGACCTTGCTAACGTATATTCGAATAGCTGGACAGATTTCCTCTGAATGGAATTTGCTGAAATTTTAATACAAATTTAAAACTTGATGTAAATACTTTATATCAAATTTCATCCATCTAGCTTAAAACATTTTTGATTTATCTTTTTCACAAACAGATAGACCGAAATTTTCCAGAAATATGTTTTTCGATCTCAGGGAGGTCTAAAATATGAAGATTCTTCAAAATCGCGAGTTCGAATTTTTGAAGATTACAATACTTTCTCTATACTTCAAATACGAGAGAGAAAAAAAACTGCTCATACTTTTCATAAAACATTTACATATGATAAAAATATCTAAGAAGTGAAATTTCGTACATAATTTTGAAAAATTATCCGCTATAGTTTAAAAAGTTTAATAGAACGTTTTACAACTTAAGATATGAATTATTTAGAAAGGAGCAAATATAATTGAATAATTGTGATTTCTTAAAGTAGGAACACATTTAGTGGTTTTCGATACTGCAATAATTGCATATACTTTTGAAATTTTTGCGTATATCAAGCAAATTATAATTATAATTCCATGTATGTCATTATTTTTTTTTAATTGTTGTAGAATAAACTTGTATTGAAATTGCAATTACAGTTATATCTTACATTTGCCTTCATTTTGATTTTTTATTTGAATAAAACTTCAGTACTTGTAATTTTTAACAACCAATTCATATTATACATTTTTATTTAAAAAAGGTGAAAAATTTCCTGGATTTTCATGCTAATTGTGAGTATATAATTTTAACTCTACTCAAAAGACGTGGAGTTGTTTTAGATGGCTATTTATTCAATCTAATTATTCAATTTTTGACTTCACATACGTTATAGTAACGCATATGGAAACTATGAAAAATCGTTTATATTATATTCGGATAGAATTTCTTATCCAAAAGTTGATGCATCAATAAAATATTTATTGGTTGGAAGTTGAATTTAAAAAACAAAAATTTAAGGATTATATTGAATACCATCATCTTTTTATCCAGAATATATTGGCATTTACAAACAGCCCAGATAAGCATGGCTTTCAGGAAAAAAATAATAACACATGGTGAAGTATTTTTTTGGTGAAACGAGTTATTCAAAATTTTTTTATAAACAATTTTGGAGTTTCTCCAAGTTTATAATATCTGATCATTATGATGAATAGCTATAAAGGAAACATTATTCATTAATTTTCCCCTTATGTACTTCTCAATTGTGGTTGTTTACGCATTGCTGTACAACTTGATTGTTATTTGAACCACTTGAATTCTATATTCTGATTTGTTGATTTCTTATGAACATAATAATAAAATTTTGTTAATAGTGTATATTTTTTGGTTAGTTCGAATTAAAAAGGGTTTTATTTCAGAATTAATTTTTTTCATTAATTTCGTCCAAGCCTTCTGTCTTAAGTATTTGTAGGTGAAAAATTTTAGATTTTTAATGCTCTGGAAAGATTTACTACAATTACATCTTCAATTAACTCATTCTTAATTCATCTGAAACATTTATTAATTTTCATTATGTTCTATCAATTCACCCTTAATTCATTCAACCTTAATAAATCTAAAACATTTATTACTTTTCATTATATTCTATCAATTCACTCAAAAATTTTGTTACTATTTACTATAGTCAAATAACTCACTCGAGAAATTTACTGTTGTTCTCTATATTCAGTTAATTCACTTTTAATGCTTTAGAAAGATTTACTTCAATTCAATATATGCCCATTGAAACATACAAAAAATATTGTTTTCTTGAGGATTTGAACTTTAGTTAAGATTTTAAATGTCTATTTTAAAATTTTCCTCTGAACTTTTATATTCGATTTTCGATATGCGATGTATTCATTTAAAAAAATTAATACTTATTTTTAGAGTTTATTATATTTTAAGTTATGAAAATTATAAAAATGATAATTTAATTTACTTATCAAAATTATATTTATTCTTTGATTTTGCAATAACTATCAAAATTATTATAAATTCGAAGTAATATTTTTAATTTAAATATTATTTATTCTTGTCTATACACATTTTAGACAGATTTTTTTCCATAATTTTTGTACAAGTCGAATCTTTATTGTTGTTCTCAGAAACTCTAAATACACCTTCTATTACTTGTTATATATTAATATAACAAGTCCCTTTATCCATATCATATTAAAAATGGGGAACATAATCGCAATGTTTATTAAAATTATTCATCGAGTAATAAATGGTTCTATCATTCTGAAGAAATTGAACATAAATAATAGTTGCAAATTAATTTAAATAATTTATTGTCTCTAAAAACCGATAATCAGCTTATCTTGATATTGGGACTTAAATAGACGAAATATTTACAACAGATCGTCAGCAGGGCGTTATCGATGAATGATACACACATTAACATCGTATGATACTTCCGAAATCGATGGCGCACAAAACACGAGTTATCTCGTGATTGGTCCACGATAAATTAAGATATCTCTCCCATCAGTGCAACAAATCCTCACATCAAGATTGAAATTCAGAACAATGGGACTCTGAGGAAATACAATACATATGAAAAGTTGCAAGATAATTTAAATTTTTTATTGTCTCTAAGAAGAGAGAATCAGCTTATCTGATGCTGAGATCTAACTAGAAGAAATGCACAAAATAGATCGCAGCAGGTATTATCTGTCAATGATATACATAATACAACTTATGATCAGTCCGAAATAGATGGCGTACAAATCACGAGTAATCTCGTGATATGCCCACGATAAATTAAAATATCTCTTTCATCAATGCAGCAAATCCCCACATCTAAATCGCAATTAACAAAGAGCATACGCCTTCAATAATTATGGAAATTATCCACCGAATAATAGCGCCCTGAGGTAATCTAATACAGATGAAAAGTTGCAAGATAATTTAAATGATTTATTGTCTCTAAGAAATACGAATCGACTTCTCTCGATACAGACTTTGTGAAAGAGCCCTCCACATTTAAATCACCGCGGCACTTATGGTTTCTGCAGGCTAAAGAGAATTCCCATGGTAGCAAAAGACGAATGGATAAGAATGGCGGAGTCGAAGAAATTAACGTTTGTTGTTGAATCATTAGGAGCAATGGAATCTGGTTTTTGACTATTTGAGGAACGATTGGAGGTGCCTTAACGTTATAGTTACCTTCTATCTTGTTTCTAAGTAGCTTTCAGGTAATATATTTCAATGAATTGAGATATTAGTTAATGTTACTGAGGTAAAGAAGTAGAAATGCAGAAGTCAAACCGTTACACATGAAAGTTCCATAAAAGAAATAAATGTATGTACTGCATTGTTAAACCGTTAAAAAAATTAAAAGTCAGGTGCTTTTAATTTTGAAATGAAGACTGTGATTAGAATTCAGGAATAAATGTAATAAAAATCACAAGAAGAAGAAATCTTATTAACACAGTAATGTGTGACCTACAACTCCCTTGGGACTCCTAAAATGTGAAAATGAATCACCAATCAAGATTTTTGTTTTGCGATACTTACCCCGAGGCCGTGGTGGCCTGATGGTAAGGTTTCGGTGTCGGTATTAGAGAATTTCAGGTTCGTGATCCAATTCCACCGAAGAACCGTCGTGTAAGCGGGACTGGTGCAAGTTAATACGTCGGGGCTAAATGTCCTCTCGCTGGTGGGGTTCGGTTATTAAAAAAAAGAAGGAGGGCAGCTCTGATGTCGGTTCAAAATAACGATGTCCATTCCAAAATAGCCATAGTATTGCTTTGAAAATGGAACGTTAATATAATTGAATTCAAAAGATTGCGATACTTTACAATGTCTGCATACATCGAATTTGACAAAATTATTAACAACCCTTAATATTCAATTTTATCTGCGATATACTGGCGAACTGTTTTTATAAAAACATGCAATCTATATATATATCTATAATTATAATAAAGCTCAATGTGTGTGTGTGTGTTGGCGCTCTACAGGCCAGACCATTCAACCTACAGCTACCAAATTTGGCACGTGTATACCTTGGAGGCCGGGAACGGGCACCTGGGGGTTATTTTTTCGAATTTTCAAATAGAATTTTATTTATTTAAAAATTAAGCGAAATTTTGACGTGTTTCTGCTATAACTTCCGAAAATATTACCGCACAAAAAAGATTTTTACATGAAGTTAAAGATCAAAAATTTATCTTTTAAATGATACTAATGTTTTAATCTTAAAATTAAATTTCTATTTTTAATGAATTTTTAAATAAATATTTTAACTATGTTTTTCAATAATTTTTTTCGTTAAAAATAAAAATTAAAATTAAGCACGTTTCGCATTCATGGGAAAAAATTGGCTTTTTTCAAAGTGTTGCCATCACATTGATTAAAGCTCCAATTAAAAATAAATTAAATCTTTTTGGAAATGAAATCTGCAAAAATATAATTTTCGGCAAATGTTTGTAGGAAATGAAACAAATATGAAATATTATTTTTTCTAAAAAATAAATTCAAGAAAAATTATTTTATGATCATTTACACTCTCTATACAGGGTGTTTATTTACGCCCGAACCCATATTGATGTTTAATGACTCATAAAATAATTAAGATATAAACAAACTTATGGCATTTATTGATGGAATAACTCAGATATTTTCCTTTTCAGGTCTGAATATTTTTACTTTTCTAAATATCGTCTGCGTATTAATGGCATTTTCCTCTCTTTTGTTTTTGGCAACTATTGAAATGTTATGTTTACTTTTGATGTTTTTGTTCTATGTAGTACTTTTGTATGTGATGTTTTATTCGAGCGGATATTAAGGAGAATGCATACACCGCAAGAGAAAGCACAGATTTTATGGTGGTCATAGAGTAAATTTTCAATCAATTAAATCACTGACTTTTAAGAGTTAATTTCCAATCACTTAAACTGACTGATTTATGAAAATTTGAATATCACTATTCAATAAAAAAAAGAATAATCTTAGATTTTCCATTGATAGCTTCAAAGAAAATACGCCAATCAGCGCGCAAGTTTCTCAAGATAAATTGGCTTAAGATTATGAAAATGTTGAGTTTTTCTAAATTTTTAAGATTCAAAACTTCATAAATAAGTCTTAGTTGATCTTGGAAAATAGAAACATTCATTCATTTATTTAAAATTTGATGTGTCCAGAATATTTCTCAGAATATGATACCTTACTGCAATAAATTTACGCTTCATAATTTTTGAAATATATTTATAGGCAGGAACAAAATATTATTATTGATTTCATTTCAATCCTTTTGAAAGCCAAACTAAAAACTGAATTTTATGCTGAATCTCAGAAATTTTTGTTGAATTATTGTTTGAGATATTACATAAATTATGAAAAATATTTTGTAGTTAACATAAGACTTAAATACCGAGCGATTCTGCTTGCAATACTCACATTCAATAATAATAATAATTAATAAATAACAATAAAGATGGTAAATAAAATAAAACGTTTGGTTTTATTAAAAAATATCTTAATATTAATTGCAATTTTAAATTAAAGTTGAAGTTTTGTCAGAAATGGCAACAAATTAGCAAAATATATATAGTAAATTGAACGAAACGATCTAAACAGTATAAGTTTGGTATGACTATCAAAATTTGAAGATTAAAAATGTTTTGTTTAAGAATCCTTTAAGAGACCAGTTACTTAAAATATCTCATTGAAAATTGTAGCGAGCGGTAATACTGGCGAACCGGCTGGTAGCCAAAGGCGGCTAGTTACATAATATTTACAGAGTTGATTGCATTAGGCAATAAGTATCGCGTGACTTCCATCACAGCATTCAGAAACTTTTGTATGTATTCTGATTCCAGTCGAAGATTTAAATTGCATAGTTATAGTAAAACTATGCTACAACATTTTCTAACTCTTTTGAGTGATGTTTCTAGCCATATCTGCCATTGGTTATTTTGTGTGTGTGTGTGTGTGTGTGTGTTTCTTACCTATTTCTAGCGATTCACTCATTGAATATTGAATCATCTTTATAATAAATAGCATGCAAAAACAGAAGATAGTTTAATATTTTAAATTTTATTTTCTGACAAACATTGTTATATTTCGTGGTAACTGCGCTCCTCTTCATTCACATATTACACCATATCGATCTTTAATTATTTCCAGTAAATCATTTAGCCACATTTTATATCAATATTTGCATGAGCATCGTTTCGAAGCTGAAGATCTAAGAAGACGAATTTTCATGTTTTCAAACATAGTTTTTTTTTCAAAGAATGTACATTTTCGACAATCCGCAATTGTTTTAATAGCATTATGCATAATCTCATTGTTAAACAAAAGGGCAAAATTTATTCATTTTGACAAGTTTATTTTAGAGTTCTTCTTTTACATTAGTTTATTTATTTACAGTATCCTAAATTTTAAAATTTTCTTTATAAAACAAATTTAAATATTGTCATCTGAAAGTTGTACAAACTTAAGTGAAACATACAATTTAACATTTTCTTTTGAATAAGTATTTTGAAAAGTTAACTAACAGGACTAAAATTAGTTAAGAGGAAATCTAAACCAAGTAATTATTATTATTTATATAATTTTATTATTTCAAAATTAAGGAAGTCTTTTTCTAACTCTGAGTGTTTACTTTACACTTTCTCAAATACCTAACCTCCAACCTATTAGAAATATGCATGCACTTCGTTCTGAAAAAAATGCTCTAAATGATCACAAAAATAATAATATTGCAGACTAAAAAATTCAAAATCAGATCAGTGAGAGTATGATGAGAAACCCAGTAGGCTAAATGAAGGATTACGCTTTCTTCTATAAAAACACAAAGACGCATTATCAAAACACAGCCAAATCGAGCCAAAAATCGAGACAAAAGAACACACAGACAATCAACACTCTAAAGAGAAGCTTTACTACACTATTCAACTCAAATGATTGTCACTAAAGTGACTGAAAGCTGTTTGTGATTCTGCGCTTTTTATAGATTCCGTAACAGGAAATTGAATCCTCTAGAACAAAAGCTGGACCTTTGATCCAAATGGAGATATCCTCAAGATTCTTGAGCATTTAAGGATCCCTCATTTTTATCACCGATTTCAAAACTAAGTTGCCAAATGATCTCCTAATTTGTCCTCAAGGACGAGGATCATTGATTTGCCATCAATTCAGCTGCCATTATTGTATCTATCATTCTTATCAGAAGAATTATAGTGGAATGGGACAATATTACTCATTCACAATAATATTTATTATTATTTAAATCAATGTTTATTGTGATCCTCAATCAATAAATGTTAAATTACGAAATTCATTATATCGCAATTCTGAAATAGTTACGATATCTAAATTTTTATAGACTGTGCCGGGTTCTGTTAATCTTATTTAGTAATATACTCTCTACACATTACTCCACTATATAATCCTGCAAATTTCCATCAAATTTCTGCTATTATAACTGATGGAGTTATAAAGCTTTGAACATTACTATTTTATATGATTTTACATTATTTCAATGGCATTTTCTGGAAAGATTCATCAGCCAATGTAGCCATTTCAAGTTTTTATATCAGTGTTCCTTTTTAAAACAACTCGAGGGGTATTTTGAGACTGACTTCATGAATTTGAACAATTATCAGATGACGAGGATATCAAATTAAACGGAATGTTTCTTTAATCTTCTGTAATATTCCTAAAAAGAGAGGATGTTCGACTTAAGTCAGCTTTAACGTGCTCATATGCATGAAATTTTTTTTGTCGGATTAATTTCAAATTTTGAATCCTCCTGTCCAAAAACCGAGTTCTAACCACAAGGGTACTTCAACCCCAACATCCTCATGGGGTATCATTATTTGACATAAAATAACACAATTCATACTAAATCTGTTTTTGTTGAAGTGATAAATTATTTTTGTTGAAGTGATAAATTATTTTTGCTGAAGTGATAAATTATTTTTGTTGCAATGATAAATTATTTTTGTTTAAAATGATAATGTATTATTTGACAGATGATTCTAAAACCCTTTGCATTAGGATGGGCTTAATTCGTCAAAATAGGGGTAAGTGGGAAGATGAAAGAATGAGATGTTTGCATTTTACATTAAGATAAATTGGGATTGATTTCGAAAATAAAATAATATAGTCAGAAAACACACAACATTCTCACACACATGTGAAAGAAAAAGATAGAACAATTATCTTATAGGGCTAAAATCAAGGTAAAAAATAGGACGAAGAATTCCGGAAATGCGCTCATCCTTCTGGGTCTTGCCCCTTGGTGAGATAGAACCGTCGAAAGTTGGTAATCCCAGGATAATGAAACGAACAGTATCTAGAATATTTTCTTCGGAATAATTAACAGAATCTGGAGATTATTGGAAAATGTAAACATATTTTTCCAAGCGACCATTTTTTTTTATTTAAATAACCTAAAAATTATTTACACGCATGTTGAATGTGTTTTCTTTTTTCACTTGAAAGTATATATCTACCTGTAACAGTTTGAAAATAAGCACTTTAAGATCAACGTATAGTGAGCAAAATATACCCTAGATTTAAACTCGAAAATAATAACCGAAATACAAGAATGTTAATTGAAATAAATTAACCATTGACTTACAAAACACATGTTAATTCTATTCCTATTGATTTGAATAGCAGTACTTCAGCAATTCAGTCAATGATGAGAAATTCCTTTTTTTTGGAATGTACGAACTGTCTGACAACAAGAAGAATGAATGATTCTTGGGAGGGGGAATATGAGTCAGTTTCATTAGTCAGAACTGTGTGGATGAAGTACACCCAGTGGGATTCTTTTATTATTTACTGACACTTTTGTTCGAGAGGTGCACATCCTTTTTGTCCTCTCTCCTCCCCCTTGGAAACAGCTTGGGATGAGAACAGAAAAGCAATATAAGAAACAAGATAAAGACCAAAAGCAATAAAGAAAAAAAAAAAAGAAATAGCTCAGCAATTTATCAAACATCAGGGTAATAAGCAATCGACTGACAAAAGAACAGTGAATATCGGCAACAACTAAATCGTTTCTTATTGCAAGAGATCTTTAATATTTTATAAGAAATATTTAGTTTCAAGATTTTTTTGGCGAATGTTATTTATCAAAAGGATAATTATTATTAAATAAAAATTTTCTTCACCATTCAATGATATTTGCGAATGAAATTTCATTATTAAAACAAATGAAACGAAAATATTAATTTTAAAAATGAGGCATTGCTCGCATGTAAATAAGTATACCTCAAAATTATGAATGATAAATACTAAAACAAAATTCTTTACTGCCATTATGTATACAACATAAAATATTCATGTATTTATTAAAATTTTAATTTGAAATTAGCAATTGCATAGATATTCCACAAGATATACAAATAAAAATTCATCAAATTTATGCATTGCATTTTGTTTTGGTTCCGTTTGCATCACTGAAATTATAAACCTTTCGAAAAATATTCTCTGTATCCTACATTAATTCCTGACTTTTATCAAAGAAGTGGATATAATAACAAACATAACAAAGTGAAAAACACTAAACCGGAGTAAACGAGAAATATTGCTTAAAGACATGAAAAAGTACTGAAGTGTGTGAGGGGGGGAAGAATCATTTCATCTTCTGATTAATAAATTAATGCGTTGTTTACGAATTTCATACTCTGTTAATGTTGATTTACATTTTATATAAAATATGGATCTTGTTATCGTTACAATTAGCTATTTATTTGTTTACACCATTTTCGAGTGTTGTGACGGGGAAAATATCTTTTATGTATATAACACATCTAAAAGTATTTTTTGTTAGAATTTCATACTTCTAATAGTTTCAAAGTAAAAATAAAAAATACAATGAATAATATATGTTATATTTTGCATTTACTTTTTAGAAAAATGACATTTCATATTTATTTCATTTGTAAGAATATTTAACTTATTTTTTTTAATTTGAGCTTTTGTCAGTGTGATGGCAACTCGTTAATAAAAGCTAATTATTTCCCATAAAAGCGTAAGGTTCTATTGCAGGTTAATTTTTTTTTCGTGCGAGCTAAATTGCTGATAAATATGGTTAAATTATTATTTTTTGAAATTAAAAATAGAAATTTAATTTGTTGGTTAAAACATTACTATCATTAAAAAGAAAATTTTTGGATCTTCAGTTTTGTTATATTTGCGTTTGCAATTAAAAATTTTAAGTGAATGGCAACGTTGTTAGTTTTTTTAGTTTAGTGAAAGTGGCAACGCTGTTATAATGTTACTTAAATGAAAAATATATAGATTTTAAAAAAAATGCTTGTTAGCTTCTTGCTTTTGTTAAAAATATCTACTTTATTGCGTAGCATTTGCGATTCAAATAAAGTGAGTGATATTAGCAACCAGATAGTATAAAGTATAAATTTTATTTTGTGAGAGATAACGTATGAGATTTTGTGACTGCTTAGTAAATAACGTTTTCGATTGTATGTTAAAATATCTATAGGATTACCTTAGATAAAAGAAACTATTAACAGCCTTAATAAAAGAAATATCAGAGTGTTAAATATCACTATCATTATATTTTAATATGCAATTGAATTGAAAAGGCTTAGTTCAAATTAGAAACAAGTTGGCTAAAATCAGTGGCTAAAATAATTCGAAAGTAATAAATTGAGAATTTTTTGATATCAAACACTTTCAGGTCGCTTATCACAAGAAATTGCAATCTTATTTTTCCATTTATCACCTTAAAAAGTTATTTAATTTATATTTAGTGACTTTACATCATAAATTGAAGCATATTTCTGTACTTCTTAACACTAACAAATTGGAGTTAAAAAATTATGAGTAAACGTGTGAAGTGACAGTGCTTATATCAGACTAAAAGTAGTAAAGTATTAAAGGATGATTCATGACCTTCAAAGTATTTGGTTAGTTAGAAACAAAGCAAGAATCACTAGAAAGTGCTTAAAAATGTCGA
Source organism: Argiope aurantia (assembly GCA_026543865.1). Lineage (NCBI taxonomy): Eukaryota > Metazoa > Arthropoda > Arachnida > Araneae > Araneidae > Argiope > Argiope aurantia. The sequence continues at coordinate 154,487 of JAPMOR010065259.1, forward strand.
AGAACAATTACAATGATGATAACAGATATTAATATAAATCATTTTAAGCTTTGTATACTTACAAACTTATTTTTAGAAGCTTTATAATAAGGTCTGATTTAATAAATCATCAGAACGAGATGTCAATGGAATAAAGGACAAATGTTATAATTTATGCCTACTGTACAATTAAATCTATTTTTACAGAAATTTATCTTTGATTTCAAATTTTAAGCTTATGATAATAAAAATAGTTTTGTTATGAAAGTTTGGAATTAAATGTTTAATCAGTCTTCTTAAATAGGCTGCACGTGTCTTTCTTATGATAACATCACCCAAATAATCAAAAGTAGCTATTTGAGAGAAAAAATATTTTTCCATATATCCAAACGCAGATCCATAAACTTTCTGAGTTAAATTATTAAAAGGAAAATTTTATTTTTAGGTATCTAATGATGTAATTTTACTCTCTCGTATACGAAATATATTAAGAGCTCTGCAAACATCAAAAAATTAAAGCTTCAATTTTTGTCAAATCTCCATATTATTCGAAATATATATGTCAGTCTGTGAACACAATAACTCAAAGAGCTTGAGTGACTAATGAAATTTGGTATTTCGTCTATAGATACTTATATTTCTTTATGTTTTATATTTCTCTCAAATGTTGAAACTTCATTCAGCAAAACTCTGCCTTTCCAGCATTCCAAATGCAAATTAATTAATTAAAATCAGTCGGGAAACAAGAGACTTATATACATACTCGTTTATCAATAATAATAATAAATAAAAAAAATAAAATAAATAAAATATCTACCGAATTTTTTTCTATATTTAGAAGCACACAACTCTTATGTGTGATATTCTGAAAATAAAAATCTGAGTACTCATGATACTTGCAGTCTTAGCCAAGATTCACAATTTTATGCGGGTATGTGGAGAGTTTAATTCATTTATAAGAAAAAAAAATTACAGTACTAGTGGGTAGTTTCGAGGAGACTACTCTTTCTGATTCAGCATCAAAAGTACTTTAAAATATTATTGCAGTTCAAAAATTTCTAATAGAATTGAAGTCTGAACTATACTTTAGAAAAAAGAAAACTTTTTTTTTATATAAATAGAATTATTATTATATTTTTATATATGTTTATATTATATAATATATAATTATAAAAATATATTAGTATTTATTTATATAAATGTCCCCTTTATATTTTTATAGCAGATATTAATCTTTTCTAAATTAATCTTAATCAGTTTTCCAAATTCATATAAATTATTAAAAAAGCTGTACTTTTAAAGCAATATTACAATAATAATCATCCAAAACAAATTGATTTGATAAACATTTTCCATGTACAGAAAATAAGACAACATGGAAAAGGCTTTATTCAGTAATGGTTATATTCTGTCTATTTCACATAACAAAATAATTCAAGTACCATCAAATGAAATGATTTATGAGAAAATGCAATGAAATTGGTTTCCTTCTTGAAACAGAATTCAATGTATTTCGATATCTTAGTAACCAATTCCCGGTCCCATCTATCAATAATAGCATTGGTCAGTTTTCCATTTCTTTTTCCAGAAGATGTTTCAACTAGAAGTATTGCACAAGGTTCCGATTGCTTCCATCTGTTCCTTGTTATTGGAAAATAACTGAACAATTCTTCCTGAGTCGCAGAAATGAACATTTGATCTTGATATTAATAAGAGCAACAAAATTACGACATATTAGTATTAATAACTAATAGCTTAACATATTATTAATTAATGAAGATATCAGAGCATTTTAAGTATAGTTACATTGTCAATCTATCGAAAAATAAACGAATGGTAAAATGTAACTTATATGCATAAATATTGAATATGTAAAAAATCAAAACTTGTAATAATAAAAAATATGTAAAAACAAAAAAAGAACATTATCAATAGCTAATAGTTTAACATATTATTAATTGATGAAAAAATTATAACATTTAAGGATAATTGTATTGTCAATTTATCTAAAAATTAATTAATGGTAAAATATAACATGTATGCATAAATAATGAATATATAATTATCAAAACCTTTGCTAAACATTATGCATTTTTTTGAGCTTTTCGTTTAATTTACTTAGATTACAAACGATTATAATTTTTGTAATGTCTTTTAAAGAATCTTACTAGCTAAACTATTCCTGGGATTCTTATAAAAATGAAAAGTAAGCTAATTTAATTAGGATAGTAAACTGGAAGGGGAACTTTTTTTACCTTTTATAATCCATTGTCTTTTTGTCACATTAAAAAATAATAAGATTTCCAAATTTTCTTGATTATGCAGTTGTCCCTTATAACTAACTCCATGAAATTTTACTTTTATTCAATTAAATATAGTTAAGCAAAGAAGGAAATTATTTCCTAAATCCGTTCTTATTTTTTTCTCCACATATCGAAATTTTATAATTATAAAGTTGCACCAATTCACACATATTTATCGTACAAATCTACAAATTTCTTAAATTTGATGAATTAAACTTTAGGTACAACACATAAAAATGTTAAACTGTTCATGAAAGTCTTGAAAGAAAATAATGTTTGAAAAAAAATTGATGTAGAATAGTTTATTTATAAGAAGGCCTTGTATGTGAATTAGATTTTCAAATTTTGGAAGGATGTTATATATCACAATATAACAGAGTTTGCTATAACAAATTACAAAATTTTGCATCAGTTCTAACAATCTTCTAGTTAAAATTTTATTTTCGAATAAAACGTCCAGATAATGTTTGAAGCTCTTGTCAGGAAATACAGAAGAAAAGCAAGTAAATAAATATAGATTATTTTGTGAGCATAAAAATTTCGCGTAAATTTCAGTTTTAGATTCATAAAAAATAACAATATTAATGATCAGAATCTTCTTTATTTCCCAAAATTTACTATTTGCCCCACGACTTTTCCAACTATACATTATTTTAAAAAAAATTAACTGGACTAAACTATTCCTGAAATTTATGTAAGAGCAATAAATAAATAAAATAAAATAAATAAATAAAATAAAGGATATTTATCTAAAATGTTATTTAAATGGGGATTTCTTTTTTCACATAAAATTCTTATTTCAAATAAGAAATATCAAAATTCACGAGATTTTCGCTTAGCTAATTATAATTTTTACCATACGTTCTTACATCTTCCAGCGTGCTTCGTTTTCGAATATTATATAAAGACTAAATTATATCCGAAATTTTTATGAGCAAAATAATTTGAAAATAAATAAACAAATTTAAAATATTTATGTTGCCCAAATCTTATTCAAAAATGTATTTTTTTAATAAATTTTAACGGATAATACCAATTACAATTTAATATTTTTTAAGGTGGATAATTTAGAATTTTGTATGGTTTTAAATTTTATAATCTTTCCAATTTTTCTATGATTGCTTCATTTTACAACACACTAAAAATCTACCACACTAAACTATCTTTAAATTCTTTAAGGAGAAAGTAAATCTAAATATAAATCCAGAATATTTATACAGCCCAAGAACTCCTCGTGAAATTTTCCTTAAGTTCTCGGGCCTGAATAATATCTTTCACCGTTTTCAATATTCCCTTGCTTCACTTTCTGGAAATGAAATGTGCGACCATACAGACCTTTTCATCTCGAATCCTTTAGTTCCTTTGATGGATTTCCTACCATTCAATCTCAGCGTCGTCTCTCAATATTTATTTCTACCGATCAATCCTTTAAAGATCTTGTCCATCTCTTTGCTTCCCAAAGGCACGTTTCTCGTTCTTCAAAACCTCAACCATACGTTTTCTTTGCCATTTTATTTTTCCTTCCAATTCCTTTTCTGTTCCATGTGCATTTTCGGTCCTATTTTTTTAATGTTCTGGAGTTCTATATCTAAGCTCAATCATGTGGCTTAACAGTCAAAGCCAAACCTGCAAAGTATATGCAAACTGAAGCTTGCTTGTTAAGGGTGCGGTATGCTTTTTCGTAAGCTGCTATGTTAGATAGAATGAAAGAGATGCAATAGAATTTGTTTGGCTGATAACAGTTTCTGTTGATAGACTTCTTTCTTTTTTTTATTTAAAAAAGTTTTCCTATGTATTGATTTCTTAAAACTTTTTAATGAAGATCTGTAAGTAAACACGGAACAACAGATGGCGTGGAAAATATTTTTGGAGAAGTAAAAGATGATTAGTTATTAAAAGTAAAGTTTTGCTTAACGTAAAGAAATATTGTCATCTGGAATTTTTAGAGTTAAAAATGAAAAGGAAATATAAACCTACAATAACACTCAAAACATAAACAACATATTGTCTAATATTATTCTGATGGTAACAATAGTAATTATGAATTACCCAATACCAATAAAAAAAAGAAAATGATATTTAACTGAATTATGTTTGTAAAAGAGCAATATTCTTTAATCTCAATTATCTTATATAATTTCAAGATCTGTGTATTATAGATTTATGAAAATTAATTGTATTACTCATTCTATATTTAAATTACATTGTATTATTTTATTGCTGCATATGAAAACAATCCCAGTCTTTGAAACCTTGCACTTCTAATAAGTATTGCATTTAAATAGAAAAAAATATGAGAGTTAATGATTAAAAAAGGCTAAAAATCGCTGTAATATACATTTAAAACACATTTCATCAATTTTTTAGGAAACGATAGAGTAATTTATACCTGATTCTCTTGAACCTTGTCAGGCTCAAAGGTATCATAGTCTGGACCAACATGTGCTCAACTTTAAGAAAAATTATTATTACATTTAACGAAGTCAGCTATTATTTTGTAATTTGGCTAAATAAGAGACTAAATAGTGTATCATATTATTAAATACTTCTCCAGTTAATTAATATTTTACATATAATTAAATACTTCTGCTTAAATTTACAGTGTAAACATAATATATGATCTTGAACATAATTAGAAAGATTTTGTGAAAAGTAATTCTTTAAGAAAACGATTATTAGTCACGAAGACAAATGTTAGTTAATCTAGAAGATATTAAATATTTAAATCATCTGGTTGAAATTAATACATTTAAATATAAAATATTTTAATTGTTTTTTTAATATTTATTATTATTATTTTTATCCTCAAATAATAATCTGTTTTAATTACGGGTACACAGAAAAATTATTCATTTTTTTTCTTTTTTAATTTTTTAAAATTTGTTGGAAAAGAAGAATACTCACATAATTATCCAATTAAATATCAATAAAGAGGTTACAAAAACATAAATCTGCGAAATATATATAAATATTTTTATTTTAAATGAATAAAGAATGATCATTTTAGTTAAGATACTTAAATTTGTGTAGGTATATGAAAAAATAAATAAGAAATTATATGTGATTTCTTTTAATACTTATAGACTAAAAATATAAATTTCTAGAATTAAAAAGTATTTTAATATAAGATTAAATTCAAATGGGTAGCATTTTTATTCTATTTCTAGATGTGACATTTCAGGAAATGAAATACTGAAAAAGATAAACCCAATTTTTATAAATCTTCAACACTATTCTTTTTACTTTAACATATGCAAAAAAAAAAAAATATTAAATCAAATGTTAAAAAAAATTGATGCATTTTCTCAATTCGAAATATTTTAACAACTTTTTAAGTTTATTTTTCTTTTTTTATGGCAAAACTTTCATTTAGGCGCTAAACTATTCGATGAGGTTTGCTTAAAAACTTCCATCAAATTCCATGTGTGATTTTTTTGGAGTTGAGAAAATATTGAAGGAATTCGTGCAACGCATTCTTACAACTTGAGAATGCAGAAAATGGTTATTTATGGTCCAGAAACTTACATTTGAGTTCCATGCTCGAATGCCTTTTGAAACGACACATCTCGAGCACTATTACAGAATGTGTGCTATAAATAAAAAAGGATTATCGATTAGGTTTGGCAGGGACTGAGATAAAGAATAGTCGAGACCAAATTTTAGCTAGGAGGTTTAGTTAATTTTTGTTTAACTTAAGAAGAAAGAGTATTAAAAGAGTACTCTGATATTGAGCCTTTAGAAGAGAATGTTGAATAAAATCTGTTTAACATCCCCAACTTCGTATCTGTGAGACATATTCGCAAATAATTATATATTTAATAAACTAAGGCTAAATTGACTCACTCATTCTCATCACTTGCTTTGAAAATTTCACGGAATGTATAAATCAAATTTTTAGAAGAATTCATGATTTTTTTTAATATTCATCAGCTTGACATTTAATATATTAATATCTGGAAATCAAACTGTACTCGGAAGTTTCTGTAAAATTGTGTTTTTTTTGGGAGGAGGGGGTATTTAGATACGAATCACCTACCAATTATATTTGAATATTTTTCAGATGGAACTGATTATTGGAATTATGAACTGGTCATATAAAAATAATAAATGGACTTAGTTTAGTATGTTATTCGAAATAATCTGTTATATTGCAGCATTCATTTCACAGTTTATCTATAGTTATTATTTATATTTTTGAACTTTACATTCAGTTTTGTCATCATGAAATAGACTCCGAGATGACACTATATGACATTGTCAACATGACAGCAGATAGAAAAAGTCTTGAATAGATAGTTATCAAAAAATATATTTAAGTAAAATCTCATTTTTTCAGATAAGACACTTTTATAGATAAACTTAAAAATCAGAAATATAAATTATAAATACATAAGTAAAACATACAGCAAAAAACGTTACTTTAACCATGGATCCGCAACACACGCATCATTCATGTTGTTCTGACCACTATACTGTATTGCCCATACTTCGAAAAGGAAGATGGATATACTTATTCTAATAATTAGTTATAATTTTGTGTGTGTATGTGTAAAATCATGTTATTTCAAGAAAAACACCTATATACATAAACTTAAAAAGAAATATCTTATCCAAATATAAAATTTGATTCAAAACATTAGAGACCTTTCCGAGATAAGCGAAATAAATAAATTTATATTTATATAATACTTGCTTTTATAACGTTAGAAGATTTTATTGCAGAACTTAAATGAACTTTAGAACTTAATTTGATAAATAATAATTTAATAAATATGAAAATTGAATTTAATAAAAAATTTAATATTCAAAGGTAATGTATAACAATAATTTGATTTGCAAAACATTATAATTGAAAGCATTTGCAATTTAATGCCTATTTCGAAATCAATAAAAACAAAAATTGAATTTCGTGATGTTTTTTGAATGAATAAAGAATATTAATATATTAGCCCGTTTTTTAAGAAATACCGAGAGATATCTTCTAAGATATAAAGACCATCAATGGCTTTATGAAAATGTGAATAAAACTCTGGAAAATGAAAACGTGGATAAAATGCAGGAATTTATAATACACATAAATTTGTTTATATTCTGTTGGTTTGCATAAATTATAATAAATAATATTGGATAAAGAAAACCGTTTACTATCCTACAAAATCTTTGAATCTAATAAATTTTTTAAAGATATATTGGATTAAAATTGAATTAAATGTTTGTTTGCTCATCACGCTACTCAGTAAATTAGGTCCACCTAAAATATGTGAGGAAACAAACAGCAAATTTATGCACAACATAATTCATGCATATGGTAATATAATCCTTACATTTCTTAGTAAAGGAATGAAAGTTACATTTCCTATTTTCTTCATATCTCAGGATACATACCATTCGATTTTCATCGTTTCATTTCTCTTTTTTCGCAATGACGATTAATTGTCTGATAAGTTTCTAAAGTATTAACCAAGAAACTCAACTTTCCTACCATAACAAATTACATATTATATTTCTAACATGGGCACTCTCCAATTTAGACATACATATACTAAAAATTCAGAGTAAAAGTGTAGTTAATTGGAAGTTTTGTAGTAATAATTGATTTGGTATTATTAATATTGAAAGTCCGAAAATTTCTTAAAGTCTTAGAATACGAGTAAGAATTTGAACATTGTACAAAAACTTATATGCATATTTCTTTTTTCCTCATTTATATAGAATCAATAAAAGATAGAGACATGGCTGTAATAATTAATAACTCGATGTATTTTACTAAGATTTTGAATAATTTTGTAATTTTGTTATGCTATTATAAACTTACCAAGCTGTTATAATGATATTGAATTATTTGAGTAACAAAGATATACATTATTTATTAATAAAAATAATCAGGTCATAACTCTTGAGCATTCAACAGAAGTTATGCATTTCTAAATAAATGAATGTTAGAAGCACATTAAAGATGAATAATAAAAGTACTTTTTCAAATTCATTCTAAAATTGAAATTAATTAATTTCAAAATATAGAAATTTAAATATTTTTCCTTTTTTAAATCTAACATATGAACATATGGCTTACTGTTTTATCAATTATATGCAAAAATATTTGAAAAAGTTATAAATAATATTAACAAAAATATTTATTTATAAATCAGAACTTCAAAACACAATTTGGGTCAGTCTTAATTACAATTTCACCACTGTTTTTCACATTCTATAATGATACAGAATATTCACAGGACAGAATCAATATGTGAATTCATCGTCTATCACTCGTTTATTATTGAAACAAAAATTTTAATTAAAATTTCTTATCTTAAATCTAACATAAATCGCGCTATTTTATCAATTATATGCAAAATTAATTTTTTAAATACCAAAATGATATTATTATAATTATTCATTTTTAAATGATACACAATTTAGGTAAGTTTTAACCAGAATGTTACTACTGTTTTTCGGATACAATAATAATGCAGAATATTCACAGGACAGAATCAATATGTGAATTTATGTTCTGTCCATAACTCGTACATTATTAAAACAAAAATTTTGATCAAAAGTTCTGATCTAAAAATCCTTCACTCCTTCAATTTAGCATATACCGTTCTATTTTATCAATTACATGCAAAATTATTTTTAAAAATTCATAAATATATTAGTAAAATTATTTATTTATAAACGATAACTACAAACAAAATTTGAGTAAGTCTTAATCAGAATTTCACTACGGTTTTTTAGATACCATAATAATGCAGAATGTTCACAGGACAGAATATATATATGTGAATTCACCGTCTGTCCATAACTCGTTCATTATTAAAAAAAATAATTAAAAATTCTGATTTAAAATTCTTTCCTCCCTTAAATTTAACATATACCGTGCTATTTTTTCAATTATATTCAAAATTATTTAAAAATGCATAAATGATATTATTTGGGTAAGTCGTAACCAGAATTTTACTACTATTTTTCAGATTCCATAATAATGTAGAATATGCAAAGACAGAGACCGTATGTAAATTCATTGTCCGTCCATAACTCCTTCAGTATTGAAATTAAATTATTCTCCAATTTTAATAACATTCCCTCAAGTAACGACATTTACAGCCTCCCAGGATATTACGAACTGTGAATTCTTGAAGGCCTTTCGAGCCGTGCATTGCTGGATTACTTAGGCAATCAAGCTCCCAATATATTCCTCACTCGCAGAAGATTCAATAAAGTGTTCCAACAAATTCTCTTAATGTCTTCGTTATTTGGAATTCTTCTATCAGCATTCTCTAGATTCTGACAGCTGAGTTACACCCTCTTTATCCGCGTTGAGTTGTTGGCCTAGCACCCCCGCTAAGACATTTCCATTATCGTTAGGAATGCTTTTAATGGAAATTACTGCTTTTGATTAAGGCTTCCATATGTATGGCTTCATCTATTTAATTAAGTAAGTTTACCGTGTTCATTAAATTGGAAGTCAATGGAACCAGCGTTTTTCTACTGAGGCATTGTTTGGGTTTGGAATCCAAAAGTTATTATTAGCTGTTTCTCATAATGGTACAGAAAATGAGCATGGAATAAAAAAAGAATATTAGTGACATTCATTACTACTAATGGATAATATATTCATATCTAAACTGGCAAAAGATAAAAGCTATTGCACACGTTGATCATATTTTAACAACATACATACTTTTGTTTTTTCTCATATACGTAGTTTAGAGAAAATATAATAAATGTCAAAAAAATTCGAAATCGAGCTTTTGACGAATCTCCAAGTTTTGACTTTTGTGAGTTCGAGAAACATATTTTTGGAAATATGTTTGCCCATCTGACTGTCTGTCTATGACAAATATAGCTCAAAGCTGCTTTTAGCTAGACGGAGGAAATTTGGCATACATACTTAAAACCAAATTTGCAGATTTCTGTCAAATTTTGAGTAAAATCTGTCCAGTGTAAGTCTGTCTCTCCGACTGTTCGAATATAAGTTAACTCGAAAAATACAATATGAAGGGAGCTAGACAGATAAAGTACGGTATACCCATTTAACATCTATAGTGTAGTCATCTGTCACATTTTGAGCCAAATCCATCAGCGGGTTGACTGTCTGTCGATCTGTACTGAAAGCAATATTTTAAAAAGACAATTACTTAAATATGTCCATTTTGGGATCGGATTTTATGACTATTAGTGCAATTTTATGTCAATTTTTTTGTTTCATTCAGCTGAAGAAAACATGTCTAAAATATAAATAATACTTTTTGATAATATTGCAGGATTCCAGGGGTAAATCGCCAAGGATGACAACGATAGGTTCAATCAAAATGCTAAATTCGTGCCAAAAGTTAATATTTAGTATATATTATGTTAGGCGCTATTTGGCATGAGAAGTTTTTTAAACAGTATGTGAAAAAATTTTGGAGAATCCACTCCCACTGGTTGTAAGCATGCGATTAGTTAGTTTGAAGTGAAATTATCGCATGTACATACATATAAATTATTGCGTTCACTCAATGAATAACACAGGACATTTCTTATTTAGTCAATTTAACTTTCCTGGCATATAGTTATGAAAATATTTATTTCAGATGCTTATCCAAGAGACACGGATTATTCTGTAATATAATTCGAAATTTTATAATGTTGAAAATATTGAATAAAATAATGGCATACCTATATTATTCTTTTTAGTATCAGTGGTCTTTGAAATATACCTGAATTTCTGAAATATTTGTTGTAAAACTCTTTTTTTTCAAGTTGATAAAATATTTAAAAAAATATGTCCATTATATTGACATCATTATGTTGATAGTATAACGGTTTGGTCTGTTAAAAAATGATTAAGAAATAGTTTACTTGTTCAAAGCTATTTGTAGATACAATTAATAAACTACCAAAATTAAATAAATATTATTCTAAATATATAATTAAAAGATTGATTTCAGTCACGTACGTTTCTTTTTTTTTTCTTTTCCAGTTACATACATACAGAAGGAACATATTTAAGAAATTGTTCATCTTTCCAAAGACTTCTAAATATAAATATGTCATGTTAAATTGTTGTTATTCTGTTGAAAATTTACATCGATCAGCCTAAGTGAATTATTTGCATTAATAATTAATCATAGATTGTCTTTTTGTTGTCTCATATTGTTTTACTGTCTTCTGATTTTGCTAATGTTGTACTACCATAACATGTAATCCTAATATTATAATATATATATATAGCAATCTATATAATATATATATACATAATAATAATATAATATAATATATATATAAGGTATATATATAATAATAATATAATATAATATATATAAGGTATATAATCCAGATAATAATCCAGAGGTAAGGATGGATTATTACCATAAGGTAATAATCCAGAAAGCACAAGAAGCTGTGTTGGGATGCATGCTTCTAAATCGAAGAGGAGACAGTCATTTTCCCCTCTTATTCGTAAAACGATAATCCAATAATCCATAAAGCACATAAATCTATATTCGGTATAAATATTGTTAAACTGATGAGGAAACTTTTTTTCCGAACATTCGTAAAATGATAAATCAAAAATATTGCATATACCTATTAATAAATAGAAGTGTATGATTTTATATTAAAGAAAATAAATGAAGAATTTTATATCATATTTTTAAGGTATCACCTTCTGGAATATGACACGGTATGTTTAAATGTATGCACACATGTGTGTTTATTTATAAAAACAACAGGGCCCAGAATAGAACCGTATATGAACTCGTATCCAATATTATCCTGAACATTTATAGATACATTTCCTGGCAAATATAAAATTATATCATTGCTACATACAAGAAGTTCGCGAATTCATATTACTATTAAAGCAAAAATGTGTATACAAACTCTATAAGAAATCTCACGCAAACATTCATCAAGCTTTATTTACGCTAGCCACTTTTTCCATTTGGTGTGAGAATTTTGCTTCCTCAAAATTCAGATTAATTATTCGTGCACGAAAAAAGGATGTAATTATCTCATCCTTATGAGAGGCTAGTCGTGGATTACCTTTCACCACTTGAATTTCAGCTATGTGCCCGAAACGTGTATTATCAAACGTCTTGGTTTATAACGAATCCGGGTTCATAAGTAAGACAATTAATAATTAGCTCTTGTTGCCTTAAACAGTTTTTTGTCCTTGTTCGACCTTGTAAAGAAAAATATGACCACATTATGTTTATGAAAAATTGAATAATATATACGATACAGAAAAAAGTTCGGCGATTGGAGGCAAAATAATTTAGAATTTTATGAATTTAACCCTCCATTACATGCACTTTTTTTTTTAATTTCAACAAACGTTTGGGGTAACAAACAAGTTGTCAGGTTCTGACTCTCTGTCTTATTGCCTATCTGTATGAAAATAGAATATGCTCACATTAAATGAATATTTTTTTAACACAAATATGTTATATTTAAGAAAAAAAAATGACTTATAATATGGAAAACCAAAATTGAACTTAATACTTTTTTTTCTGTATTCATTTCTTTTCCCCTCATTCTAGAACTTTTTTTAAAAGTATGTAGATTTTTTTTCTGAATAAAATATTAAAAGAATAAGAAAATCTATATTTTTATATAGTTTACATTTGAAAACTTTTGATCAATAAACTTAAATGCCCAATTCTGAATATTCCTAATTTTTATCTTTCATTTTTATATATATTTCAAACTATTTTAATATTTTTTATTTAGAATTAAAAAAAAAATTCAACATATTTTTCGAGTCAATTTATTCATATTATAAGAGAATGTATTTAATATAAGGATTTGTAATATTTTCATGAGCAGAAACAGACTTTTGGTCAGATTTTCCAGAGTATTCAGAATCTGCGTTTTATTCGAATTCTGCATCATGATAACATTCCAAAATTTCATCAATATCTGACGAATCTGAGTTATAGTCATTTACAATAGAAAACTTGCGAGAAGATCTCTAAATCTCTGCTGCTCATATTCGTTCATAATCACAGCCATAACATTAAAAGAATCTGAAACACCAGAACACGCAGGACTTAATTTGACCCCAACCCTCCAGTAAAAAATAAAATATATTGTTTTATTCATTTCTGCTTTCTAATCATCTTCTTGTAGCTTCTCCAAGATGATATAGGTTGTAGCAAATGTAAAGTTTTCTAAATTCCAAGAATTTCTAAGCAAAAGAGAAAACCTGGGGTCTTGTCGAGCTAATTTTGAGAAAAAAAAGAGACCTAAACCGGATATTTATTTTCTGACGATAAAACATATATTACATAAACCAACAGTATCCGAGACGATTTGTGATAATAATAAAGTAATGCAAACGAGGACTGAAAGACACAAGAATTGTGATGTTTAGTACAATGCAAGATTGAAAAGATGCACCCTGGGTACAGGGCAGGTAGCTTTACTGGATGACATATTTATTTAAGGAAATAATGTTAAATCGGGCCATTTAAATTTAATTTAAACATCTACTTCAAACTGTCATGTTATTTTAAAAAAGATTCAAATGCTTTAATATATTTTGAAGAATTTGACATTGGTATGCCTACTCTTATAATACACATAATATTCTTATTTTAAAAGTATTTTAATTCATAAAGTTATTAAAAAGGTTCCTATAATAACGAAAATATAGATAGTAAAATTAATTTGTGGCAAAAAGATCTTATATATAATTCAAATATCATTTTTATTGTTAACATATTCGAATACTTTTCACTTATTTAATACTGTGTGTTAATACTATATCTTTAATTCACATTGTAAAAGAGTTACGACATAAAATTATTTGAAATTTAGAATTTAAAAAAACTTAGCCAATAGTTAGGAAAATGAAAAAATATACTATCAAAGAATGCTATATCCCTTAAGAATAATGTATCTGGAAACCGTTTGTGAAAAAATTGTACCATTAGGCTCTTAAAAATATTGAAAAAGCAACTAAGTTCCTTAGAGACCATGGATTGAATATTCTTCAAAAAAATACACAAAAGAAAAAGACAATCGACATCAGTTTACAAACTCTTCAGAGAGAGTTTTTTTTTATCGATACGTCCTTTAAAATTGATGATAATTTTTTATTTCAAAAAAAAGAAGTTCCATCAAGATATCTTGACTTCCTGTACATTTAATGTGAAATATTTTTCTACCATTTTGAAAAAGAAAATATGTTTAAAACAAAGGAAAGAAAGAGATAAACAACTTGAAAGGGATGCTATTGTTTTCCTGTGAGATAAAATGGCACTAATGTGCTTCTCTTTATGAACAGTTTTTAAAAAAAGCTTAAAAGTGATGCCACAAATGGTTTTCAAAAAATTGTATCTCTTAAGAGAAAAAGAACATCCTGTATGAAAAATTCATTTCAAAGAAAAGATGAAATAAATACTATTTACCATCATATATACAATCTCACAGTAATCCTTTTAAATAAATCAAAAGAGAGAAGAACTTAAAATGGTGTTAAATATTTTCCTTTTTCTTAATAGATTACTTATTTTGTATCAACACATGATTTTCATATTCTCCTTTCTCGGACATTTAGCCATCTTACTACCAAGATGTTAGAATTTAACTCTTCTCTCGAAGCTCATTTATTAAATTGAGTTAAATCATATGAACGTTAACATGATAATATAAAATTCTTTAATTATCCTTCAGGTGGATTTGATCGTTTGGTATCACCATGTAATGATTTATTATTTTTATAACGAAAAAAATCTTGAATATAAACAAAATGACAGTTAAAAATATCTATTTCATTCATTTCCATTTGATATTCCTTATTGCCTAATATCAATGATTTGAGAATAGAATAAGGAATGATTACTGCTTTTTGTCCCTTTTCACTTCTTTGTATACGTAGTATAGAGAAAGTATACTAATCATCTAAAAATTCGAACTCGAGATTTTTACGAATCTCCACGTTTTAGAACTATCTGAATTCAAAAATGCATTTTTGGAAAATGTTCCATCTATCTGTGACAATGATAATTCAAAAACAATTTGAACTAGAAATTTGAAATTTGATATACGATCTTAACGCCAAATTTACAAATTTATCTAAACAATTGAGTAAAAATATGTTCAGAGGATGTCCACATGTCCCGCTGTTCGAATATAAGCTAGCACAATAACTACAGAATGAAGAGATGTAGATCGATAAGATTCGGTACACAGACTTAACATCTATTATGTAGACATCTGTTTAATTTTGAACCAAATCCAACAAAGGCTTGATTGTCTGTCGGTCTGTATTTTCAGAAATAAGTAAACGCGATAATTTAAAATGGCAATATCTTAAATATATGAAATTTCGTATGAGAATTTGTGACTACAAGGGCAGTTTGTATCAAAATTTTGTTTCAATCGGTTGAGAAAAACATGTTTAAAACAAAAATTAAATTTTTCGATAATATTAATATATGTCACGGATTAATCACTAAATAACTCACCAAGTGTCTCACGTTTAGATTCAGCAACAAAAATAAATTCCCACCAAAAGTTAATATTTCGCAATTATGTACGCTAATGCCATACTAGGTGTTCTTTGGCATGAAAAGTTTATTAGAGTATATGCGAGAAAATTTTGGGGAGACCACTTAGTATATGATAAAACTTGGGTATATGATTCATGAACAAATGGAATCTCATTATTTCGATGAATCTTACCACTTTTATCCATTCCTGTTCAAATAAAATTTTTCATGCTATCATATATTTTTGTCAATGTAAAAATAAATATGACTCTTTAGAAACTAATATTTTGACAAATAAAATTTCATAGGATGCCTTAATGTCAAATTATACATATGAACCAATTTTTAAACGAAATCTATGCAAATTCTTATGAGAAAATGATAAACTGATAACACGCTAAGCTAGACAAAAAAAATTTAAATAATTTTATATCCCAAATTATGATTCAATATTAGATTTTGGTACTAAATAAATGTGTATGCTATTGAATATTCTGTTAAAAAGCCGGAACTATGAATTACTGTTTTTTTAAAGTACTTTATTTATTTTGTTTTAAGCGGTACTGATCTTTGACTTCTCAGAATAATAATTTAAACTGTTTATACATTATGTTATAAAACTACTGCACCATAAATGAGTCCAATAATATAAATAACTGATGGTAAATTTTAATATAGCAGTGTATTTGTAATAAAACAAATATAAAATACTTTATGAACCAAAGCTAATGTAGTTTAATCAAAGAGAGTAAAATTTCATTTCAGAATATTGCTTTTGACTTCATGCAATCTGTATTTCGAAAGCTTTTATTAAAAATACTAAATCAGGAAGTTAGACTTGCTTTATAAAACTAATTAAAACTACTGAATATTCCACTTCCTTGTTAATTGCACATTGGAGACGACATTCAAAACACACTCTGAATTATCAGCATGGGCATTATTTATTTACTGCGTACTGGACTGATTTAATAACTTTTAACCAACTGCAATCTTTTGTTTCATCCATACTTTATGAACGAACTTCCAGTTTCTGAAATATCGATCCTGTTGAGACTGCTTTTAAAATGAAGGTCTGTGTGGAAGTTACTTCCAGTGATTAATTAAATCCTTTGCTATAAGTGTAAACTTGTTTTGTACTGTTCTGTTGACGTTGCATTAACGAATGCAACCATTTGTCTTTGATAATATCCGGCAATCCATTACAAAATGATTAATAGATGGAGTTTCCTGAAGTTGGAGTATCTAGTTGTGGAGGTGAATCTAATCGGTCCATGTTCGTTTATCGGATTGCGTCTGGGTGCCTACTTTCGATTAGCTATTAGAGGAGCATTAATCAAATATTTCATCATAGACAATTCCTGGAATTTAAGGGTGTTTAACTTGCAAGGTGTGGCCTGAAATCGAAATTTTTTATTGATTGTTCTATCTGGTATTTGTTTATGGTACTTGAACGTATATGTTATCGATAAATACCATGACATATTTCTTTACCCAAATATGCATTAAAATCCATACCTTAAACCATGTATGCATTTAAGCATATTCATGATAATCAGGATAATCCAGAAATCCAAATCTAATTTAAAAAAAATCAATACTTCTAGAATGAATACAGACTTGAAGATACCGATAACGAAACAAAAATTGGTTGATTAGTTACAGTCTGTATTTATTTGATTATATCCATATGAAGTATAGCGTGATATCCAGATATTCACAAAATCATTGTTCGCAACTGTACAAATCATAATGTTATCCAAAGGGCAGTCACAAAGTTGCCATTCGTAACTATACAAATTATACTGAGATCCAGATTATTCATCGCAGAATCATTGATTTTAAATACACAAAATTTACTGAAAACTAAAATATTAATTTTCAGTAAACAAATATTTTATCACCAGCCCTAACTGTACAAATTATATTGTAACTCTGATGGTTAGACATAAACTCATTGATGCAAAGTCAGTAACTGTACAAAGTTACAATCCATAGTTATTTGATCATAACCATATGAAGTATATCGTGATATCCAGATATTCACAAAATCATTGATCGCAACTGCACAAATAATACTGTTATCCAAAGGGCTAGTCACGAAGTTGCCGATCGTAACTATACAAATTATACTGAGATCCAGATGATAAACCACAGAATCATCGATTTCAATTGCACAAAATTTACTGAATACTAAACTATTAGTTTTTAGTAAACTAATATTTTATCACCAGGCCTTAATTGTACAAATTATATTGTAACTCTGATGGTTGGTCAAAAACTCATTGATAGTAACTGTACAAATTATATTGTAACTCTGATGGTTGGTCAAAAACTCATTGATAGTAACTGTACAAATTATATTGTGATCCTGATGATTAGTCACAAACTCATTGATAGTAACTGTGCTATGTATAGTAAAATGAATTGTGGCTAACCATCAGGATTGCAATATAATCTATACAGTTACTATCAATGAGTTTGTGGCTAACCATCAAATTACACTATTAAATGGTTTTGAAAATGGTTGAATGATTTGTATATGACTAGACATTAAGAAGAATAAGGACAAAAATAACAAATATTTAAGATCTTCCACCGTTCTGGTGCAGAGCGAATTTTTGAGCAGCTCTAAATTCGCAATATTAAACAGCCTTTATACTGCCATGACAAACAAAAATATTAACATTTTGATGTAAAAGCGTCTTTTCTGTGCTGACAACTGAGTTCCAAAACAAAGATTCATTTGTTAAACGAATTAAACATTCACAGAATCGGAGTGACTCTCAATTGAAATCAATACCGTTAAGTTAAAGCATCACTGAGAGAATTACAGAACCATTTGGTAGTTTAAATTAAGAAATTGAAAAGCTGGGGCTTCATGAAAAGAAACGGGGTCATTTTTTACACTCCATTCTGTGAAAGCTACGATTTTACCATGTTACCATGGTAGCTACCAAGCTACCATCCATTCGGGAAATACCATTCTGAATTTGCTCAGGAAAGATTATGAATTTACATTCCTTACTTAATATTTGTATTAAGAGAAACAGCTAGTTTCTTCCTTTATTCGAATAATTAAACAATTTAACAATTTCGTTTCAATTCTTTACTATATAAATAGTATGTGAGTTTAGTGGTAGGTGGGTTAGTGGTCACAGAATATCACCACTGTATGCATTCAATCTGTCAACCGAAAGAGGAAAGAAATTTAGACAATGGCCTGAAGTTATCCTCGTTATCTAGACGCAATTAAATATTTGATAGAATCTTCCAGACTAGTCAATGAGAAATTTTTAAACGAGGCTTCAATCAAAAGAATCAAATAATACCTGAAATAAGCTTAAATTATAGTATGCATTTAACTATCAGTTTCATCAATCTTGAAAATCTTTAAAATATTCTTAAAAGTTTTATGCGAAGAAATCCTGTTCATTTACATTTAAAATTATAAATCTATTCAAGAACTAAATAAGAATATTTGTACAACAAATTTCCGTTAAGAAATATTAATCTAACAGTTATTTTTATTATTATCTAAATATGTAGAGGTTGCATTATATAACAGCACTTAAATAATTCAGTTTGCGTTGTTTAAATAATAAAATAAGTAAAATAAATGTAAAGTTAAAAAGTTTGAAAACTACAATAAATTTATTCAATAAAGAAACAAGCATTAACGAAATAGCGAATAAAATTTATAATTTGCTACTTTTTATCGGAAATTAATCGTACAATTTAAAAATAATATTTCTGAATATAAAATTTTTAAATACTTTCATTCAAATAATATATGTGAATAAATGTAATTTGTTCCAAAATAAATTTAAATATTTATGCAAACTTAATTTTAAAATTAGTTATTGATTTAATTTATAACAAGTTTTTTCAAAGCTTGTAAAATGTATTAATATAAAGAGTATCAATTTACAATTTATGTTATGTAAATATTGCCTTTCTTTTTAAAGGAAATATACACACGAAAGTAACTTTAAAAATAATAAAAAATCTTTCGTCACATTAAACCATATTTCTTACTGTAATAAAATTTATAAAATATACCAGAGGTAAAAATAAATAAAGAATCATATAAATTTTTATAAAATTATGCGAAAACAAACTAAACTTTGTCTGCTCATATTAAATGAAAATGTTTGGCTGAGACTAAATAAAATTTGCCATTCCTCTAATAATGTTCATAAAAATTTATATGTGACAAAGACAAAAAAAGAGCGGTGGCTGGAATAGTTAATATTTGCAATAAAACTATTTAGAGTATTCCAAAAGAAACTATTTTTCAATGAACTAATTTAGTACTAATAAGGAACGCCAATATCTCAATATGGGAAAAAATACTGAAAAAAAGAAATAGGTTAATATAATTACATTCTTTGAAATGAGAAAAGCTGTATCCATATACTATTCAAAAGAATCTACTCTATAATACACGGGGTTAAAAAGAAAAAAATCATTTTTTTTTCTATAGTGGTCGAATAGTTAATTTTGTGTAGAAAAGAATAATTTTTAGTAAATTATTTTTTTAAATAATTTATTTATCAAAATTAATAATATTAGTAATTTGACATCACAGCTTTTATTTCTTCTGTGAGAGAAGAAATGATAGAGAATGTTGTAGAATTTTGTTTAAATATATTTCTACCAGTAATTTTTTTCAATTGAAACGTTTTTTCCTACATCTTTTGCATGCTATTTATTATGCTCTACATGGAAGACAAACTAAGCGTTTGTGACGATAAAAATTCTCTACAATCTTCAGTTCCTATCTATATAGAAAAATAAAGACTAAAGCCTAAAATGAGTTTCCGAAAAATTTATTCTATTGAAATTCCTATATGGATATTGAGTTCATGGAAAAAAAAGCATTTCTCTGATTTTTAATATTTTTTATTTTATTTTTTACGATTTTCATTTAATTTCTTTGAATTGGTTTCGCCTTGACTTTCTGATCTGTGCGCACAAAATGGAAATTTCTGCATTTGTACAAAATCTATAATATTGAATACCTGAGCAGTTTGTATCCTGATAAAATAGGTGGTTTTACATATATTTTAATGGGTGAAAGGTCAAAGATTACCCTTTTTGTTGATAAACTTGGGGACCATTTGGCGACTTCGGTGATGAAAAATAAATGCTCTAGATAATAAAAAAATCATGAAGATATCTGTAGTCCGCATAGATAACCGCATTCTTCTGGAAGTTCTTATACACGAAGGTTGTATGCGTATCGGAGAAATTATATAAACTTGAAGCATGTCAAATTGATTATCGTTTTGCAATGTTGATCACGAACCATTCTAACCATCAATTCCCAGTGCTTCTATCGTAGAATTAACGATTTGTTTTTCTGCTTATGCATTGTTGATATCTGATTGTGCTGTCTGTGAGTAAATTCCATCTGTGTGTTTCTATCTTTGTTCCGTGCTTTCTTGTTGTACAAAGTAGCGTCGCCCTACAATGATTTTATTGGTCTTCTCACCCCATCCATACATTACATCCATATGATGATTTCCAATGGTTAATTCGGTAAACCGGAGAGAGTTTCCACCCCAAAACATTCTTCCGTAAGCTCTAATAAAGATGTTATGCCATTGAACGCTTTTGCATGGAAATGGCTTACAACAATGACGTCACTGACGTCAACAATTACGTATTAACCTTCGTCATATATTTAACATTCTTACTAAATCTATCATATGATCCTTGGTGATTATTTGGAAAATGATCTCTGGTATGCGTTAATAATATCCAAAAATCGAATATGCATTTTAAACTGCATTGCATTGATTATTATTATGCATAGATTGAAATAGAAATCTGGAATTAAATTATACTTACACTCGAAAAATCACGTATGAGATTCGATATATTTAACCCTCTCTAGGGCCGTGGGAAGTATGCTTCCCACAAAATTTATCAATCTTTGTAAGAAATTAAGTAGGTTGGCATAAGTTATGCCAATTTTTTTTAGAAAGACAGAAACTTAGATGATTCTGTTTTCTATCTTACACAAAACGATGCGTCTTAATTAATTTTTATTTAATTATTAATTAATTAATCAAATTAAATTTATCTAATAAGCTAAATGAATCCCTTTTCTTATTCTAATTTCAAGCCTAAAAAGTTTTAAACATAATATGACTAGAAAAAATGGTCCTTTAAAGGGTTAAGTCATTGCGTTTACATGTTTCTTGCGTTTACATGCTTAAAGTACAGACCGATAGACGGTCAACCCCTTGTTGAACTTCGCTCAAAATTTGGCAGGCGTTTATACTAAAGATGTTAATTCTGTGTACCGAATTTTACTTTCCGAACTTTCTTCGTTTTACAGTTATCGTGCTAGTATGTATTCGAGCAGCCGGACTTCCTCTGAATGGAATTTACACAAAATTTGATAGAAATCTACAAATTAGGTTTTCAGGCCTCGTACCAAATTTCCTCCGTTTAGCTCAAAGTGTCTATAAGTACATTTGAAGGACATTTTCTAAAAATGCATTTTCAAACTCAGGGTGGTCGAAAACGTCAAGATTCGTCATTTGGAATTTTTGAACTATTAGTATATTTTGCCTATACTTCGCATACGAGAAAGTAAAAAGTATCGAATTCATTGAGAAACGTAGACATTCGAGTATGAATTTGAATAATTTCAAACTTTGGATGATTGAGTCAAATATCTGTAGTTTGGATTTAAAGATATATACTTATCCGAATCCAGCTAATTGTCTTTTTAAGTTCTCATTTCCACATGGTTTTGAATAGACAAATTGACAGTTGACCACTCTTTTGACGCTTTTGGTCCAACATATGATACGCATTTGCAAGTGTGACTATAAAAATATTGGCATTTTTAATTTTTGTGCATTTGTAAATATGTAATTTTTATTTAAATAATATTCCCTATTTTAATTCCCTAATCCTTTCAGAAATAGAGGGATTGATTGTCATGATACGAAATCCTGTATTATACGAGAACTTAATTATATAATGCACATGTAATCTCACATTTAAGGATGGTGATTTGATTCAAAAGATTTAACCTTTAAAAATACCTATGTATATTCCTACAAAGTTGCGCATATAAAGGGAGGAAATAACGACATGTATTCTTAGAATTTAAAGTCACGCTGTAGTATAAAAAAAAACTCCACAAAATATTAGACTTTTAAATGAATGCATTTCAAGTTTTTTTAAAGCAACATACTTTGATAAACTGAGAGAGCTTCCGGAATCTACATAAAATGCTATTAAAGGTATTAAAAGGTAACATATACATGACTGAATCGCGCAGTCCATTAAAGCATTCTTAAATGTTAATGCGCTTTCTAAATGGGAAACGTGTACTTTCAAGACGTTAAAATCTACTTATTTGCGTTCCATATACATGGAATGCTAATGGACGAAGTGAGCCACAAAATTAACCATCAGTTGAATGTTTATTCACTTCAAATGATTTATCCATTACACTAAAGTTCCTTCTAAGCAAATATTCTGATGAGTGTATTCTTCAATCTTTTTGAAAGTTAGTAAATTTACATATAGATAAAATTTCATCAAACATTGTTTAGCATTAATTTTTAATTATCAGGAATGGCAGTATCAGTACTTTTTATTATCTCCTAAATTTAATGGAAATATTTTTGAAATTAGTTCCAAATTTGTTGAATCAGATTAAAATAAATAATTGTAAGTTAAAATGTTCTTTCTTTCTTAAAAATGTAAAAATCTTAGTAATAGTAATTACTATCTGGTACCCGGTGAGCTGCTACTGCAGAAGAAATAGTTTTAGAGATAACTATTTTGTTTAATTAGATATGATGGAAATAATGATATTTATTTTCTTGTCAACATTGATTCATTGAAATTGAATGATATATAAAAGAGAAGTGTAAAAAACTATTTATTCTATTTTTAGAGAGTATAATTATACTATGCTTATAACCTTTGCGCAGGTGAAAGCAATAAGTCGATAAAATTTTATCGCAATCGGATGAACAGTACAGCAGCGCGTAAAATACGAACAAACTAAAATTCATTTTTATATATTAGATTATCGCTTAATTAAATGCAACTACTTTTTGATTGGATAACAGAAACGCAAACAATGCATTATATTTTCATAACAATAAATTTTTCTCTTTAAAAATATTTTTATATATTGCGCTCACTTCCAAATGTTATACAATCGACAATCCTTACGCCAATTGAAAGCTATACGTTATTTTATGACAAAATTATATACTATATACTACTTTTTATGATAAAATAGCTCTTTTAGCAATTTAGTGATAATTTATATTAATTTATTGATAACTGGCATTTATCAATAAATTATAAAAACGCTCCCCAAAATCAAACAATATAATTAGTAATAATTATCAATAAATTATAAAAAAAAGCTCCCAAAATCAAATAATATAAATTAGTAATAATTATCAATAAATTATAAAAAAAAGCTCCCAAAATCAAATAATATAAATTAGTAATAATTGTCAATAAATTATAAAAGAAAGCTCCCAAAATCAAATAATATAAATTAGTAATAATTATCAATAAATTATAAAAGAAAGCACCCAAAATTATAAAAAAAAACACCTTAATCCATGAGCATTTCTTGTTAAATATACTTTTCCGTATGCCCAATGATAAATATTCAAAATATTTTTTTAAAAATATACCCAAACTTTCTACTAGCAGTTTATCTCATTTCACCAAACAAATCACTAAAGACGTCTTGCTCTGTTTTGGCACCCGGAATGGTATGAATGACTATCCTCATGACAACAGAAGGCAGAAAACTGAGAGGGGAGTCCTCATTGTCATTACTTGCCATGGATGACAATGAGGACTGCAACTTTCCGTAGGAAATGCGTCAGGTCATTGGAATGAAAGTAAGATGACTAGATAATAACATGGGAAGGAGAACTTGCTTCTTGATAGGCAGGTTCTTATCTACGCATCTTGGTGTCCCCCGGTGGGACTGATTTTTGCATATTGTTTTTCAAAAGCGTTGATCTTCAAACCAGTTATGAAACATGATAAGAACTTCAAGAACTTAAATCAAACAGATTCTGTATCTAGAAAATCGTATAAATATTCATTCATTCAGTTATAAAAATTTATGTACCTTAGAAATGGCTGACATCCAGTTGGATTGTCAGAAATATTGATTGTCTTTCATTTAACTCTTAACTGGAGAAATGAGTTTCCTAACTCGGCAAGACGCATGGAGTCAAAAAGATTCCATTGTTATTTATTTATTGTAAACAGCATTGGCATTTATTTTGGGAAAACAATACATTCTGGAAATTGCATAATTACTAAAAATATTAATATTAAAAATGTTAAATGTTATAATATTAAATGTTGGAAGGATTTAATAGGAAAAACCTAAACAATCTTTGCTTCTTTTTGATATAACGGAATTGAACTAATGATAATAACTATTGGAATTTACAAACAAAAATGAAGAATACGATATTTTAAAACATTATTTTGAGAATATTTCTTTATTTTTTTGCATCATTCAAATTTAAAAAAAATTTAGAGACATGGAGCCAATAACTCCATAAATAACTATAATTTTTTTTTTAAAAAAAATTACTCGGTTAAACGCACGTATTCGTATTTAGACTTTTGCAGACAAACTGCTGAGAGAGCAAGTTGAAGATACTGTGGATATGATTGTATTCAGGGACAAAATACCACGTGATAATCAGAGCTAATGAACAATGTGAAGTCATTTTCACTCTCGTCTCGAGTTATGAGTTAAATTAAATCTCCGATGTATAAGTTGATATTCAAAATTATCTTACCAAGATATGAGTTTGCTTTTCGCAGTCGACTCCCAACTGTTAATGACATGATATCATTATGCCATTAAAATATTAAAATACGAGTCGGTCTATTTTCATTTGATTTGTTTCAGATTATAAAATCTCATCAGCACATTTTTCAAGTAAACTGAATGGGTAATTGGCATAATTACATAATTAATGTAAGAATAAAAACATTCGATTACAACTATAAAATGTCTTATGAAAATAAATATAAGAAATCTTTCCAGATTTCTGGAACAATACGAGACCAAATAATTTGATTTATTCAATAAGATTTTTTTAAATTTAAAAATTATAAAAAATATTTTTTGTAATATAATAATTTTGGAAGTTAAGGCTGAAAAGCGCAAAAATCTCACATTTAATTAATGATTTAAGTATTTTAAATATCAGAAAAATGAAATTCCGAGTATAATGTTTCATTCTTGTAAAATAAAATTTGATATCTGTAGGTCTAAATGTCCAGTCTATAGCTCAATCAATACACACATATTCTCCTCTGTTTATTAATAGAAATAGAAAAATTACAGATTTAGAGTTATCACTAAAATAACTGTGTTATCCAAGAGTTATTATTAAAGATTGCCCCAAAATGTCTCGTGTCTTGAGTTGCTCCGTTACAGACTTCGAGGTTTTGTTCCGTAAGCAGTTCCAGGAATGAAATTTTTAATATATTTAGAAGAATTGACTTGAATTTAGTCCTGGCATACGTTAAATTTGACTTTGGTGGTCAGAAGTCTACTTCTTGGTGTGTTTTTTCTTTCCTTTCTTTTAATTTTCTTTTATTTCCTACACAGAATATCCTCGAACTTCTAATCTCTAGGATTCCTTTGAATTGATATACAAGGAAATACTTCTTGGTGTGCTGCCAATATACAATAGGCTTTATTGAGTACTTAAGCTTGGTTCTTAGTTCCCGACATTGCTATTTCTTGGGAAAAGTGGCAAAACAATTAAAATAACAAATTTGAAGATGTCTTCAAAATTAAAAAATAATACATGAAAGAGATAAGCTTTTTAATTACAATGTATGAGAATACAAGAATAAAATGGAAATGGAGATATAATATTTACATAACAAAATCTATCGACCATTTCGATTTTCATGTTGGTGCGGGATGGTTTCAATTCTCCTGGGATTTAGTTTGATCGGACGATCAATCATCGTGATTTCATTAATAAAATGAAAATTGTTTCATATTGAACAATGCTTTGCATATTAAATAGCATATAATTTTTTTTCTCAAGATTTAAAGTCGAGATTCAATTTTCTTCTGGAATGTTACAAATAATGCATACAAATTAATGCAATTATTTACTACTCATATTTCAAAAAAAAAATCAATGCAATCAAAAGCAGTAACAGTTTATTCTTCTAACTATACTGATATGAATGCAATTATTTATGGTCGTGATTCAATCTTCTTCAGGAATATTACAAATAATGCATACAAATTAATGCAATTATTTATTGCTCATTTTCCAAAAATCAAAAATGAAATCACGAGCAATAATGGTTAATTCTTCTAACTACGCCGAGATGAATGCAATTATTTACTTATTCAAAACTACTTGGCTCCACTTTACATTAATGGAGACGGAGAGCATTCAACAAACACCATTAGTGAAAAGAAATTTCATTATACCAACTTCTAAACGAATCCATTAAAAATTTCTTTCTTGGATCAAGTGGGTGTAACTCCTAAGCTTTATTTATCTTCAAGAAAGAGTCTCCTGAACGATAAGTAAATTAATTATCTGGGTCTGAAGGTAAAACTTTGCTTTTAAACTGCTTGTAGTAATTTTGAAGTAAAAGGAATAGTTTTCTACTAAAAACGTGAGTACCTAAATTAATGCCAAGAAGATTTTGAATAGACAGGGCCAAAATAAGTTTTATTATTTTAATTTCTTTATCCATATATATATAAATATATAACATTTTTAATCTGTTCATTTAGTTAAATAATTATAATACCATGAATGTTTTAATATAAAATTTATAATATAATCATTACTTTGAATTTTCACACGACAACGAAAAATTCCAAAATTTAATAGTTTATTAAAGGAAGATAAACGTTTAATAATTTTAAATATATGGCAGCCATCAATAAATTCTATAAAGATTAGTAATTTGCAATTAAGTGGTAAATCATAATTATTTTATTTCTGATGGATATTTAATGGATTTTTTCTTTCTTTCTTGTACCTCTAAATATTAAAACTTTAAATATATAGATCATTTTCAAGTTTAATATATATTACTTTGAAAATTATTTGTTATTTCTGTATACTATTTATTTGTTCATATATTTTGTTACTTCTTACTTTAAACATCCTACTAGTTTGTTTCACCTATTTTAGTTGTACTATACAGAATAATACCTTTAGGTTGGAATATGCTTTGTAAATTATGATTTATGCAAAAAGAGAAAAAAATCTAGAAAATGTTTTACAGAATAGATCTTTAGACTTACTTTCATTAAATTTGGCATGTAGGCACTACTTGAATACTAGGCAATCGCTAAGATTGATATGTTGAAAATTTTAAATTGATGTTTAAGTAATTTAAATTAAATCAATTTATCCTTTTACACATTAAATTACAAAAATAATTATATGAAGATGATTGCATCATTTTCATGGAATTAGATATTTATCCAGATTCATGGAATTAGATATTTATAAAATTATTTCCATTTTTTAAATTATCTCATTGAAGAAGACACTGAAAAAAATTATTTTATTCTCTCTTATTGCCATTAACACAGTATTATTCTATCAAGTTTTCATATTATATATTTTCATTTATATATATATATATATATATATATATATATATAATATGAAAAATTAGAAAGCAGCCACTCATTGAAGAAGGAACGGAAAACTTTCTTTTAGTCACGTTTTATATCGTCCTTTTAAACTCCGTCGGTTTAATCAAAGTAAGATAAAAAGCATGCAGTAGATAATTTTTAACCTAGAACAACTCATCTTAATGACAAATAATGCTGCAAAGTCTAATAATAAAATAAAATGTGATTTCTTACATGAAACAGCTGCATTGATTCACTGCGACAGTAAGGAAACCGATTGTTTCTATGAGATGGGTTCAAGTCGTAACTTCTTCACGTAAGCAATCTAAGAACAACCATTTTCCTCCTCTTCAGACAAATGCCCGCATTCGCCAGTAACTTGAATCCACATTTACAGAAAGAATAGCAGTCATTACTCTGCTTCTTCCACAAGTACATTTGAACAGCGCCATTTGGCTGCTCTTTTTCTTTAAATCTTTGTGTGTGTGTCTGTGTGTGTTTCCTTTTTAAGAATCGGAATAAGAATTTCAAAGTATCTGATTAATTTAAGAACAATTATTTCATCTTGAATCAAATGCATTCTTCAATAGAAGTAGTTTCAATTTTTTAAAACTATTTTTTTAGTTTTGTTTTTTAGTATATTTTTATTTTTGCTTTAGGCCTGAAATAGTAGAGGCACTAAATGAAATCATTTAGATATTTTACAGACTAATCTCATATTTTTCAATACTCATACATAAACGAATTTCACATTTTAAAACAAGATTACCCTTATAAACAAGATTACCCTTATAACACTTTTATAAAGATTTTTTTTATAAATTTTAGATTTCAAACATAAGTAAATAAGTGATAAGTAAAATATAAATAAAATACTTGAAATTTTTATCATAAACCACTTTAAATCATTCACCATAAAGATTTCAAAGTATTGCCGGCATCCTGGTCTAGGGGTCGTCCTCGTGATCTGGGTGTGCCGGGTTCAAGTCCTGGTTGTTTTCAACCTGTATTCTATCTGTGAGGTGTGTGAAAAAGACCCCTGTAAACAGGGGTTGTGCAAGCGAGTGTGTGAGTGCCATCTTCATATGAGCTAGAAATCAGACTTCTGCCCTTGGGTCCTCAGGGGTATTTACCCTCAGAAGCTACTGCACCTCCTCCCCCCCCCTCCCATTATAACACGGGGACGAATATCATCATCATTTCAAAGTATTAATAAGCCAAAATGGATTCAATAGATTACAAAATTGTCTTAGAATTGCTTATTAATGGATATATATATATATATATATATAATGCATCAACTTTTATAAATGTAAAAATGCCTTCTATAAAACCAACTTTAATTAGTTTTTATTTATTGAAGATGCAAAGAAAGCATACTTTTGGTACTATAAACATATTTACTTTCTATATCATAATTTAATCATAAACCAATTAAAAATAATTTCAAAATTTAAATAATAATAGAAGAAATAAAAATAATCACTCTCCGACTTCAAGCATAAAAATAATGGTGGTATACATACAAATAAAATAAAGTCCTAAAAATAAGTCAAAATAATGACCTAATATGTCCCCAAATAAAATTCCCAATTGTATTAAGTTTATTAAAATCCAAGATAGTTTTAATAATTATTTTCTTAAAAATTTATATCTTACAATAACGTATCTAGGAAATATACGCATTCTTTCTTCGAAGTATAGAGGGCACACCAGTAGGAAAAGTAAATCATAACAAACAAATATCAGGTACAAAGAATTAAAAATTTAAAAATGCCTATGCAATTTCTTAATAGGTTTCGGATTCCCAATTATTAATTGTTCATAAAAATGCCTTTACGTAATGAAACAATTACCTAATTAATTGCACAGTCGAATTCTAGCATCTATTTCGGAAAAGGGCACTATTCTCATAGTGTTTTAGTAAAGTTGCTATAACATGAACTGTTTTTCAAAGGTGGATATTGCATCCATTTATAAACTAATTGCTTAATAAAAAGCATTTAAAAAAATCTGATGCCCAAAAAACTAAAATTTTCCAAAGCAAATATGGGAAATGGTAAAAGAATAATCAAACAATGATTGTTAGTTTCGAGAATGGCGTTCAGAAGTCAACCAACTGGTTACACAATAGACTTTCAGCATCAATTTCAAATTAGGGCAATTTTTGAATTTTTTAGTAATAACATTTTTTTTTGCTGTAGCTGCTTTAATTTAAAATATGCACTGCATAGGCAGACAAATATTTTGTAACTGAATCCAATTATGAATTAATTATTTACTGCAGCTTAAGAAAAATTTTTTATGTAAAAAATAAAATGTTTCTAAAGAAATGAGAACGATGATAAACAGAAAGTCAAATAATGATTGTTAGTTCCTGAGAATGACCTTCGGAAATCAGCAGATATAAAGAAACGCCGAAAAACATGAAAATTAAGGATAAATGCTGAAAATTCAAAACGTGGTATTTCCAAATGAAGCCAATTGTGCCAGAACTAGTTAGATTTAATATATTGAGGGAAAGAAAACATCGAAATTTAACGTTTTTACATTGATGAAATAGTATATGCAGTTAGGTGAATAAAGGATTTTTGTGGTTATAAAATAACCAAATTCTGTTTATCATCAGAGAATGATATTATTATTTTGAGTTGAGAATGAAATTATTATTTTGAGTATTATTATTTAAGTATGTGTAAATATCTTTGGCGTTTAATTTTTAACTGAAAAATGTAGTTAAAATATTTAAAAAAAACTAGTTGCATTTAATGTATTGTGGGAAGGAAAACATTGAAATGCAGCGTTTTTAGATAAAAGAAAACGATATAAGCAGTAAGGAAAATAAAGGATTTTTGTCGTTATAAAATAAACAAGCCCAGCTTATTATTAAAGAATGTGATAATTTTGTGTTAAGTCTGAGTAAATAAATCGGTGGTTAATACCTTTGGGATTTAGTTTTCAATTTAAAAATGTAGTTAAAACAATAACTAGTTAATTTCAATATATTGTGGCAACTAAAACATTGAAACTCAGCGTTTTTAGATTAAAGAAAATAGTATAAGCAGACAGGATAATAAAGGATTTTTGTTGTTACAAAAGAACCAAGCCCGGATTATTATCAGAAAATGTGATGATTTTGTGTTAAGTCTGCGCAAATAAATCGGTAGTTAATATTTTTTGGCATTCAGCTTTTAACTGAAAAATACAGTTAAAATAAAAGAAAAATGATCAAATTATTAGTTAGAAGTACGAAAGAAGAAAACGCAGCTTTGGAAAAATAATAGTTTATCAGAGGAGAAAAGAACATTTTTTTTCCTTCCCTAAAGCGTTAACTTAAATTTTTTCAGTTTTGGGAAGGAATAGTATTTATTTTTAACTAGATGCATAAAAATGTAAATTGAGACACGTTAAAAATCTGATTTAAAAGCTAGAAATTACTTCCAGTGTAAGAGGAGATCTATTTTGATTTTTGCATAATAATCAAATGAGTTATTTTTATGAATTATAAATTCATACTTATTTGAAAATTTATTTAGCATTTGTAGGATAAATTAATAAGATGGAGCTGGTGGGGTGAATATCATCTTCAAAACAATTATTTTAAAAACGAGTAGAAATATTTTGGAGCCTTTGATTTTATCTGTAATTCTTAATAGTTAATTTTAAAATATAACTCTTTTATTTAGATAATTAAACTCTCAGTATTACAGCATAATGATACATTCTAATCACTAATAAAAATTAAGATTGCATAAATTTATCATGAATTCGATTAAATTTATAATCACGAATTTATCGATGTTCTAAGGATTATACAAATAATACTCAAAACAGTGTAGATAATACATGTATGTAAACAAAGATTTAACATGTTTTTCCAAGTATATTAAAATTTCATTAAACTCATATTACAATAGTGAAAAAATTAAATTAGTTTCTTTGATACCAGAAAGACATCCAGATAATTTAATCAATGGATTTACTAATTGGAAAAGCAAAGCATAATTACATTTTATCATTAAATTAAAAAATATAGTAAATTCACTAAACAAATTTGAGCTAAATTAGATAGATGTATAAAAATTGGGGATATATTTTTTCATATTGCTTTCTGTGAAATGGTCTAATTCTACCAGAAAAAATAACAACCATTCCTGCAATGAAGTAGGTCATTTGATACCTACAGCTCAAAGAATTATGTACAGTAAATCTAACGCTAATCTAATTTCTTCTTCAATTGAAGAAATGACCTCCCCCCCCCTCAAAATACATAATTTGGTTAGAAAAAGGATATGCATCGGACCTCCTTTCGTAGCAATCTATTTATAAATAAATATATGATAATTTATTTTCATATATTTAATTATAAACAATGAAATAACAATTTTAATTTTAGATTTATTCCAGCTCTAACAGATCAGACCGCCAGTAACATTACTCTATTAAGAAACTAAGCTATGTTTGAACAGATTTATGTAGCATAATAACTATGGATTTTTTGTTCATTTCTTTTCTTTTTTCATTTGAATTATGTAAAAAATTTCGTTGCATTTTTCCTATACTGATACAATATTATAGAATCATAAACTATTTATACTTGAGGTTCATTTTTAGAAAAGCAAAAATACTTGTCGTTGGGAATTTGTTGTCAAACCTCCTTTCATAGTTATAGGGATATAATTAAATATATGGTAATTTACTTTCGTACACAATGAGTTATCAAAAGTAACAATATTAATTTTAGCTGTATTCGATCCTTAAGAGATCAGATCACAGTAACATTATTCTGTTTTAAAAAACTAAACTATGTCTAAATAAAATTATGTTACTTAATTATAGATGTTTTTTTTTCTTTTCTTTTTTTCTTCTGAATTATGTGCAGGGAAATTTCGATGCGTTTCTCCTGTACTGATATAATGTTATAGAATCAGAGGCTTTTTTGTAGATGAGGTTCATTTTTAGAAAGGAAAAAATATTTGTCGTATTCGAACAATTATTTTGTCCTATGGACAATGAATTCAGACAAGCATGGATTCCTAGACTTAGGCAAAATAATGTTTTGAATAATCTATTGTAAAACTATTTTAAAATAAGATTAAATTCGGTATTCATTGATTTTTAAAATTATGTTTCCTCTTTGGATCAATTATCTCTATAAATAATTGGTAGATTCTGATAAAATTTGGTATATGCTTTAGTTCAAATGATATAAAATGAATTAGCATGATCTAAAATTTATTGTCTGTATAAGTGATCCCGAAAAAAAATAATCAACTATTGAAAAGGAAAAACAATAAAGATAACCTTTAAAGATAGGACAAAGAATTGGTTGATAAGAGGAATATAGCCCCTTCGTACAATTATATAATTTTTCCAGCTTTAAGAGTCGTTATGGCAGTTGATGACCTTTCTCAAGTAATGCCATTTTCAAAACTTGGGAATAAGAAAACGAGATGCGATACCCTTAGCCAAAAGCATTATCCAGCGATGCTGTATGGAATTACCTTAAAATGACGGGGTCTTCAATCAGTAATGATAGACTTGGAGCTGCTTAAAACTTATTTTAAATAGCCAAAAAGTGCCTTTTTACTATAACATACTATTTAATGCTATCTTGCCATATAAAATATCAAATTATTTTGCAATTTCATCCTCCTTTGATATTTGATATGCCGTCAGAGAAATAATATTACGTTTTTTAAATTTTCCTTGAATGCAGTTATCTATTTTCCAAGTTCATTTATTTCTGTAATTTGTTTATTTCACATTAGCAACCATACTGTTAACTACAAGGAATTTTGGAGAACTTTAAAAATTTAAAGTCTGTTAGTCTCAATTTTCCTTCTTATATTACCAATGGTGAATGGGACATGTTATTCAAAGATGGCTCTACAAATCTTTGTATCACATCTTCAACAAATCCATTTGGAATTTTGTTTTCTTAAATAAAACATGATATTAAACAAATACTTTAACCGGATATAAGCAGTTATCTTAAATTCAACTCTGTGAAAACCCAATTATCACAGCTTACAATATATAAATGAACTAACATCTTTTATTTTAATAACTGTTCATTTGCCGTTATGTTTTAACATGCTGTGTAAGAGAGAAAACAATTATCATTTAATATCTTCCATATTTCTGTTACATAGAATAAATTCATGCCTATTATGCGTTGTATCTTTACGATGGATGAAAAATTCTAACTTTGATGTTGTATGAAAATCTTGGGAATGTTTTGGGTAAACTTTTAAAAATTTGTTTCAATGCTGATTGTTACCATTCTATTACTATTCATGAGTAAATAATTTATTCACATGATTTCATGCTAAAAATTTAATTTATCATATTTAGAAAGATTTTTATTAATTACACATTATTAGTCAAGCTTTAGATAATTTGAAATGATAAAGGACTCAAGAAACATTAAATTTGTGAATAATTAACAATTCAATTAACAAATTATCACATATAAATATACTTAGATAAATAGATTACTTTATAATAATTTCATAAAGAAAAATAATTAAGAGTTATCTAAATCTTTTTATTAAATATGCTAATATATAATATCCAAATATCTAACTAATTTTTTATTAAATATACCAGTATCTTATATATAATTTTCAAATATCTAATTATTTTTTATCAAATATACCAGTATCTAATATATAATATCCAAATATCTAATTATTTTTATTAAATATAATTTTTTATTAAATACATTAAATATCATTACTGATTAGTAGCACACATCTTGCCTCATTTAGATCATTTCTTTTAACGGAAACAATCTACTTAATGAAATAAATTATCACGTTTAGAGAATAAATTCTGAAATTTTTTCTATACATTTTACTTCTAAAATAGTTAAAAACTAGTTTAAAAAGCGTTTTTCAATTGGTAATAAAATGTAAGACAATTAATCCTTTCTGTCTCCATGGAAATCAATTAAAATTAAATCGGGTCTTCGACACATGGAAAACTACAAAATTTAAAACACTTACTTTGCTGTAATGGCATGCTAATTTCGTCTTCGACAGTTAGCAAGTAATTAGCAAAATAGCGATTAGGACTTAACTCGTCTTCTTAACACTTAAAGCGTAAGAGAAAGATGTGATTAGTCAAAAAGAAAGCGATTCATTTAAACTTGGATGCCATGCTATGTAAGTTTGAAACTAATTATGTCGTTAGAGAGAATCGAATAAGACACGTTATAAATCTTGTAATTTGCGAAACACTTAGAAAAACTTTCATTGCACTGAGTAATTACTCTCTTAGAACTTGAAGCTGTGTAATATAATTTACAAAGGAATTTCTTTAAGTATTTAAAATTCTAACTTTTATAAATTAGGGGCCATATATAATGTTTCTTATAACCTCTCTTTGAAAGGAAGCTCTTATTGTCTTACAAAACTGGCAACAGTAATGACCAGCTTATTCCCCAGGATTTTTTTTTTTTTTTTGCATTCAAAATAAATTTCTTGATTTTCACAAAAAAGTATGTTTAAGCAGGAAATTGTGAAATACATTAAAACTATATTATTTTCATATCTTTACTCTAGCTTTGCGTAAGAACCTTCTAAGCCGATGTAATTCCCAATAGGGTAGTTAAAAACATAACATTCATGCGAATCTATCTACTAATTGCAAATAACTTTTCATTGTGCTGCAATTTTACTTTCTTATTCTACATTCTTTCTTCTTCTATTTCTCTAGACACAAGGCGCATTTAAATTCCAGATATCATCTTAGATAGGTGTGTTATGCTATTGTTCGGTTACGAAATTTAAGATTATTTAATTTTTCTATCAAAATTTGATATAATTTAGCGAGCTAACATTGCAGTCAAGGGATTTTAAAAGATTATTTACAAACTTTGCAAACCTTGTTTGTCGAACAAATCTTTCATTGGTGATTTGTCCATAAACAACTTGTAATTTCCAAAGAACGTTGTTGTAAGAGTTTTGGAGAGCATAAAACTGGGTGATCAAAACTCTTGTAGACTTAAGACTTTTATAGACTATAGACTCTTGCGATGACACCTAAACATATCCTAATAGCAGAATTGAGTGATGAGTGATTCTGCGTGACGGCAACATTTCAACTGGTTACAATAACCCTACTTCAGGCATTTATCTCTACATGAAATCCTCCTGTGGAGATAAATGCTTTTTTATTGTATACGATGCATTCGTAATATCAGGCACTGCCTTCATCGCCGGGATCAAACAGCTAGTGGTAAGTTTTTATGACAGTTTTGCGTTATTTGAATTTCGACAATCCATTTTTCAATGTTGTGCAGTAGGCATTAGAAGTGATCGAAGGAATTTTGAACATCGCGCATGATGCAATATTGAAATTGAAAAAAAAGGGTTAACATTACATACCATGTTACTCAGAATTTTTTTTTCTAATAAGGTAATGTTAAAATCACAGTCAATATTTTGTTTTGCTGGTTGGTCAATTTGTTATAATTCTTCCCCATTTTGTGTTTGAGCGTAATATTAAATCATGCTCATCAAGACCATACAAACAAATATTTAAAGTAGTTAGTAAACTATTTATAGATAAGTTTCCTGTCTACGATTAATTCTTGTTACTAAAGACAGTTTAGATAATATTCTCTGATTTGTCATCTTTAATGAAAGTAAAATAAGAGTTGACAATTTTTATTTGATGTAACTCGTATTTTCGATTTTCCATTCTATGTATAATGACTTCATTCTATAATAGTGATTTCAAAAATACGGCCATGGAAGGGCGATTTATACAAATCAGAAAATAATGTAATGAAAATATTTTATATTCTTTAAAGCAAATAAAAGGAAACAAAGTTATATCCTTATTTCAAACTATAAATCACTGAATATAATAAATTAGATAAAAAAAGATTTTTCTACAAAATTTCAAAAATACTTTGCTTAAAAGCATACAAGTCATTTTTCCTGACTTTTTACTGCTTAATTCATCTTTATATTTTGACACAGTTTAGCTTATTCCTTAACCAATTTTCTGTAATATTAAAGAAATTCTGTCATATTTGATTTGGAGTTATTTAGGTAATTGGAAACATACTTAAAATTTCATGTACAAAAGTGTTTTTGATTAAATTTAACTTCTCAAAATTGTTAAGGAAAAATATATTCTAATTTATCCACGCTATTTTAGTATGCAGCAAATTAGGAATGGTTAAAATTTGTCTCATGAATTACTTTTTGAAATAGACAACTTTGAAGTGTGATATTGAAGTCACTAAATAGTAGATGTTTTTTTATTCCTTTGAGAACGAAATTATTCCTTAAAATAATAAACTATAGATCCCTCGATACCAATCCGGCCATTCACTATAGAGTTGAAGCCTATATTCTTTCAATTATGGGAAACTTAAAAGAATCTAAAAGAAATTTCGATTTTTCAACACTAAATATTCTTTTTATAATTATATTAATGCTTTACAAATTTGTTAAAATTGCCTTTCATTTGAATTATAAGACTTCGGATAATTCTTATTTAATCTTTAAAATTAGACTTAGTTCAAAAGTTTAAAAGTTTAACTTCCTGTTTATTATTAATTACTTGTATTATCAGATTATTGAAAATATTGTTTTCTGCAAAGACACTTAAACAGTATCTTAAAATCTTTTTAGATTTAAAAGGGGCAATAATCATGTATTAAAACATGGAATTACCCCATTGTAATCTATGAATATATTATTTCATATTTACTACTTTTTCTTTGATAATAATTTAATCATTACAAATGCAGGCCTTCATTTCGGATTCAATTTCTGTATTACAGCTTTTTTCCCTATAATTAAAACAAGCTGTGTCCTAAATGACTAACTATAATTATTATTTTAGAAAAATCTAAAGCTTAAAAATGTGGATAATTAACATCGTATATTCAAACCAAATGAGAATTCTAGAGGTCTATTGAATGCTCGATGCATTCCTTCTAACAAACAAATGGAAATAACTGAGCCTTGAAACCAAAAGAGCGACTTGGCGACCTTTTGATGCTCACATTTTTCCTGTTCTTTTCTCAGCTGTAAAGACAAGTTAAGTTTCTCACCGTCTTCAAATAAGCGAACCGCAAACTGAAATCTTTCACAAGATATGTTTGAGTTTGCTGGTTTTCAAAAAGAGAAAACTGCTTCGGAAGTCGACAAGCTTTTCAACGTTTCATTCTTTTCCTTTTTCATTTGACACAATCATTTTTCCAGTCCCTTTAAATGGTTCTGACGTTACTCATACTTGGAATAAAATTTCAGGAAAGTTTTATTAAAGGTTATCTTCTATATAAAATACGCTTAATATCAACATCTGTTGAATGTAATTGTTTGATTTTATGAATTTCAAAAGTTCTTATAGAAACAGAAAGAAAACTACAATAATCCACTAATTTATTAATTTATATTATACGGAAATATATAAATAATATTAATAAACAGATCATTTATATGAAAATGACCTAGTATTTTATAGTCTAAAAGTAATTGCAATCATCTAAATTACTAAAATTCGTGAATTCTTCAAAATATTCTTGGGAGATGGGAGTCAAAATCACTCCACATTGTTCATTATCTATGATTATCACTAAGTACTTTGTACTTTCAAGTTTGTCTTTCAGCAGTATATTGGCAAAAATCTAAGTATGAACACGTGCATATAAGCGAGCTATTCTTTTTCAAAGTTTTTGTTGTTATTTATGGAGTCATGTACTCCATGTCACAGAAGCTGCTTTTAATTTGAATAATGCAAAAAAAATAAAGAAAGAAAGAAATATTCTTAAAATAATATTTTAAAATATTATATTCCCCATTTTTGTTTGTTAAATTATATCAGTTATAAACATTTGTGTAATTCCGTAATATCTTAAAGAAGTAAATGCCCATTAAAAGATTGTTTAGTTTTTTCATATAACATAATCCCAGCATTTAATATTATAACAATTAACATTTTTAATATTTTTGGTAACAAATTGATTTCCAGAATGTATTGTGTTTCCAAAATAAATACCAATGCTGTTCATAAAAGACAAAAATGAAAAAAATAACAATTAAGTCATTCTGACTCCATGCTCCACTATGGAAATGTTGTAAGTTGTAATAAAATGAAACATACCGGGTAATTTGTGTATGTTTTTTTTTACACTGACATGATTCAGAGTGACGTGTAACTCGATCCAGCAAGCGACAACTCGATATGAAGACTAATGATGACATGGACAGCATGACTCCACGAAAAATAGTTAGTTTAGTAAGCTACAACAGAACGGCAGTTTCTGGAACTAAGAATTAGCATAAAACACGTTTATCAAAGTGAAATGCAAATTTATGTTTCCCTATCTGACAACCGTGCCCGTAATTTGAGTTATAAAAACATGTAGAAAACTCAGAAAAATATTCTCAGCTGAAATGACTGAGCTCAAATGATATGCGACTCATATTATCAAAATAATTACCAATTACCATTGCTGGTGAAGCGGCATTGCCTTAATCTGTGCAATCCATCTACAGCTCTTCGTGAGTTTCGAATTGTCTTCATTGTTCAATCTTTGAAGGGAATGATCTAGATGTTCGAGGAAACAGCATCACTGAGAATTCGCACAGACGGATTGCAAATCTGAATCAGAAAAGATATAGCACATCCTGCAACTGCAAGCATCGACGGATCATACAGAGCCGTTGCTAATTGGTAGCAGCGCCACGGATGTAGCGCGGTAATTGGATATGAATTTTTCCTTGTTATAGAAGATCTTGTGGCGAGTTCTTCTCTGCTATCCAAAATCGGTTTCTTGCAGAAATTCAAATAGAACGATTATGAAAAACGGCAGATATTTTTTCTATCGTTTCTTGTCAGAATGCAGGTTAAGGATGGTTAACCATGTGAAATTCTATGGAGAGATGAGGGTAATTATCATCTGAATGGGTCTGTTAATTAAAAATATTGCCAGATTTGCGCCTCTAAACAGCCCCACGCAGTGCAAGAAATTAATTTGCATTCATTGTTTAGTGTGGCTTCACAGCCAAATTCTTCATTTGATCATTCTGAAAAGATCAATAATATTCACCGTTAATGCACTAAAATATCGTAAGCTAATTAACTTTGTAATTATACAACTTTGCAGGAAATAAATTGTCTCAATCAGGCGTTTCTTATGCAAGATATGCACCATAATACATTGGTGTTAGAGTACAGAAGTAGTTGCACCACCATTTTATTCATAAAATAGTCATCAGTCACAGGTTTACAACTGCTTGATCTCTTCGTTCCCTTGATCTAATTTTACATGGATTTTGAATCTAACTATTTCAAATCAAAAATTTATGGTGGTGGAGTCACAAACTGGAATATCTTAAAGGACAACATACCATAGAAGTGCAAAATACTCTTTGTGACATGTTGTATAGTGCTATATAGAATATTTTGCAGATAATGCAAGCTATAAACTCTGAGAATAGCGATTTCATTGAAAGTGGTTGAATTCCTCCGCGTAAAAATGAATGCATTAAATAAAGCTTAACAATTCACTGTAATTTTATAAGTATAAATTTTGTAACTCTTTTAGATTATACACCTCCATAAATACCTCTATTTGCGATTTTTGGATTTTGTTTTACAGAAACCTACATTATATATCATCATTCGGTTGTTAGATCGAGTTACAGGTGGCATTGAATAGTACGTTTTTAAAAAAATTACCCGGTACCTTAAAAATAATTTATTTAAACTTTAAAAAAATAATTCATGGAATTAATATCTTAAAAACTTTCAAAACAATTAAACTAACCAAAACTAATCAAATCAAAGTGAATATTTCTGAATAGAATATATAAAAACAAAGAAATATGTACCCAGTATAAGGAAAAAAATCCGTCGATTTTTATATAACACGTACTGTTGTTAAAAAAGTCAATTGTTTTTTAGCATTTTATCAGTTGATTGTTTTTTTTGTCATAAATGAATTTAAGATTTACCAAAACCACTTGAATTTCGTCAAAATATGGAATTAGATAAAATCTTATTGAATAGTTTTACTTCTGATAGAAAAACTTAATTAAAAAAAAAGATATTTTTAAAAACGATTTTCGATTTTTTTAAAACTGTTAATCATTTCATTCAGTGGATTGAAATTGATTCTAAAAATTAATGCAGTAAATTTCTTTGATTTTTAATTGCGCTTCTAATTTATCACTACGTATATAAATAAATAGATATCTGTATATATTTCTTCACGTTAAATATTCTACAACAAAAGAATTTAATGATTTAATGGATTTTCATTTGATTTATGTTTTAAATAATAATACTTTAACTTCTTACACAATGATATTAAAGATTAAATATCTATTACAATTTTATCTTGGCACCTGATGTTTCTCAAGTTCTTAAGAAAGAAATCACTTAAACCATACTTTTTTTATCTGCTATAAAATTAAAAATGATCTCATAAACTCAAGAGAAAAAGAATAAAAAAAATTATAATCTGCTTCGGTTGGAGATTATCAATTTTTTTAATAACTTTTTGTGAAAACATCTTCTGTCAGAAATTACTTTTTATAATAACTTTTGCAATGTATTATAAAACTGCTTAGTATTGAGTAAAAACAGATTTAGCACGAAAAAAAAAGGTTTCCTTTTTTAAATTCTTTAATGACAAACTTAAGTTAGATAAAATCTTTATAGAAAACGCCGAGGGAAAAAAAGGCAAATACTTTGTGGAAACTAAAAAACAAGCTATTTTCCTTATTTTTTGTAACTCTATAAAAGACACACAAGCATCTGTGAAATAAGTCCATACATTTATATTTAAACAGTAAATAATTTATTTGAAATTATAAGTAAATACTGAAATGCAATAAAAAAATTAAACTGACTAACATGATATGCAAGAAATTATTTCTGAAAAATGTGTTAAAAAAATTAAGCTTTATTTCGAAAGCTATTCAAATAAATTGAAAAAATGTAAAGAGAAAAAATGAACGCCAAGAATGAAAAATATTGCTTTTAAATATATCGTGTATAAATTTACATTTGTCATCAAAAGCAAGTATTCGAATCTGAATGAAAATTCTCTAGAATGTATTTTCGAAATTACTTTTGTTATGGCATAAATTATAAAACGAAACAGTTCCCTATTTATTATTTATGTCATTTTGTTTCAGATTGTTTTTTTTTTGTCCAAAAGGTGATGACAATTGTAAAAGTAACTTTTAATTAGTATTTATATTTATATATTTTAACTAATGATCAATTTCATTAATTAATTCTTAAGGATGTCCATTTCGTTAAACGTTTCCAATTCAGTTTAATAGTGGTCTGAATAAAATCAAAGAAAATAAAAAAGTTTATTTAAAAAATGTTATTCATGGTAAAAAATTATCAATGCAATTATCTCTAGTTCTTGAATTGTATATTAATTTTATTATAATCTAAAACCAAAAGATCATACTCTACCAAATTACTTATCTATATATTATATTAAAAAAAGTTTATGTAAACATTGTGTTTTATTTGCTTTGTGATTGGTTAATTGTCACCGACATTTAAGGTTCGTTTTAATTAATTTCGTTCGTTTTAATTCATTTAATGAAAATTATTATTATGTCGTAGTAAGTATTTGTATTGCGTTTGAAGGTGAAAGGGCGACATAAAAGGAAATTTAGAGTTTTAATTAACACTAAATTAACAGCAAATAAGTTTAAACCTACATTATTTGCTAATTTCACTTTTAGACGCAACATTTGTGGCAGCATTAATGAATAGCTTTCTGGTTTGTTTACCTTTTTCCAGTAAAGGAAATTTTTCGTCTCTCGGCTAGAAATCCTCTGAATACGGAAGCAATACACATGTTAACTCTGTATTGTTTTTGGAATAGTAATGGGGCTAGATATCAAAATAAAAACGGTAAAACGGCAGTTTAGTGTGCCCCTTGCTGCGCCAAGGATGCCAAATCGCCAATAAAGATGGCGGACAAAATAAATAATTATTTCTGCAAAATAGTTACTTTTACCGCTTTATGCAATAAAATTATGATATTTACTAATAAGTATTATTTTATCTGAGATTTTTATTTATTTTTTTGAACCTGTGGTGTCACTATCTCTGCTTATCTTAACAATTTTGAATTAAAGAAGTTTTTCAAATCGGCTGCGCCGGCCTGTTGTATGAAAAGCAAAATTTAGAGCATGCGATGCCCTCAGCATCTCAAGAAGGCACCGGACAACATTGTTTAACTTAAAACATCCTACGGCTTTGTTAGCAGCCGGGGCTGGGATCGTAGCAACTTCGCTGGCTCACTGAACATAAGGACTGTGTGGATAACAGGAACAGTACGTAATCAAAAGAAAAGAAAGAAGGAAAGAAGAAGCAATTAAATCATTCTCCCTAAAAAATTTCAAATAAGTATTCTTTTCCCAACTTCATCAACTCATATATTCCACTGACCTTTCATCTTTGCAGATACAGTACGTAATCAAAAGAAAGGAAAGAAGGAAAGACGAAGCAATGAAATCGTTCTCCGTAAATAATCTCAAATATGTATCCTTTTTCTCACTTCAACTACTCATATATTCCACTGACCTTTCATCCCTTCTGCAGGTTCAAAATATTTCCTGCCATTCCCTTCACTAGACATCCATTCACCACAATTAGCGACATAACAAATTATCAAGGAAACCGTCAGATAGGGAAAAAGAATTACAAAAAGTTCAAGGAATTCCATTAAATATGAATTTTTAAATTAATAATTCAAACTATTTCTAAAACGCATACCAACATTTAAGTTTTGAAAAACTATAAATATTTTCTGTTCATATTCACATTAAAAATAACATTACAGTGTCTTATTAGAAATAAAAAAAACTTTTAAATATACCACAAAACTAAATTAAAATCTTTAATTGATATTTTTTTATTATTTTTAACTTAGCATTTTTCATAAAATAGCTGCAGTTTATGCACAACTCAACCACTGAAAAAAGTAGTAAACAAAACAGCATTAGGGTTGCTATAAGATAGTTTCGTTGGATTACCATATTGGTGACAAAACTCGGGGACACACTAAAGTACTTTTAACCAGAAAAACAAATGCGAAGAAAAAATGAGCGAGAATCTGTCAATTTGGAAAGAAAAGCTGATCATGAATATGCAACATTGGCAGCAAAAAGGGAAAAATTGAATCAATATTTAGATATTCTAGACATAATTAAAGAATGTTCTCATTGTGGGTCTTTGAGGTTTGAATCGGGAATAAACCGATCGGCAAATGTATTTTGTCATACTGGAAAGATTAAGCTTCCAGCGTTGAAAGAACAGTTTAAAAACTAAGTGG
Organism: Argiope aurantia; assembly: GCA_026543865.1. Classification (NCBI taxonomy): domain Eukaryota; kingdom Metazoa; phylum Arthropoda; class Arachnida; order Araneae; family Araneidae; genus Argiope; species Argiope aurantia. The sequence continues at coordinate 199,262 of JAPMOR010065259.1, forward strand.
AATTGACGAACATCGAATACAATATCAGACAACATCCGGGTTGGCTAGCGAAAGCGAGCAGGGACTAATCCCCCGCACCCTCGCCAACAATATTAATATTTGCTTTCCATGTATGCACGTACCTGTGTTTACACAATAATATGTCAACTCTAGCTTCTTAAGACCAACATGTTAGGTTAGGTATAAGTATAATTAAGAAAACAATAGTAAATGTCAAATATTGGCGTCAAACAATGGCACATTATCACTTGTACTCTACAAATGATAAGTATCCGCTTTTCTATAGCAATTAAATACAAATCTTTCGAAAACGAATAAAACGTTTTCTCAATTATAAAGAACATATAATATATTGGCCTGAAAATCAATTCATTAGTATCATGTTCCTGCAAATAATTGATAAAAAATTTCATTTTCTTTTATATCATTCAGCAATTTCCTTTAATGGTATTCAGTTTATATATATTCATTATCATTATGAATTTTGCATAAATTTTAACATGCAAAAATTTATCTTTAAAATGTTTTATTTAACATATTTGCGATTTTTTAGTAGTTTATTCAAATTCTCAAAGAACTCATTTACTTCTCTTTGAATTATCATTTAATTTATTTAAATTTTTACTTTAATTTGAATGTTTAGAATAACTTATAATTAAAAATATTTATGGAATCCTATAACTATAATAATACTTCATGACAAACATAACATACACTCAGTGAAAGACAAGCACTAAAATTAGAGCTACAAATATTTCGTTTTGGAAAATTAGTGATTTATTCTATCAAGTAATGTTTATTCACAAGTTTGTGAAGATTTCCTATTTGTTACAGAAAATTCCGTGAATAAACTATAGCCTTATTGATATGAAATCTTTTTTAGAAACAAAATTATCACACAGAGGAAAATTTTATTTTTATTCAAATTAATTTCATGCGTTGTAATCTCTTCGTATTTTTAATACAAAACGTTCCAAAAGTACTCAGAACAGAAAGCTCTCTGTTTTTAAAAAAAGGATCCAGAACAAACTGCATGAAATCAGCATAATTTATGCAAGCCAAACGAGAATCTGGAGCTTTATTGAATACCACAACTATTGTTTCTAATTCATGAGTTAGAATAAAAAAGAAAAAATCTCTGTCTTGTGAGTAAAGGCCGACTTGGTGAATCATTGACATTCACATTTTTCTTCTTCAGCTGTAAAAGCAAGTTCCGTTTCTCACAGTCCTCAAATTAGCGAGAGGTAAACTGGAAACTTTTACAACATGTGTTTGAACTCACTCATTTTCAAAAAGAAAAAAAAAAGCTGTTTCCGAAGGAGGCAGCTTTTCTCTCGTTTCATTATTTTCATTTTTCTTCCAAAACTGGCATTTTCGGGTCTCATTAAATACTTTGGACTGTGCGGATATCTGGAATAAAATTTCTAAGGAGGTTTCTCAATGGACGCCTTTGTAATGAAAGGGGTAAATATAAACAGCTGGTGTACATAGCAGCTTGGTTTCTGTGCTTTTTATGAAAAGTCTACAGATTAAAATCTTAGATAAAGGTACTAATCCAATAGTTTGCTTTACGTTCGTTAGCTGACACAAGGAAATGCTTCAATGTTAAGTGCTATTGGAAAAATTTGATGCAAGATTATTGGTATAACTTTACAGATAAGAAAATATTTTAAAATCTTATAATATCTAATATCCTAAGAATGTTTCAGTACTATACATTGAAATTTATCGTACTAAAACATTAGAATTTTTATTTTTCATGTTATAAAATATACCAACAAATCCCTTCAGAAATTGTTATTACAAAATATCTATTTGAACTAACTATGTCAAATAGATATTTTATTTTGTATTATTAACTTCAAATAACAAATTTTATATATTGCATTTGATAAACTTTTATTTCAAATAATTATATTGTATATGTTATATTATATATCAATTCTTTTTGTTTGGCTATTAACTGTTTCACTAACGAGATTATTTTTAAAAATGATATTTCATAAATTTCTTCACAAAAACCTTAAAAAACTTAAATTAATTAAAAATAATTAAATTAATTAGTCATCCAAAAAAGAGAATATATTTGTTAATGTTATCTCTAATAATAGTTATAAAGCGAATTTGTGAGTGTTGACGATATACATATGAGATTATTCAACATAAGATGATCAAAATATTTTTACAGTTCTGCGTCAATTTGGATGACAAAAATATGCACGCCTGATAATTTGAAAAACTTTTTAATTAAAATTAATTAAAAAATCAATTGAAACTTCAATGATTTATCATTATAACTTCCGAAAATATTACAGCACAAAGATGAATTTTTACCATCCAAGTAATTCAGATATAAACAATCTAATGAAACAATTTTTTGGACATATAATTTTTGTCAATTTTAATTAACTTCTAAAAATTATCTTTATAGTAATTTAGAACAATTTATTTCATTACTGAAGTGAAACTCAAATTGTTTTTATTGTTGCTACTGCAATTTCCTGACATTTTTAATTGTTGATATTTAAAATATGGAAATTCAACTTATTTTTCGATGTAAAAATATGTCACGGTATTAAACATGCTCATAATAAAATTTTTGAATATTCTGGAAATTACAGTTAAAGTTTCAACTCAGAAGAAATGAACTATATATATATATATAATCTTAGGTGATGATTAATCTACTCATCTTGGACTACACTATGACGACCCGTCTACTCGAAAGAATTTAGGGCCTTGAAATTCGCATGGGAGAGAACTATTATTTATTTACTGAAAGTATTACAATCCTGACTAAATTACTGATGATAACTAATGATATACATTACAATTCGTTTAATTAAATGAAAACTAAATTAATGGTGAACAAATCTACTTTGGTGTCAAGAAATATAAATTAAAAGTTACATAAGGGAAACGGTGAAGGAGGATGGAAATGAAATTAAAATTTCTGTGCTCAAAGAACGGAATATATAGGATACAGTGCAACAATATCAAACAAAAACTGATTAATATTTACAATACAGTCTATTGACTAAAATATAGCAGATAGAAAGAAAATATTTTAAGATTCCAAACAGGGCAAAGGTAGCAAATACATAAATTATGTTGAAACATACAAATCTTTTTAGCCTGCACAAAAAAAACAGAATCTGGTGCTAAAATAAATAAATAAATAAAACATCAGAAAAACGAATTCAGAAACACCCCAGAGTGCAAACCCATCACATCTCAAATATCTCTCGAGATTTCACGTATCTTAGCATTGTCCTTAGCGAAACCTTGCTTCTGACTATACTGTGTAAACAGAGAGAATTGTATTTGTTAGTTGGACGGCTGAAGTGATAAAAATCGGTAAGCCTACATTTTAAGGTGAGTGGTTGGCGCAACATGAGTGCGCTTCTGGATTAAGTTTCCACAGATTTGTTATTATATTAGGAGGAATTTAATCACACTTTCCTATTAAAATGCAAATTTTACACAGGTGATAGAAAATTAAGAAGTCTTGTAGCTATATGAATAAAATGATGCAAAATTTCTGTTGTTTCTTATGGCACTTGCCATGGACAAACCCGCTCTTACGAAGACAGCGATTGAAGCCGGTGGGGGAGTATCTCTTGTTTTTTTAGTAGCGCCAACTAGGGCCAAGAGTACGACTTTGCTACTCACACATCATTCAATCGCTTACACAACCCCTTTTTACAGGAGGGCACATTCACACATCTCACAGATAGAACAACGGAAGTACAACCATGCCCAAACCGAGACTCGAGCTCAGGACGCCCAGATCACGGGGAAGCCGCCTTACCCCTATGCCAGGACGAAGGCTGCAAAATTTCTAAATTAAACGGATTTAGTTATCGAAATAAAGACATAAATGATGTATACACAAAAAAGGAAATATAATTATATTTTACTGAATTTCATGTAAAAGGAATTCAAGTGACATCTTTTTATTCCTATTTTCTTGTTTAATGAAATAAAAAATAATAATATTTTGGGTTTTTTTCCCAACTATAATTTTTATGAATTTAAATAGTATTTTATTTACTCTTCATTGTTTGATCCTTTATCTTTTAACTAAACAGCCAACTTTATTTTGAACCATTTTTGTTATTTTAATTTTTTTTTAAATTGCATCTGGGATATTAGTAATTTTAAAACTATTTTTGTATTTTAAACCAGTGACAACTTGGGTTTATTCAACACATTTTAATTTCATTGATTTGTAATTCAATGTACGAGTCAAAATATTTATACGAAAAAATTTCACCCTGAAAATACATTTTTTTATTGAATAAAATTTAAACATCGTACTTTAAAAATTGTGACCAGTTTTTAAAACAAAAATTTAACTCAATAGGATTACAAAATAATGAATGAAATATTTAGTTTATATTCTCCTCAATATATAATAGTAAGTTCTTTCGTTTATAAAATAAAACAATACAAATGCAAAAGTTTTTAGAAATGTATATTTCTTTTTATTGTCGTAATATGTTGACAAAATACTGTATGCAATTAATTTCGACATTTAATTTCGAATAAAAAGATTAAAATATGAGGGCAAGAAAAGAATATAAGTATATGGATTTCTGTTAAAATTTTAAAGGAATGATTAACAAATTTAAAGCAGTTACGGAAGGAACAATTTATGTTTTTGTGTCTTATAGAAATTTAAAAAAAAACTTTTTCACTGGATTAAAAGAAAAAAAAAAACCTTTTCCGAAAATGTTCCTTTTGCTTCAATTAAAAAATTATCATTTTTAACAATTGTTTTTAAAAAAGGCTACATGAGAGGCTGTGTTTGAAATATATAAAATAATTGTGATACATTTAGCAACTGCTTAAGGATGTTTAAAAAATTCTAATTTTTTTTAACGAGCATTGATGATACGTTTCAATATTTTTTTTCTCCAAAATAAGGTAGAAATCAAAAGCTTGTAAAAGCTTAATATCATGCGCTTTTCAAAAATAACTTCCAACCGAAGAGAAAAATTTATTAATTTATTTTAGTGAATTCAAAATGTAAACCTTTTTGCTAAAAGTGAATTCATTGATAAAATGAATTTGCAACGCAGCTAAAATTTTCGAGTAAAACATGATGTTGTTGTTACATGTTGTTATTTTGACTATATACGCTTCCTAATTAAGAGGAGAAATGTGTAAAAAAATAAGATTTTTTCAATTTTTTTGGTTGAAAAATCATAAAAATAAATTAAATATATGTAAAGGAATAAATAATTTTTAAATAGTAGAAATAGGATATTCATATCTTTTATGAATAATATCCTGAGTTTTACTTCTCATCACTAATTTACTTATATTTTTTATGTATTTCATTTTTTTATGTAATGATTGCAAGATTTTTTTTCTTCGAGAACTTTGGAAATAGGGAATGTAATAAAATAAGATTATTGAATTTTTTTAAATATAATTGTCAAAATATAAAATTATTTTCAATATTCATTAATATAATCGACACCTCTTATAGAAGTATCTTTTTTTATATTTCTTTTTATAAAGCATATTTTGTAAATTTTTAAAGAGATGATTTTATTTTGATCCCTAAAATTTTTAAAATTATTACGATTGAAATAATCATTATATTTTACAGTTTCTAATATTTTCATAAAACAATTCAAAAACAAAACAAAAAATATTTCTTTACAAAGTAACTAAACCAATGATTTTAAATTATATGATTTATTATTTTACATTTTACATTTGAGTTTCCACTTTGAATTTTAAATACTGTAACGTAGTATTAAAATACCAAATTGCTAAAATTTGTATGCAGAGAAAGATTTCATTCTTAATAATAACTCTCATTTCCTGACAATATAAATCTAATACAGCTAATGGAAATTTTTCTATAAGCAAAAGAAAACAGATGATTATTTAAGTCAATTTTATAAAAAAAAAACATCTCAGTCGAAACTTTTAATTATGCTAATCATCATCAGTTAGCAACTTATTATTATATTATAATTAAATCATATTTAATATTTATCTATAATGTGATAAATAATTTGCTTGAAAAGAAATACTGGATGCTGAAGTGATATTTTGCTTCTGGTTATATGAAGTTGAATCCGAATTATAATAAATTATCTCAAAATTTACAGATGATGAAATAAGATATTATTACATAAGATTACTTGATAATGATTGGATAAAATTTTAATGTTATTTTTTAACTATGCATGCTATTCCATTCCGATCATGCCAGCATAATATTAAATGAAATGGATA
>JAPMOR010065259.1:205529-292536 GCA_026543865.1 Argiope aurantia
TGAATAACATTTATAAACATAAATAACATTTATGTGCATAAGTACAACGAGTGGTGTTTTAAAACGATTAATAAATTAATATTTTAAAATTATTTTCCAGCTTATAATAATCTAAAATTTCTGCTATTCATCATTTATTTCTGTGATAGCTCTGCCAGGAATACATGTATCGTGGATTAAATTACATATTTATTAATTTTTTTAAAAAATTAAGAAATCAGAACATCTAAATTTGGAATGCATAAATTCATGCATGCGAAAAAATTTTTTGATTGAAAAAAAATTTTAAAAAAATCCTTTAGTGAGAATTTCGTCAAACATATAAAAAAAGTATATAATATTAAGTTAATCAAAGTCAGCAAAACCGGAATAGTTCAATGTTTAGAAAAAATATGTTTGACATTTACGAGTTAAAATTTATGTAAAAATGAAAGTAATCTCTAAAGTATATATATAATATCATTTTACCATGACTAAATTGGTGTTTTGAAATATTGAAATGCGTTTTCGTTTTCATATACATATCAAATAATAAAACGTCAAATATTAATGAATTTACATGGAGAATAGTTTATAAACTTGAAAGTCCATTAAAAATGCTCCTAAACACATAGTATATCTAATTTGTTTCAGGAAAAACCAATAATTTATTTAAATTTTTTTACTGAAATAAAAAGTATCCATTAATATGTATAAAAAATACAACTTTCGAAACTTAAAAGTTTTCATTCTAGGATAATCAGTTTTAAAAGCATTTTCAGAAATAAATGTATCAGATCCAAAGTAGCGTTTTTATAATATATTAGAAGATGACTAAGTGATCTCATAAAAAAATAATGTCATCTTAAACTTTAATGACAAACCTAAAATGATAAAAAAAAAATCTTAAAAAAATGAATATTCAAAAATGGACAAGTTCGGAATTAAAATATATACGATAACTTACGTTTATTTAGGAAAAAAAACTATTTCTAGTTGCGACAAAAAATTAACCTTTGTCAATTTAATCAGCAAACAATATTTTTGTAAAAAATGATCAGTGATGTGAAATGGTACTAAACATATGCAAATGCAGCAAGCCAAATAAAATGCAGGACGAGAATAATTTTTGAAATAATATGCATGGATTAATTCGGTAAAAAAATGTATAAAAATGGCATTCTACAATTTTTTTTTTTCTAAATCTCATTTGGAACATCATTAAAATAAATTGGGCAACGAGAGATATATTTCAATAAGAAAATTTATAAAAAAATAAATATTTTGAGTTCGTCTGTCTGTTTCTCATTAAAAGTAAGTCAAGCGTAAACTTCAAACACGGCTTAAAATTTTCATTTTCATTTTTTTAAAAGGGAAAATTGACGTTCTTTTAATTTATTATTTCTTTTTTTTTGCCAAGTAATTCATACACCTAAATAGTTACATATTTATGTTTTATTTTGGTTTATGTATCTGCAAATAAATAAAACTAGCATAAATAATAATAATTTTTTCAACTAATATGAGCAACCCATCTCTTTATAATCAAGTGTTGTCATAAATCGTCACATACAATTATAAACATATTATTTATAATTGTATGTAATGATTTATTCTGGATTTTATAATAACATGCTTTATATGCCTTATCCATTAATTATTTAAAAAGAAATTATCAAGAAATCAATCAATCAATGCATACAATTACGGTTACTGTATTTTAACAATATATATACAAGAATTGTAAATGTAATTTTAACAGCAATAAAGTTACATTTGATACAATACAGATAGTAGCTTTCAGTTCCCAAAATATATCAACGTTCTACATAGCGTGTTTCCAGTGATATTGAAATAGTATAATACTGGATCAATACTAATCCTATTGATGTTTCAGATGAAATCCGTGGAGTAGTAACGTACCAATATTTCACAGGAATTTTTACTCGAAGGGCTGGAATTTTCTCTAACTAGATTTAATGTCTCTAACTGTGATTCTATTCTGAGACGATGGAAAAATTTCGCAGTATTCGTCATGTATTGCTTCAAAAAATTTTTAAATGATTATTCTATCCGAAATCATTAGTAGAACGGGTACTAATTTAAATATTCCTCTTAAAAAATATATTATTGGAATATTATAAAATTATAATATTCCATTTCTTTTAAAAAAAGTTGCACAAAATACTGAAGAACTATTTCGAATGATTAAAGATATTATAAACTGCTACCAGTTATTTATCAGATGCAATTATGTTGTTATCATTATTAATTTACCAACTCTTATATTTGAATTTAATCATTTCTCTTATGGTAATCTAGAATCTGCATAAACAGAATTTTTATTTTTGATTATAGGCTGGATTAGTTATACATTATTAGGATTCCCGTTTTCCCTACTTAAATCAATTGTCTCCTAATTTTTATTTTATAATTCAATATATATCCATCAATATACATAGCCAATATTTACAGTCATCATATTTGCGAATGTTGACTAGATCATTAATAAAACAAAAGAAGATTGGTAATTCCATGTGTAATGATAAAATTACACTAATAAAACAACTTTCTGATTACTCCAAAAGTTATCCTCTATTATATGTCAAAATATCCACGTTAATTTTTTCTCTTAGTTTTATAAAGTGTCTTAAGTATATCGATTGTTTTTTATCCATTCAATCCTGAAATGTATTGCAGAGTTTCTGACATAAACCATTTGGCTATAATTTGGTGATAGCTTTTGTTAGTAATATTTTGCCAATAATATATACACTGCGTAAAAAAAGTAGAAGGACACTTGATTTTGTAACAATAACCGAAAAATATTTTATTATTACTAAAATTTTTTATTAGAAACATTTAACAAATATTTCAAAATACAATTTTAACATCAGAATTATGATGTTCAAACATAAAATTTTAATGGCAACAAAAATAGTTTCTCTTTTTTGAAACTTTGTAAAAAATGTAGAAGAACAGCATTATAATGAATGAAAAAGTAGTGACTTTAATAAGGAATGGTCTTCCCATTGGTCTTTATAACTTCAAATATTCTGTTTGGAAGTGAATTGTATAGAGTTTGAATTTCAGTTTGGCAAAAATTGTCCCACGAGTCATTCAATGCTTCTCGAAGCTGAGTTTGCGAATCAAATTGCCTTCCATCAGCATAAACTCGACGAACTAGCATTGACCAGATGTTTTCCATTATATTAAGGTCAGGACTTTTGGCTGGCCATGGTAAAACATCCACATTATTTGTTAAGAACCAAATTTTGACTCCAGTCGAGGTGTGAATGGAAGCTCCGTCTTGCTGAAACTTCCCCTCTTCACACCCCCTCCCATGTCAGAGGCATAAGGAAGAAGCTTGGAATTCAGCACTTGAAAGTAGTCTGTATGTTTTTGCCTTTAAGAAAACCAGACTTGTCCTTCCTCCGTATCCAACAGCCAACCAAACCATTAAACTCCCTCCTCCCATTTGTCGTGTTGAATAGAATTCGCCTTCAGTCCCCTGACAATGCCAGTAGTGCTGATATCCGTCTGGAACGTCTAAGTTAAAATTCTTTTCATCAGAAAATATCACAGAAGTCCATTCTGTAGTCCAGGACATGTGCTCCTTAGCCCACGCTAAACGGTTATCAGTGTGAGCTTGTTTCCACTTAGGATGATGTTTCCGTTTTTTGAAAATGAATTTTTTAGATCTTTTATTATAGTTGTAAATTGTTTGTTTCGTCACATGATTAAGTCCTGCTTGATTTCTTGCCTTTGAAAAACTTCTTTTGTTCTTCTTCAGCACACGAGCAAGGTTTCTTTCATCACGTGGTGTTAACTTCTTCGGTCTACCAGTCTACTTTCTATTTCCGTTTTTATAAGAATTTCTGATAAAGTTTGAAACTGTATTGGGGCTCACCTGCAACAATCGAGCAATCTCTATGACACCTTTACCATCATTTTGATATGCGGAAATTTGAAATTTTTCCAAATTGTTCAAAGGTATTTCTTTAGGCATTTCTGAGAACGGAGAAACAACGTAACTTTTAAACAAATTTGATTTTTTTGACAGAAAAGGATAAACAAAGTACAAAATCACTATTTAAATAAAGAACAACTCACTAAATTAAATATATTAGCAAGTGTCCTTCTACTTTTTTTACGAATTGGAAATTATATATACTAATTTTCTTAATAATATTAGTGGTAGATGTTTAATTTTTGCCTAAAATGAAAACAAGGGTCATTAAACTAAATCTGCATAAATATCTGGTAGTTAGGAGAAAATAAGAGATATTAATTGGCAAAAAGACACTGTCCTTCTACTTTTTTTACGCAGTGTAGAAGGGATACTAATATACGTATCATTACTTCCATTATCAATACCGATATAGAAATTCTGGCAACTTATGAGTTATGGTTAGTCATTTAAATTTGGTATTTTCGTATAGAAAAGGAAAATATTTTCCCTTTTACTATCCAAGCTATGGTAGGATAAGGTCTGCTGCATTTACATTCTTATATTCAGTCATAATCAGTAATTATAATCAGCACAATTAGACAGCGATGTAAATTATTTACAATGTGATTATTAAGGCAGATTAGCTTCCCCAGTGCAATGAAATATTAAAGTCTATTGATAGAGCATTTGTAGAACTCATTGCAGTTGGTAATATTTCTAGTGATGTAGGCAGAAATTGTAATTTTGTTAGCTCCTATTATCTCTATAACATTCAGAAGAAAAATATTTAAAACAATTCAATATGCCGTTGAAATACTATGCTTTATTTTTATAAATAAAAAAATAAATTTCATTTAATTACTTTTGTGAAGAAAACAAATAACTACTTTTTAGAAATTACTCTTTTTTTTACTTATGTCAAATTGAGAACATCTACATTTTTAAAGTATGTTTAATTTCATAATTTGTTTTCATCTGAAACAAATACATTGAATAAAAGTTGAAATTAGGTAAAAGTTCTGTAATATTAATTCCATTTTGTAAGAAAATGTGCTCGTGGATTTTAGGCTTCTCTGAACAAGACATAGGAAAATTTTGCGATAAAATTTTAATTGAATAGATATAAAAAATTAGAAAATTAGAATTAATGGTTTGAATAATGTGTGAAAATGTAAAAAAAGAAAACGTTTTTGCTGTAAAACCTATGAAGGAAAGAGACGAAGCTTTTTAAAGACATAAAACTTGTATAATCTACTATTCTCTCTAATAGCATGAAGGGACTGAAATTTTAATCATATTCATAAGGTATTTAATGTTGTATTAATTTCTAAATAATCGATTTTCTTTTGATGGCGACATTTCCTTATCGTATTACTTTGACTTCGACATTACCGTTATATATATATATATATATATGTAATGATATTTTAAACTCTTAATTTAGATCATAGTAAAATATTCTCTTATTTCGTGATCCAATTCCACTTTCGGTTTAATTAATTCCTCTGTAAAAATAATTAAAAAAAATAATGCACCAACAGAACTACGTTTCAAATGAAAGTGATCCCTTTCATTGCCTTTAAAAAGGTGTCTAACGTCAGCACGTGCATTGAATTGGCGCTTGGCCAGAAATCTTATCTTATATAAGACTAGTGATCATTTGTTCGGCCCCTTTTCGCTCTTTTTTCTTACATCTGCATTTGTGCCTCGCTGCCTCTTGTAAATTCTCATGCCTGTCTCCAGCGAGAGAATAAAACGAAATTAAAACTACAATGTCTCTTCACTGCTTGTTAAACCTGCACTCTGCTTCAACCAAATAATGTCACATATTATTTAGCCGACAGGATTCGAAATTCTTTATATTATATATATATATATATATAATATTACTATGCATGTTTTAAATAAAATTTCATAGATTTAAATAGTTTGATTAAACAAGATTTTACTTTTATCTTTTAGCCTTAATAAATTTTCAAATTGTAATTATTATGCCTTATGGTAATTATCACTTGTTTCGACATCTCGTGTCACTTTGAAACTTAATGAAATATAGCAAATAATTTGCACAGTTCTGAAAATGAGGCATTATATTTTTTTTATCGAAAATACATACCTATACAAAATTTTTGAATTACAGTATTTCAACTTTTTGAATATTTTAAGAAGCAAAATAAAAGCGAGGAAAAAAATTCCCCTTTTTTTTATTGTTTCTCATATACCTCTGAAAATGTAATTTTCTAAATTTTAAATTCTTAAGAATGCAACAAAACAGAATAGATAGAATAAAACTTGTCTGTTTTACATAGATAATGAGACGTTTAAAACGCTATAATGCTGCTCAAATTGTTTTCTATTAGTTGCAGAATGTCTGACAATTTTCGGGCATATTGTTATGCATAATTCATGATATGATGGTATTGTTATATGACAGTTCTTTCGTATTTGTTTTTTTTTATGCAAACTATTAAGGGAATTTGTTTAGGAAACAATTCAGAGGCGTCTTTTTGTTTTTTTACCGTTCATAGTTTGCATTTTTACTAATAACTAGTATAATAACTATTCAAATCAAATGCCAAATATTTGCATTTTGTTTGAAGTATAAAAGAGAATAACTTTGGTGGTTTCACTTTCAGACTGAATTTTAATTATTTTAATTCAAAGCCCAAAAATTAAATATTCATTTAATTGAGTAGTTATAAAAAGTAACGTTAATATAAGGTATAAATCATTAAAAATTAGAAATGTTTAAGAAATATTTTTCTAGTATTAATACTTTGCAACGCTTTTAAAATATTTAATAGCTTATATATAAAGTTATTTTTAAGTAAGCAATTTTTGGCTTAATTACCAAAATAGATCTTGCGTGAAAGTAATTTTTGTGCTCTTTATGTAAAAAATCTTGTATTTTCTCTGAATCCACGGATATTTCTTTAAATATTTCCTTTACTATTATTAATTATAGAAATTTTGAACCTTAGACAAGGCATCAGATAGCAGAATATTGTACAATATTGTTGCACAGTATTGTAAAAGATTATTTTATTATATTTATTAAATAATAATATATGATATAACGAATATTACTTAATTCCGTACAGTATTATATACCATAAATGTGCCAGTGTGGAACAGCAATTTTTTATTGCATTCAATCGCCAACAAAGAAAGGTGACAACTTAAGTGAGAGTGTATTTCTCCCCCTTCTGATTTTGTATATATGACGCTTTTTGAATGTGAATGAAGAAACAAATAAGCATTTTGGGAACATTTTCTCAACATATTTCATGAAAAACTACCATTTTAGTCACAAGACCCCATACCAAATTTCATTAACCTAGTGGGTTATATTTTTATATTATAATACTTACATGAATAGTCGAAAATTTCTTACTGAAAAAACAACGCACAATTCTAATGGGGGAATTCAGTTTAATCAATAAATGTATTCACGTGCTCACGAACAGACACACAGACGGACTTCGTACGAATAGATTTATCAAAAATGAGACAGAAATCTACAACTATAATTTTTTAAAAACCATATACCAAATTTCAACCCTTTAACTCACTTCATTCTTGAATTATTTTTTTTTCTCACATAAAATGAACGATAGTCATAATAATAAAAAATAAAAATAAAAAATAAATAAAAATAAAATGTTTTTTGTCGTCAAGGACGTCAAAACTGTGGAGTTTTATTAAAATCGTTGAATCAAGTTTTTTGATGGTCACAATAATTTATCAATGTGCATTTCTAATGCGAGAAATTAAAAATAATGAATATGATAAATGTGTGCTGTGTTTTTAACCCTTTCATGGTGCCATTATTCTTATAAATTAACCTTTTCGATTTCCTTTCTAGGTTGTTAAGATGCTGGTCGTTGTGGTTGCTCTTTTCGCCACATTGTGGTTCCCATACCGCTTCCTTGTGGTCTACAACTCATTCGCTACTCACCGCTACATGGAGTTATGGTTCCTCATGTTCTGCAAGACCATGATATTTATCAACAGCGCCATCAATCCTATTCTGTATAATGCGATGTCCATTAAATTCAGGAAGGCTTTCAAGCGATTGCTCTCATGTGGTAAGTGAATCCTCATTCTTTAAGTCCAATACAACAATTTTTCAGCAAGTACTAAAGCATGTTTTCGAAATATATAGATGTAATGCTCTGATTCTAAGCAATTGTAATTACCTTTTTAATGTGATATTCATCAACTTCAAGCATAGATTTAAGCACAGTTTCAGGGAGCTCAATGTATCATTTTTTGAGTTTGAATCAAGTATCAATCTTTAAGTTCAGTACAACAGTTTAGAAATAAATACTAAAACATGTTTTTGATAGAGCTTAGTTGAATGTTAAGAGCTAAGTTGAAACATGTTTTAGATAGTTGAATTCTCAGATTCTCAACAACTGTGACTACCTTTTCAATGTAACGTTAACCTCAGGAAGGGATTTAAAGCGAATTCTCAGGGAAGTCAAAGTATCATTTTTTGAGTTTCATGTAATGGTGGCTCGTCTAAACTATAGGTCTTTACTAACCTTTGACGTAAGTTTAAAACCCTGTTTTTTTCATTTTTAATATTTTTTGGTCACTTTTCTCTGTTGAGAATTCGATATAAACGAAAATAATTGATAAATAATAGAAATGAAGAAAGAAGACAGAGAATGAATCAATAAATAGGAAATGTGGTAGTTGTGTCTGGTTTCCAATATTAGAAAGCATCTAAATAATTACTTTGCGCTATAGTGAATCTTTGATCAGAACCAAAGATCCGACAGTAACTTGGTTGCTCTGGTGACAGCTAAGGTTTAACTCATGACGAATTCCACGAAGGTTTAGTTTTTTTTTATCCTCCACCAATCAAGGTACATTATTTGTTTTTTTTTCGCCTCTTTCTTGTTACCTATTTTATTCGGGTCTCTTTCACACCATTCATGATGTAAATTAATTCATTCCAATCCATATTCCCTTTCTGTTGATGAATGTCACCCGTTGAAAAATAGGTATCATCTGTAACTTCATAAAATACAACACAGATAATTACCACTAAGTTGTAGTATCAATCAAATGTGAAATTATTTATTAACTAGCCGCTTTTGGCGACCAGCCGGTTCGCCAGTATTACCGCTCGCTACAATTTTCAATTAAATATTTTAAGTAACTGGTGTCTTAATGGATTCTCAAACAAAACATTTTTAATCTTCAAATTTTGATAGCCATACCAAACTTATATTGTTTAGATCGTTTCGTTCAATTTACTATATATATTTTGCTAATTTGTTGCCATTTCCGGTAAAACTTCAACTTTAATTAAAAATGTAAATGACGAAATTGCAATTAATATTAAGATATTTTTTAATAAAACCAAGCTTTTTATTTTATTAATCATTATTATTATTGAATATGAGTATTGCAAACAGAATCGCTCGGTATTTAAGTATTATGTTAACTACAAAATATTTTTCATAGTTTATGTAATATCTCAAACAATAAGTGAACAAAAATTTCTGAAATTCAGTATAAAATTCAGTTTTTAGTTTTGCTTTCAAAAGGATTGAAATGAAATCAATAATAAATTTTGTTCCTGCTTATAAATATATTTCAAAAATTATGAAGTCTAAATTTAATGCAGTAAGGTATCATATTCTGATAAATATTCTGGACACACCAAATTTTAAATAAATGAATGAATGTTTCTATTTTCCACTATCAACTAAGACTTATTTATGAAGTGTTAAATGTTAAAAATTTAGAAAAACTCACCATTTTCATAATCTTAGGCCAATTAATCTTCAAAAACCTGCGAGCTTATTGGCGTATTTTCTTTGAAACGATCGATGAAAAATCTAAAATTATCCTTTTTTTTATTGAATAGTGATATTCAAATCTTCATAAATCAGTCAGTTTATGTGATTTGAAATTAACTCTTAAAAGTCAGTGATTTAGTTGATTGGAAATTAACTCTATGACCACCATAAAATCTGTGCTTTCTCTTGTGGTGTATGCATTCTCCTTAATATCCGATCGAATAAAACATCACATACAAAAGTACTACATAGAAGAAACACATCAAAAGTAAACATAACATTTCAATAGTTGCTAAAAACAAAAGAGAGAAAAATGCAATTAATAAGCAGACGATATTTAGAAAAGTACAGATATTTAGACTGGAAAATGAAATTATCTGAAATTAAAAACACGCGCAGACGATATTTACAAAAGTAAAAATATTCAAACCTGAAAAGGAAAATATATGAGTTATTCCATCAATAAATGCCATAAGTTTGTTTACATCTTCATTATTTTATGAGTTATTAAATATCAAAATGGATCCGGGACTGAATAAACACCCTGTATAGAGAGTGTAAAAGATCAGAAAATAATTTTTCTTGCATTTATTTTTTAGAAAAAATAATATTTAATTTTTTTTTCATTTCTTACAGATACTTGCCGAAAATTATAATTTTGCCGATTTCATTTCCAAAAAGATTTAATTTATTTTCAGTTAGAGCTTTAATCAATGTGATGGCAACACTTTGAAAAAAACTATTTTTTTCTCATGAATGCGAAACGTGCTAAATCCTCATTTTTATTTTTGACGGAAAAAATTATTGAAAAACATAGTTAAAATATTTATTTAAAAATTCATTAAAATAGAAATTTAATTTTAAGATTAAAACAGTAGTATCATTTAAAAGATAATTTTTTTATCTTTAACTTCATGTAAAAATCTTTTTTGTGCGGTAATATTTTCGGCAGTTATAGCAGAAACATGTCAAAATTTCGCTTAATTTTTAAATAAATAAAATTCTAGTTAAAAATTCGAAAAAATAACCCCCAGGTGCACATTCCCGGCCTCCAAGGTATACACGTGCCAAAGTTGGTAGCTGTAGGTTGAATGGTCTGGTCTGTAGAGCGCCAACACACACACACACACACACACACACATTGAGCTTTATTATAAGTATAGATATAGATATAGATATAGATATAGATATATGGATTTTAATTGTGTTATCCTGCAAAATATTTATAGTACAGATCATTTGTAAACTGCCTAATTACCTCATTATCAATGTAATAATAAAATTAAAATAATCGCCATTAAAATGACATTTAAATGTAAAACTGTTTATTATTATCTCGATTTTAATTGTATTATCTTGCAAAATATTTGTAGTACAGCTCGTTTCTAAATGACAAATCGCCTCAAGATCAATATAAAAATGCCCCAATAAAGTCATAGGAATGCTTTTACTGTATTTAGTTGTAGTATTCGATTCCCTAATAAGTTCCAATAACATTTTCAGCATAAAGATTCTTTTATTTCGATGATAAAACACTTCGCATTACTCTTTTTATCAGAAATTTGTTTTCGTCAAAAACTGTTTCCAAATGGTGATAAAATTTCAAACTATTCAATTTAAAATCAACACAATAAATAACCAAAACAAACAAACCAGTGGCATTTTATATCCTTCAGAATTATCCTGTATTACACACAATATTTTGGGTTAGAAACTTATCATATTAATATATTGATTATTAATACGTATTAGTATGACATATGAGATCCATAAAAATATTGCGGAATTAACAAGAACAAAATATGTTTTACACCGATAAAAAAGCAAGAAGAAATTTATAAAATAATACTGAAGTAGTAACTCTCCCGATCTGAGAAAAATATTAGGTTCTGCTGACCAGATTAGAAGTGAATAATGATAGGCGCTACAGTTTAGATTGCAAAGAAGATAGACAAATCGCCCGAAATACAGGATAATCACAAAAGCATTTCTATTAGATTAGATGATTATTTAGCTAATAAAGTTTATAATATTTGTTCTCAAAGTAAATTTACAGACTATTTCTTTTACATTAAAAAAAATCTTTTATTTTCAATATTATTAAATTCTTGAGTATGCATAAATTCAAAATTGTAGAATGCTGATTATCTTGCTGCAAAGAAATTATTAATGCTAAGATTAAAAAAAAATAAACAGATATGTTTCAAGATGGATTTTTGTTTGAATAACAATCGTCATACGTTCTAAAGATATACTGAAATTATAATAATAGAAATAGTAAATTATTTCCATTTGTATTAAAAAAAACGTAATAAATAAATAAGTTGAATTTTTGCCATTAGCTATATGATTTATCCCTCTTCTCTTAGTATTATCTTTATATGCATGATACTCATCGAGAGTTCTATCTAAAGGATTTATTTATTAAATAAATCTGCAAAATAAATCTAAGAAAAAGTAAAACCTAGAAAAAATCCGTTTTAAGTACCTCATAACTTTTTCCTGGATTTCTGTTAAAAATGAATAGAATTCAAGAGGGGAAAAATGATAAAGGAAAATAAAAGGATAATATATAAAATGAAAAAAAAAGATAATGAAGCTCTTTATAGAGATTACTGCATTTCTAAATTATACGCATATCCACTTCAGAGTGAAGCTTTTCACGGTAAGTTAGCTCTTATGGTCTCTTTGAGAGAGATTTGTATGCATACTTGCATTAATGACAGATAAATTTCAAAAGCGCGAATAAAGGCATTCTATTGTTATCTATTCTTCTAAAGTATTATAAGAATATTTTTATTTAAAAAAATAAATGTCATATGTATAACTTTAAATTGTATTGATTGATAACTTTCGTAAATATAAGAAGATCTAAATCCAAACCGAATTTTTTATTTAAACTATTCGTAAATTGATCATCAATTTATAGTACAATTTTATTAAAAACATATCATCATCTTTTGTATAGGAAGACAAATCAATACATTAATTAAATATATGCAGCATAAAGGCAAAAAATCAAAAATACTTTAAATTTTCTTTCCTCTATTCAAGATTTTCTATTTATGAACATAGTGTGTCCGCGTATGTCCTTTGGTGATTTCTGGTAGTTAAATATAATCATTGGATAGGTGATGTTTATTTTCTCATGTCTTTAATAATCTATTAGATTGCCATAGAATTTTAAAACAAATAGACTAATTCATTTTGTGTTAATTAGTTAAATAGATACAGCATGAAACTAAAAAAAAAATGTTCATCTGTTGTTATCTAACCAATTACTCTTGTTTCCAATGTACTGTGACTATTTTTCTATTCATAAAACTTAAAATTTTCTATTCACATTAGTTTAATTTTACTAGGAAAAAAGAATTTCTTTTGAAAAATGAAAATCTTTCTTCACATGGTTCGTTTATCGGTTGAATTTCCTTGGAATTTTAAGGAACTATTTTTAATTCTTTGTAAGAAACAATCGAATTAATTTATTAATTAAATGAGTACACATAACAAAAGAAATGCGAATCAGTTAGTAAATGTCTCTTCCATTCAATATCTTATTCTAATATATTTCAAGGAAATTTATGTTTAGGAATATAAAAATATATTGCTATGTGAAATATTCGATAAAAATGTGAATTTTGAAAGAGAATATTTATTAGATTCGATTTACCCTTTATTTTTAAGATATTTGATAAATTCTTTTTGAGATTCAAATAAATAAAATCAACATTTGTTACTACATTTAAAGATACGCAATATTTTTATATTCATTTTTCATTTGGCTTTTAGGATTTACAAAGCTCTTTTCTGTACTATATATTTTTACTACTTTTTTTATTTAAAAAGATATAAGAAGCATTTATAAAATCTCTGATTTCAGAAAACTCTATAGTACATGGAATTGTATGCATACAAATGCCAGGTCGTCTTTCAGAAAACATTCAAAGATGCACAAACTCTAATTCTGCACAATTCTGTATCATTCCTCATTCAGATTTCTTTTCTTATCTGTTGCCTCATGTATGCTAAATACTGCGAATTAAGATACAAAATTATGACCAATGCACGTTTAAATACTAAATTATAGTTGGTAATTGCTCTTACTTGCACTTTGATACCGTATTTCCATTTATTTATGCCTTCCAATTTTTTTTTCTTTTTTTTTCATATCTGTCATTTAACGTCATTTATACATAATTGCCAATTATTTATGCTGGGAAGATTTTTCTAATCACTCCAACTCCAACTTCACTGTAACTTTAATTTTTATGTTATATGAAATGTTATTTAGCTCAGGAATCAAAATGCTTTGTAGTCAAACTCTCTTGTAAAGCTGCATAAGCTCCAAATATTTTCGCGCCTTCATTTCTTCCTGCTGTCTCCTTGAACTTGAATATAAACAGTAAGAGTTAAAGCAAAAACGGCCATTATCCCTGTATGCCAGCTATTTACCTTCTTTTTTCGTTCGATGTTTTTTACTCGGCATGGCTTGTTTACAAGAATCTTGACAAAAACTGAATTATTTCCTACAATTTATGAAGAATAAGAATATTAAAAGAACTCGAAGACTGCTCCTTTAAATCACATTTCGCTCTCATTCTTTCTCTCGAGCCTTGTATGGGACATCCGTTACCGCCTGTCTCGTACCGTTCTCTAGTTTTAAAATAATGTATGATATTTCGCAGGACTCCCAACGTTAAAAATTGGACCAATTTCGCCAATTTGAAAACACTGCTAATAAATCAATATATTCTGTGCTTATTATACAATTTTCATTAAAAATAGAAGCCTTCTTTTGATGTGATAAGACTCAGCTCATCAAAGGGAGTCAGAATGATTAGATTAAGTAATTTCTATTAATATAATTTTCGAACTGTTGGTCACAAGAGACAGCTTGTTTATAATAATGATTTACATCATCCGTGATCTTTCAATGCCTGTTCAGTATTATAAAAACGTTTTATTTTTCATTTTAATATATCCACTTTTGCTTGTTTAAATAATTTTTTCTATTATAATTCTTTAAAAATAATAAATATTAATATCACCTGCATTTTTCAATAGGTTCTTAATACTATTTGATATTAGTGCTACTGATAACATTACTGCCGGTTTTAGATTTAAATGCTCTTTTAAATGTATTTGTCTAACAAGTTTATTATGAAACACTCGCAATTATAACCTCATTTTATGGTATGATCATTTAAATCAAAACCATCTTAAAATAATAATTAAAATCCGCAAAAATCTTATTTAATCTTAAAATTAAGCCCATAATACCTAATTTCAACCTCTTATGTTCTGAAAGAAAATCAAATTTTTTAAGTAAACCCATTTTGAAATAAGTCAAATTTAAATTGCATTAATAAAGAAGAATGAGATCACAGGACCTCAAAATTCTTCTAATTATTTCACACTAACTTTTATTTATCGCCCCTTTAAAGAGAATCAATGTAAGAGGTTAAGTTAATAAAGAAGAATTATGTTACCCTGCTTTCAATTTGTTCGGCATAATAGCCCAATTAATTCTGACGCTTTTTCGGAGTTTCCAACCGAATTAATTCATTTTAACAATCTTGGGATTTAATTCGGTTGAAAAAATTACTCTCAAGTAGAGAATGAATAATGCGTAATAGATTTAATGAATTAATGAATTTAATACATGTCGATTATTTTAATATATTAAAATTAATCTTAGATTAGTAAGAATCTAAATATACGTCTTTAAAGTCATATTAGCTAAAATTTTAAAAAATAAGTTTTTTTTTTTGCCATTAACATTAAAATGTCTAAACCATTCCTTTTTAAAAACAGCAAGAAGTAGTAACATAATATTTCATTGATGTAATTTTTGAAATAAATGAAATATTAAATTTAAATTATTAATTAATTTTTATTTTTTTAAAGAATATAATGTGGAAAATTTTGACAAATTCTTTGATTTTTCTAAGAAAACAACATTTCAAGTATATTGCATAGAAACACGGAAGCTATCAATTAATCAAAGAGCCAGTTTTAATCCATAATTAATGTGTAACATATTTGAAGGTGGAAAAGCAAGTAAATATACAGGAACTAAAATTTTGACTCAATATTATATTTGAAATGTACGCGGTGACAAAGTATGTAAAAAAAAGATGAATGATGATTTGTAAAATAGCTGAGGGTAGACTTTTTGCAAATATATATAAATGTTAAAGTATTTTTTTTTCTTCTCTTTTCTTCTCAACAACTAGATTGTTTTCTATTGTTTTGAATTTACTACCTACAGTAAAGTTTTCTTCTACTATTAATTTTAGTAAATATTCTTTCTTCCTCTAGCAAGATATGCTGTTTTAAAAGCATACCAAACGCAAGTCAGAATTCCAAGGAAAAGGGTAGAGATTGGTTGAAACTTTTTTTTTTCTCAATTTAGATAGAATTTACTATTTTCCGGGACTAGTCAAGGATTAAACACCAATTTTATAACATTTTATAAAGAGAACAGTTTTACATTTATAAAAATACTTCTCCAACCTTTTTACAAACCAGTTTCTTATCTTTTTTAATTTTACCATATTGTTTTGCATTTATAATATTATCTCCATGCATAATAAATCTCCCATTAAAAATGGGAGTTTTACAACTAGTTTAACGGATGTCATATGCATGACGGGTCAATGACTTTCGGCCAGAGCTACAAACATGGAGACAGTTCTGTGACTTCTGTAACAAAAATTAAAAATCCCGGATATTCGAAAATCTTGGGGATATCTCCATTAGAATGCGAATCCCGCTGTTTGTTCAGTGAAAACAAAGATGTGCAGACGATTAGAGTCAGTCAGTTAAGTTGAAAAAGTAGTCGAATGAATTATGTCTCTGAAATGTTGATAACCATTGATTTTTCAATTTTCCTTTCCAATATTTTCCCTCAGGTTGCTTCGTTTCATAATAAGGAGAATTTTTAGTTCTTTCACGCTAATTTATTTTCAAAAGAATCGGGAGCACATGTAAAATCCGGTTTATTTGTTATATTTATAATTAAAATAATTCTAAAAATTATTTTAATTAATATTATATACTAAAAGAGAAAATGAACTAAACCAAAGTTATCTTTAATTCCAGTTAAGTGTCATAATGCAATATTAATAAAATTCTGCTTGATTATCGAAAAAAAACTCGGTTGATAATTTTTAATACTATTGATCGGATTAATCTGCTAAGAACATTAAACACTTTTTGTCTTCACATCAATGCGTCAGTTTCAATGTTCACAATGCGTCAATTTCAGAAGTTTCTGGAAAAATGCATGCAATATAAAACTAAAAGAGAGACCATAATTTTGTTTTGATACGATAGAAATTCACATTAAAAAGGATTGTTATAAAATAAAGTGAATTTTAAATTTAAGCTGTAAAAATAGTGAAAATTAAAATAAAATCAAAATATTTTTCGAAGAATAACTCAAAATTTCTCAATAACAAGACATGTTAGGAGAAATTTTATAAGACAGCATGTAGTCTTAAATATTGTGAAGTTTACTCTCCATTGATAATTAAAAGGTTTTAAGTAATAAAATGTTTAGATAATTCTTATGTAATAATAAATCTCTAAACAATTTTGAAGTTAAGGAAACATTTGTCAATAACAGTAGGATAAAATTTTATTTAAATATCTCTCATTTCCAAGTTTCAGCTATTTTAAATTCAGTTTACTAAACAGTCTCCGTTTACTTAAAAAACTTGAGAAGCCTGGGCCTTTCTGTTTTTAGGCCAAGAAAAGGAAAATCATTCAAATCTGAGCAATAGAAAGACAGTTTTTAATTACTAAAGTTTTAGATATTTAATTAAATTAATGGAACTGTCATTAAATTTTTTTATGCTTCTGAATATTTGTGAACAAGAATTTAGCTATTTAATTAGATTTAAATAGGGATGAAAAATAATTTATCGCTTAAACTTTTATTTTTATGAATTGAATACTGCATGAAGTCTTCAAGAAATTGCATCTAAAATAGATGCATTATGTAAAATTCGAAGTTGTTATGGTTTAAATGAATAGATTTCTTTCTGATGTTGAGTGCAATTGTTTTAGAGGTAGATGCGTACTTTTGCTTGGAGATTCTCGCTTAGAATTTTAAATGAGATATATTTCTTGATTTAAAAATTAGTACAGTTTCAAATTTTAACAAGTTGAATATATCATGAAGCAAGTATGCCTCGAAGGTAACGTATTGGCTTCGGTAATAATCACATATTGTTCACTTAAAATCCTTTGCCTTTTTTATTCGTAGATCAACAAACATTTATATAGATGATTTAAATGTGCTATAATTGGTAATTGGGGCCTTTTCCTGGATAATATTTGCTGGTTAATCTTATTTTTATGTCATTTCTTTATTTTTATATTAACGGCTGATCGCTGTATGTTGAGCTATTTGACAATGAATCGCTGAATTTATGTTTGGAGTAATCCATTCAATCATAGAATTCGTTATTAACACCTGTATAAGTTGCTTTTCTTTCACGTAGTAATCATATTTATTCAGAATCATATGCAAAATTTAATGCTGAACTAAATTTTTTTATGAACAGTTTTACATTAAATGACTTTGCTCTTTATTGTGCCAAATATATATAATTCAAAGTTTATTCTCATTTTGAATCAAATCTGTTATACCCGGCATGTTGAATTGCTTTGATTAGGGAAGCAGCATGATACATAATTGTTATTTTTGTCAAAAATATTTTGACAAGTTTATCAAAAAATAATTTTTTCCAATAACTATTATATCAATATTTTTGTGGTTTCATATGATTAAGGAATCATTCAGTTCCCCTGACGCAACGGGTCTAAAAAACACATGTTTTGTGTGTTATGAGGTGTTTGTGTTATGTTAGCAATTTTGATTAATACATGCTTGTTTCTATGGCCTCCAATATATATTGCCCGCTCAACAAAATGCTAACCATCGCTAACTTGGCGATTGTAACTTAGAGATGCTGGAATAATCGGAAAATCGGCAAGAAAACTTGAGAATGACGTCATCTTATCAAAATCTTAACCTTGGCGATTTTGATGAAATCTGAAAATTGCGAGGCAAACCCGGGTAATGCAATATCTTGAATATTAAGGATATACAAATAATATGACATGAAGTTGTATCTACTCATAGAAATACCGTTTGCAAGAGCAGTATATATTTAAACAGAAATTTTCTCTTTCAGTGGTGCATTGTTTTTTGGGAAATCGTCCTTCGAAGGAATTAAGAATGGAAATCAATTTAATTGTTATGAAATTTCGCCCTATTTATCTGACGTTAAAACTTATTCTCATTTAAAATAACATATGGATTTAAAAACTAACATGAGTGTATCCCCAAACCTTTTGGGCAATGATAGTTTCAGAATTTATTGCGGGAAGTTCGTTACACAGTGCAACTTAGTTTTTAATTAATTAAAATTCCATTCACAATTTTAATAATTGCACGAAGGTACATATCGAATCATATGAAAGGTATATATGTTGCAAATTTGGCCAAATGATTCTAGTATGTAAAGCTCCAACATACACACACACAAACACAAGCACACACATCTATTGTTAGTAGCGATTATTAAAAAGTTCATAACAATGTTTCATTATTTTAAAATCTGACAGCTATGTATGAATATTTTATTTAAACAATTAAACATAGCTTAAAGATTACTTAAGGCCCAACTTGACAGTTAATTATGTTAAGAGTTTCAAAAATAAAAAGCTCGATCCTTTGTTGTTGAAAAATAAGCAAGCCATAACTTTGGAAATCCACTGACTGTAACCTAAGATAAGAGGCTTCTTTCACTTGTCAAATCAAGCACCTGATCCTTGAAAGGGCTAATACTCTAAAGGAATTCAGCCGACAACTACCACTTCTCTTGAAATATGGCGTTGTTTATATATAAACCTCTGTTTTCCCTGCTTTTCCTACTAGGTGTCTGGGGAATCAAATTGTTAAAAAGAAAATTGCATTTGTTTTCGCGAAAATTTCTTTTTCAGTCCCGCGAAATGGCTCTTTCTTGTTCATTCTATTCTATTCTCTCTTTTTTTAGTATTAGTATTCTTCTGGTAGAAAGTTGAATAGTTGGCCTTATTTTTTTCACTTTAAATCTGATTTTGTGTTGTTTATGGAAGACTTAAATATGTTGATCGTGTGATATCTGTTTGATCCTTTTTTTTTCAGGCTTACTAAGAAATTTTTATTCCATGATTTGGGAATTTCTTCGTTTATTCAGTTTTATCAATCAAAACTGAAATGTGGAATTGATTTTTTATGTCAGAAATCTTTTCATCTAGCTCGAATTTTTAGTGTAAAGTAGAAATGATCGAGTACGCAAATTTTTAGTAAATAGAGATTATTATTTTTTATAAAGCAATTTAATTTTTAGTAAAGCAGAAATGATCGAAAAAAAAGTATTCTGAGTATTCTGTAGTATTCTGAGTACCAAACACATAATTAAAAAAGTGCGCTCAGTGCATTATAAGAAGGTCTTTTTGGGCGTGTGTGCAACGGATTGCAGATTTTTCAGTTTTGCACAAAAAAATTACACATATTTATGATCAGTTTTTAACAATAGACACAAAAATCATGAAATGGTATATGATTCTCTATTTCATAGCTCACACAATTGCATTTTATTTATAACATTCAGTCAGTAAAGAAAAAAAATGTACAAAATTCGGATTTAAAAAAGTTGGAATAAATTCTATATATTCAAATTTAAAACATTGTAAAAAATCTCTTATATCAAAATTAGTGTCAAAACAATATTAGTTTGTACCTTATAAATGTCAATGCTTAGATTTTATAATGATTTTATTTGTCAATCCCTAGAATTAACAAAGGATAATATAATTTTATGTAGGTAGCAAAGTTTTTGTAGATGCGTAACAACGAAGATGGCACTTTTGGAATAAATTTTAATATTTTGATCACGGGGGGGGGGGGGTGATAATTTGTGCATTGGGACAAAAGTAGATTTCTTCTGTTCGCACTCAAACACAAGAGTGACAGAAGTTTTTCCTTTCGGTTATTTTATTAAAAAATTCTAAGAGGGATTTTTTTACACATGTGAATTTAATAAAGGGAATCTTAGGTACATCTTAAAGGAATGCCTGGGTGTTAAGAATTTTTATCCCTTCACTCTGAGCGTGAGAGATTGCAATATTCAGTATTTTTTTTAGAGAGTGTTTAAGAAATAATTAAATAAAAAAAGTGGGATTAGGATCAGGTAACAAGAGAAAATTTTAGAATGAAGTCTAATTACCTAAATAAAATCTAATTTAAGGCAAAATTTAATACGTAACTAATTTAAAATAAAAACTAGGAAATTAATTATGATTTAAATTAAATTAAGCGATATCATCACGTATATGTGAGCTTTCAGCTTGGTAGGAATTTTAACCTTGATTTGCCATATTTGGCACATATATTCTAAACAGATAGGAACAGTTTTTAAAAGATTTAGAATACAATGAGAAATATGAGCTTTTTCACGTTAAATTTGGAACGTTAAACAATTTTAAAGATATAATTGTATATGAGGAATTTTTACACTATTTTAAAAATTCAAAAAATGGACCTACTTTCTTTCATTATCGAAAGCTAAAACAAAAAAAATTGTTTGTTATCTGCTCAGATTATATGAAAAATATGTGAAGTTATAGTGCCACTAAAGGAATCAATAAATTATAAAATAGATTACTCGGAGGATTATGTTTATAATATACTGCAATAACATGAGACTTGATTACATTAAAAATTCATTTATACCATAAGTATACAGACATAAGGTTATTACAATATAAAGAGTTTAACTCTCATATTCCAAATATCATTCAAGTTCATGTACCTCATAATATTGGTAAGTTCAAATTTCAGTTTTCAAAAATATGAAAAATGTCTTTTATCAAAACCTTCAATAATAGTCTGTATCCTCAACGAGCTAATATAAGAAAGAGGCCTTTTCTTAAAAGATGGCTACTAAATAAATGTATACTTGGACACCTTATGAGAATTCTCAGATTTGAGTCCCCGAAACACAACATGGAGGCACTTCTCTAACGACCAAAGAGCGCGCCTTGAGTATTCAATCAATCAAGCTTAATGAAAGGGGAAGGGTATTTTGCAGTGATAACTAGATGTCTCGGGCACCCGCCGTAGTTTCCTTGGCATTTTGGGGCTTTTTAGTAATCATACATTGCTAATGCATATCACAAATTTATACTTAAAAATACTTTATATGCAGAAAAATGTGTATCAATAATGCAAAAGCGTTTTTTTAAAATAAAACTTAAGACATATTGTAGCAAATTATCTGATCATAGAAAGTGGTTATCTTAAATTTTATGAGGGAGTATTTTTTATGAGGGAGTAAACTAAAGAATTAAATGAATCAAACTGTTAATAATCTTTACATTAATACAATTGGTTATAAGTGATATAAGAACTAAATGGAATTATTTGTTAGTAATTATATGAAAAAAATATTATCATTAAACTCCTTTGTATTTTTTTTATGATTTATTAGTTATTCGCCTTTTTGTATCGTATACGATATATAGAAACAGAAAGTATTGTAATCATCAAAAAGTTCGGAATCAATATTTTGACAAATTTCTAGATTTCAGACTTCCATGATTCCGAACATATTTTTGGATTTATATCTGTCGGTGAACACATTACTCTAAAACTCTTTGAATTAACATTTAGTTGTTACTCCCAAATTTATAGATTTTTATTAAATTTTGAATAAAATTCATGCAGAGGTAACATAATAGATATGAAACAAAGATAATTTGGTTTGATAAAATTTTGTACACGGATTTAGTATCTAAATTGAGGACTCGTATCAAATTTGGAATCCAATCCGTCAAAGGATTAACTGTCAGTCAATCTATACTTGTAACTGTATTCATCTGCTTTATACAAGTATGTAAATACGATCAATCAAAAACACAATAATTTAAATATTTGAAATTCGACATGTGATTTCATAAATACAATTCTAGTTTTGTATGAAATTTTCATGTCAATCGCTCGAAAAAAGGACAATTAAAATACACATTTTGCATTTTAGTGTTTGGAATTAGTCATATCTTAGCAATGGATTGCTGAAAATTATAGTTAAAATTTGGTGAACTTATGAAGCGTCTAAAATCTAAATTCTATCAAATTTGGAATCAAATCCATCAACCGATTTCGCTTTGTGATATTTTCACAATCATGTGAAAGTAATAACTCAATTACTTATATGAATGAAACTTAGTATGAAATTTCGAAACTGCAAGTATAGCTTTGTTCGAAATTTTGAATTCAATCGGTTTGAAAAAAAGGGCAAAAATATTCGGTTTTCTGTTACTTTTGTATTATCTACATTCCTGTGAATAATCAGCAAACTTCATAGATACTCTCATAGATATAGATCTTCCTCATAGATAGTTTTGTGACTATTGTTCTCTAAATGTACACAAGTATATTTATTAGAAAGAATGCAAGAAAGTGTGATGAGACTACTCCATCTGGTCATTAAATGTAGCCAAAATTTTGTATTGATACACATGGAAAATAAGTTTTTGAATAAATATTGATATCAATATTAATTTCTGAAAAATATTGTTACTTATAATGATTACTAATCAAGAATTTGAAATATATGATTATCTATAACCATGGTATGATTTTACTTACTATCGTATCCATCCAATAATTTTACTCATTTTTTCAAGTTTATTATTGCCTCCTAAAGAATATCACATGTGTATCTTATTTCTGCAGATAACAAATCAATGTTTATCAAAATGAAAGTAAAATTCACTCCTACCTTTGAAATTCAGATGCTCGGAAATATCTCCACGGTCGCTGTTATTATAATATTTCTGCCATCAACAATACAAACTTTTTAGAATTTTTTGGGCAACTCCTGCTCAGATAAATAAGTATAGCATCATTCGAGACGAAAATGAAAAGTCTTAAAGAAAAAAACAGAATATTAACATTACAAGTAATCGCTTTATTTCATATTATCTTTACCAAAGTAAAACAACAGTCGATTAAGTGCCAGGAATATTTACTTTCGAGAAACGATAATGATGACGACAGTTTTGAGTATAATATCAAGTATTCACAATATCAGTAAGTATCAGGGACTAAACATTGAAGTAATTTTCATGCATAAACATAGCATGCCTCATTTGGCGAACTTTGAAATGCAAAGTAGCCTTTGGAGAGTTCACTCTAAAATCGCACATCCAGAACTTAAACTTTTATCGTGGACATAAAATAAAGCACAGTGTAATCAAATATTCTAAAGAGCTTCTTAAAAAAATCCAGTTTACTATTTATGCTATTAGGCTTATTTCTTCTATGTTCCAATAAATGAAGTGTTCATAATCTGTTTTCTAAAGTTTCGTACTCTAAAAGGTAAACATTTGACTAAATTGAAGGTAAATGTCCTATGAAGCAGTATTTCTTTTATAATAATTCGAAAACTATTCTGACTTTTAGTAGGCTGTATTGTGTGTTATATCGTTTAGAAAGATTTCTTTCAAATACTTAGCAGTCTCAGAAGAACGTGTACACGGTTCACTGAATACAAAGTGTTAATCTAGATGATGATGAATTAAAAGTTGGGAAAATATTTAAAATAACGCCATAATTTTTACAGAGATAGAAAATTAACGTCTTAATGTAACATAAACGAATAAAATTGAAAGTTAAAGCTTATTTATTTGAAAAATCTGAGTATTTCATTATAAAAAATGTTGCTAATTTAATTTGATTTTCTTCTGACTTTAAGTCTTAAACGGACGAATTACTCCTTTTTTGAGATTGGGCCAAAAGCTGATTCAGAATGACTATTTCAATTTTGTGCTTGTTTATTTTATCATTCTTGTACAATCTTGACCTTGGAAACATTATTAATCTTTTACTGGATCACTGATATGCTTAGTTTTGCACAGTGAAAGTCACATTTTGTTAATCATTTACGACAGAGTAAATGAACTTCAGACACCTAATAAGCATAACAGGCGTGCTACCCAACAAATAAATCCTATATACTCTGGCATAGTCAATGGCATGAAACCATTCGAAGATATGCAATCAGTTATAAACCTTAAATCCAGTGTCCTATTTAACCTGTACCATGTGATCTTAGGTTGAAGAACATGCCAGAATTATGTTACTTTATTATATATCATCCTAAAATAGGCATCTGTAAATTTGCAAGCTCTCAATTGTGAAAGCATAACATGTTTAGAAGGATCCTATTAAGTTTTATGCTTGATATAATGGATTTGATCCTTTCAATCATATGATAATAATATAAATCAAGTATATATTATTTTTATATTAGTACTAGCCGCCTTTGGCGACCAGCCGGTTCACCAGTTTCACCGCTCGCTACAATTTTCAATTAAATATTTTAAGTAACTGGTCTCTTAAAGGATTCTCAAACAAAACATTTTTAATCTTCAAATTTTGATAGCCATACCAAACTTATACTGTTTAGATCGTTTCGTTCTATTTACTATATATATTTTGCTAATTTGTCGTCATTTCCGGAAAAACTATAACTTTAATTTAAAATACAAATGATGAAATTGCAATTAATATTCAGATATTTTTTAATAAAACCAAGCGTTTTATTTTATTTGTCATCTTTATTGTTATTTATTTATTATTATTAATATTGAATGTGAGTATTGCAAACAGAATCGCTCGGTATTTAAGTCTTATGTGAACTACAAAATATTTTTCATCATTTATGTAATATCTCAAACAATAATTCAACAAAAATTTCTGAGATTCAGCATAAAATTCAGTTTTTAGTTTTGTTTCCAAAAGGATTGAAATGAAATCAATAATAATATTTTGTTCCGGCCTATAAATATATTTCAAAAATTATGAAGTCTAAATTTAATGCAGTAAGGTATCATATTCTGAGAAATATTCTGGATACACCTAATTTTAAATAAATGAATGAATGTTTCTATTTTCCACGATCAACTAAGACGTATTTATGAAGTTTTAAATGTTAAAAATTTAGAAAAACTCAACATTTTCATAATCTTAGGCCAATTAATCTTGAGAAACCTGTGCGCTGATTGGCGTATTTTCTTTGAAGGGATCGATGGAAAATCTAAAATTATCCTTTTTTTTGTTGAATAGTGATATTCAAATCTTCATAAATCAGTAAGTTTAAGTGATTGGAAATTAACTCTTAAAAGTCAGTGATTTAGTTGATTGGAAATTAACTCTATGACCACCATAAAATCTGTGCTTTCTCTTGTGGCGTATGTATTCTCCTTAATATCCACTCGAATAAAACATGACATACAAAAGTACTATATAGAACACACACACCAAAAGTAAACATAACATTTCAATAGTTGCCAATAACAAAAGAGAGAAAAATGCAATTAATAAGCAGACGATATTTAGAAAAGTACAGATATTTAGACTGGAAAATGAAATGATCTGAAATTAAAAACACGCGCAAACGATATTTACAAAAGTAAAAATATTCAAACCAGAAAAGGAAAATATATGAGTTATTCCATCAATAAATGCCATATGTTAGTTTATATCTTCATTATTTTATGAGTCATTAAACATCAAAATGGGTCCGGGACTAAATAAACACCCTGTATAGAGAGTGTAAAAGATCCTAAAATATTTTTTCTTGAATTTATTTTTTAGAAAAAATAATATTTCATATTTGTTTCATTTCCTACAGACGCGTGCCGAAAATTATATTTTTGCAGATTTCATTTCCAAAAAGATTTAATTTATTTTCAGTTAGAGCTTTAATCAATGTGATGGCAACACTTTGAAAAAAGCTATTTTTTTCCCATGAATGCGAAACGTGCTTAATCTTAATTTTTATTTTTTACGAAAAAAATTATTGAAAAACATAATTAAAATATTTATTTAAAAATTCATTAAAAATAGAAATTTAATCTTAAGATTAAAACATTAGTATCATTTAAAAGATAAATGTTTGACCTTTAACTTCATGTAAAAATCTTTTTTGTGCGGTAATATTTTCGGAAGTTATAGCAGAAACACGTCAAAATTTCGCTTAATTTTTAAATAAATAAAATTCTTTTTAAAAACTCGAAAAAATAACCCCCAGGTGCACATTCCCGGCCTCCAAGGTATACACGTGCCAAATTTGGTAGCTGTAGGTTGAATGTTCTGGCCTGTAGAGCGCCAACACACACACACACATTGAGCTTTATTATAAGTATAGATTTGACATCAAATTTGAATCTACTGTGTGTATAATAATTGGCATAACACAATTCATTCAACTAGTAATCAATAACTCTTTTAAAAGTTTCGAAATCACTACTTGAACTTATATCTGGAAGTCATTTTAAATGGCCTACATTCAAATACAATAATTCATTTAAAAAAAGTATAGAAATAGGAGGTTTTCAATAATTTCGCATAAATAATTATAAAAGGGATGACGAAAAATGAAAAATCCTCTCACTTATATGAAGGAACCCCATGGTTAAATGAATAAAAAAGATTAATAAAATTCAGTGATTTTTTGAATTAATTGTTTAATTAACCTTAATATGCTACATTTCATTTATTAAATTCACTTAGGTAATTAACTTGAATTAATCACAAATAATAATTCCACAATAAGTGCTCTGTTTATTCTTCTAAATTTGATGGTAAATATTTTTCTATTCAGAAAACAAAATAGCACTGTATTTATTTCCTTAATGCTCGATGTAACAGATAAATTTATGATCTGAGCTAAGAATTTCCACATCTTTTAACGGAAAACTTTTGAAATTGGTTTCCTCTCTAAAGTCATAAATTTATCATCCTTTCCAAGCATAAAATTCTTCAACAGGAGAAATAAAATGGAAGAATACATTGTTTCCTTAAGAATGTTATATATTTTCTCTTCGTCATGGTTTTGCTGTTTTCATGACTTGAACTTGATGACTAATAAAATCTTAGAGGGATGTAAAAGTTAATGCGATGTTTCGATTAAATTGCAGAAAGAGATACAGTTAAGGAAATAAAAATATTGATTGATCATATTGTTTTATGAAGCTAAAATCTATTATTTTCTGAATTTAATGTATTTTTTTATAAACAATCTACTTATTAATGTTTAGATTTATTAATTGGTTTTCTTCAATTTATGCGTTCTGTAATCAATCATTTGTTGTAAAAATTAGTTTTCTTCAATCATCTATTTTTTAAAATTATTATTCGAACGTTTGAATATTCTCTTCTGATAGATCAATACTTATATGAACGGAAGTTTGTTAAGTATGTATTGCAATGTTCTACTTGACGATTCGTTAGGCGAAAGACTACTAAAGTTTAGAATAACAATGCTTTAGAATAAGAGAACTTTAATTTCGAAGCGCTTTTTTCCTTTTAGAAGTGTTTAATATTATTTAATTAAAAAATAAACGGAATTTTAACGTTTTCTGTCATAATTTGCATAACAGAATTTTTATTAAGATATCACAGCAAAATCTGGATGTTTCGCCATCTTAAAATGAAAGATTTAATTGAAAACTGGAATTTCTGATGCCATTTTAACTGCCGTGCAATATCCCCGTAATTTAGAATATTTAAAAAAAAACATTTATTGATTGCAATTATTTAAAGAAACATTATATAATTTTCTACATTTATTGCAACAATGAAATTCAAGCTATTTTCATTGTTTCATCAGATATTTAAAAAACGTGAATCTTTTCAGGAATTAAAGGAAATTAAACTAAAGAAGAATTAATCTGTTAATTATCTAAAAAATTAAATGGAAAAATAATGAAGGATATAACGTCCAATTTTAAAACATATTGCCCAGTGACTTTCTTAATGGACCCATGATATGCTATTAAAATGTGCCAGTTTTACATTATATATCAAGCGACTCTATATTATTAGACAAATCGCGGGTATTAGATTGCATAGAATAAATTTAATTTGAATGAAATATAATCAATATTAATGATGAAACAGCTGGATATTAGAAAGGTTACTGGAATAAATAAACATAGCTGAGAAATTGCATTTGTATGAAAATACATTCAGAAAAGGGGAGTGTATAGTGTTTCGAATCTATAATACAGCTTTCTTGCAATCTCAGTCTCATCGCTGAAAACAAAATGTTTTTTTTATATGTTTTCCTCAATTTATAATTAATTAACAATCTAATATATCTTTTTTTAAAAAATCGGTCATTGTTACACGCTTATCCTCCAAATGGCTTTTGTGTTCATATTTGGTAGCTCTCGGTCAAAATTTGGCCTTCAGAGTGCAAAATCATATATATTCACGTAAACTTTCCTTTATGTAAATGAAAATTAATTAAATTGAAATCAAGATTTTATATTTACTTTTATGTGTCGTTTTAATTTTTTGCTAATATGGTAACTAAGCAAACTAATGGGGTAATATTTCTAGAAACACTATGGATAATATTATTTACCTTGTCACCCATCTTGAGTTTTAATTTTTACGATATGCATTTTTCGTAATCTTGGCGAAGTCTAGGGATATATAATAACATATTTCAACTTAATAGAGAAGCATTGTAAAATGTTAAAAATTAATATTTTTTAAGAGAGTTCTATACTATTTTATATTAATTTGCTATATTATATAACTCTTATAATAATTTATATAAATAATTGCAATTACATAATACTCCTATGTACTAAATATTCGTTTTTCTAATTAATTTAAAATTTACCTTTGTAGTAAACTTGCATTCCCTTTAAATTTTTGCCTACACAACATAAAAAAACAGTTACATAGAAAATTCAAAAACAACTTTGTTACAATTAAATATCATTTATAGATTATAAAGATGATTCATGGAAATAAAATATGCAGTTAAACTTAGTTTGCAATATTGTTATATCCAAACCTTAATGAGGCAGCTATAAAAAATGTACTTTTTGAGAAACTGACAACTATAAGCAATAAATCATCCGAAAAAAAACAATTCCTACAAACTAAAAAAGGCCCTACACGAAGAAAAAAATCCACTTCTGAAATCTAAAACTTTTTTTATCATTGATATGAGTAGTGCCAGTTATCTTTGGTTTAGAACTGAAAAAAATGATTTTTTTTCTGTAAACTCTTTAAACATCTGCAAACTACGATAGGAAACAGGGGTTAAAATTCCGTAAAAATCATTTATTTCTCTTCTAACTTTTTAAAAAGCTAAATCTTTTCTTGTTGAATTCTCTGACATTTTTCAAATTGATTTATTCGGAGCAAATAGTTTGAGCGTTATTTTACAAAAGAAATCATCTCAAAACAATGTCGAATTTATTTATATTCTTATTTATGAATAATGAATGTTTTGTTTTTGTTGCTAGTATTTATTCGATTCTTTAATTCTTAGTATGAATGTGCTTTAAAATATCATCCAAATATTTCATTTTCGCTTCCTGGTAAGAGCCATCATGATCTGGTGATAAAGTTTTGTCTAAGACATCCTATATTTTTAGTCTTTTGAGGGTCACAAAGAATTTACCATCGTCTTTTTGAAAAAAAATTAGTGATCAAACAGATCCATAAAAAGCAAACTATAACTAGTGTTCCCATCTCTTATTTGAATATTAAAAAATCCTTTTTTTTCAATTAAATTTTTAGAAAACTACCTTTTGGCTATGGAAAACTCTTTAAAAAGGAATATTTTCACTCACGCCCTCACTGGACACAAATGCATTAAATCATTTTTGTTGAAATATCCTTCCTATGTGGCGTGCAAGTTCTATTTAGTTTTAGAAGCATACTCGTATTGTTTTAAAGAATCTTTGGAAGAAACACGAGAGCTATTTCGGCACTATCCCAGAAATTTGAATAGTGCCCAAATAATGCAGAAAATGTATGATCTGACACCACCCTCCAATTTTCCAAACCATAGCGGCAAATGGGGGGGGGGGTTGTCCTATTTCATAGCGTATCACAATCAAATTTTAAACGGGTGATGAAAGGCATAAACGATTTTACAGATGTACTCTTTCATCACCTGTTTATTTGAAGATTGCAATGACTATCTCGGTATTTTCTCTATACACAATCAGGCCTGAAAATGTATTCAATAATACTCATTCATAGGAAATTAAAAATAAGAAGTATGAGATGATGTTAGAATCAACTCATCGTAAGACCGAAATAAATTTTACGTCCAATATTTAGAGAAGGAATTTCATTTCTTTATATCTATGATTTTCAAAAAGTAACTTCAACAAGAAAATGATACATAAAGGAAACTTATTAACGAAAATGCTATAAGCCATACTATGAAATGTACCACTGCATTCCATGAAAAAAAATGAAGACATATATATAAATATTGTATTTACACTTTTACAGCCTAACACACTTTTAAAGCACACTTTTACATAAATATTGCATACACACTTTTACATACAATTTTCACTCATGGTATGTTGAAAAATGAGGTTTCTAACTTCAAACTAATCATAAGTGATATACTCATAAAAGTAATAGAAGAGAATTAGATATCAGTATCTCGAAGCATTTTACAAAAAATAATTTTATCATGGAAGTCACAAAGCATACTTACAATTTAGAATAAAGGCTATCAGAACAACATATTCTTTACTTTTAAATATTAATTAAACGACACTGAAAACTTACTAAAAGTTTTAAAAACTCTCAGTATATATAAAGAATTGGTCATCTATAGAATTATCAGTAATATGATTTATCCAAGATAGTTTCAGACTTGTTAGAGCATTATTTTGTTGCTTATTATTAAAAATTTTAATTGTGCGTAAATTGAAGGGTTTTTAAAGAATTCACAGTAAAAAAAAATTACAAAGACAGTAAATCATTTAGGTTTAAAGATGCATATATTTAGATGTAATCACAAAGGATTATTCCATTATAGAAAAACCGATATCATTATAATAATTAGATTTTATTTCGTGTCTCAAATTGTAAACCAAATAGTTCAGTTCAAAACTGCAGAACTTTATTTAAAATTTCTGAGAACAACTAATATAGATTCAAAACATATGTCTAAAAATGTCACTTCAAAATTCCGTGCAATATCTAGTGATAGTGTTTTCTGATGTCTTATCACTGACAATTTTTGAACTTATAATTTAAGAGCGTTTTATCTCTTTTTCCAAATGGAAGTTGCTAAACACAAAACATAATATCAAGAACTATCATGATTTCTAAGTAACAGATAGCTTGAAATTAAAGTATCCACCATAAAAACGAAAGTTGCTCTTATCTCAGTATTTCATTTTTTGCCTGCAGGACGGTAATAATAGGAAGAAATAACTGAGACATAGCGAACCAGAAATAAAAGAAAAAGAATGTTCCCCAGAATAAAAGAGAGAAAAAATATTCTCACATGTGGATTATTTTTTGACAGAAGATCTCGACTTCGAATAAGATAACTTTAGAGTTTAGAAAGTAGTTTTTTTTTTCTTCTCCTTTTGAATTCGAATAGACTATGAATGTAATATTACGATCAATAAAAAACATGTTCTTTTTTCTCTATTAGTGGCACAGAGGAAATTAATAGCACATATTAGACGCAGAATTATTATTTATACTCGTAAGTATTTAATTATAATTAGGGTTTTTAAACTTAGTGGAAATTTTCAAAGATTATAGATTTTAATAAAGAAATAAATTGATATTACATTTCAATATTCTATTGTCCTTCAGAAGTATCTATTAATTTCTTTAAAAATCAAAATAATTTTTTCTAAATAATTCAAAAGTTATGAAGCACTGACATAATAAATAAAATTATAGACGTTAAATAGAGCAAATTTTAGAATTCTAAGAATAATACAAATATTCTTAATCAGATTCTATGTAATGCAAAGATTTCTTAATAAGATTTTCTTAAATCCCTTCAATATTTTTGTGATTGACTGTTTTTTATAAAACCAAAAATTTATTCATAACACAAAAGGTTATTTCAATACTGTCAATACTTAAAGTTATTAATTTAGCAAAAATACATAGTAATATAGGAGGTCATTCGAAAAATCACAGAATACATAAATATACGTATAACTGAAATACTGTTTGAATGAAAAATTTTAATATTTGAATTAACTGGTATGACCGAATAATTCTTTTATGAAAAGCTATGCTAAGATATACAACAACATATTGCATAAGTAATGGTTACTATGGCTGCTTTATAAAATTAAAAAAATATATAAATAGAAACAGATTTCATCGATTGCATGATTATGATTAAAAACTATCCAGACTGCTTCACTTAAAATACATCTATAGCAATTATCCTTTACAAACTTTTATTAAATATTTTTAAAACTTCTTTACAGTTATGAAAAAGTATGGAATTCCTTTAATTTTATGGTCTAAAAATAAATTTCTGTTAAATGAGAAACAAATTTTCACTCTGTTGATTTTCAGAAATGATCAGAATGAAATATCACTAAGCAAAGGACATGCATTAAGTTTTGCTTTCGCAATAAAATTTATACTACAAATTCGCTTTAATTGCAGCAAAATTATTTGAAAGATTACAGTATTTTCTATAACAATGATATTTATTTGACTGATATTTAAAAAAATTAAGTAATGGAATCTGTTGTAGATCATCCGAAATTTGATAGAGTGATTGTTATCAAGTTATCGATAAGATGAAAAAATTATTTGATGGTTGTAGACGTTTCATTAAAAGAGACAATATTGAGCAGTTCTTTTGCCATTTGATTTCTGTCAGAAGAATTTTGAAAGATCATTTAGAATTGCGACACCTCGATTTTCATATTGTTCCCAAAACTTTGGATTTTTTTAGAAACAAAAAGTGATTCGAGAGACACTTTCTTAACGCTATTCCTTTCAAATATATGTTATTGTGAGGTTAAACCTTGATATTGTGAGGAATATCATTTTTTTCACAGGGAAAAAAATCCCTAAGATATCGTTTGATTTAAATTAATTAAAATTATACTTCAAGTTTTGAAACAAACTTGTTTCGAAGTGCACATTCCCTCCTTCCAAAATATAGCTTCCAAATTTTATACTTCTATGTCAAATAGTCCAGCCTGTTAAGAGCCAACACATATTAAGAACCACACCATTCTATTTTATTATTATTGGAGATATGCTTTTATCGAAGCACAAGTATTTCGTTTTAAATATTACATATATTTTATATGTTACAACATTGAGATTCGGTACAATTTTGCCAATAAACTAAAATTTAAATGTGCTGTAGCTATAAACAGAATGAGAGCAACAATTGATTTTTTCAAACCTAAGTCATTAGATATTAAAATTTAAAAAAAATATTCCGATCAAGCAATTTAATTACATGTGGAAAACAAAACAAACATTTTTTTTTTAACTACACATATTGAATTTTAAATCTATAATATATAGAAATAATTAATCTTACTGACTCACACAAACTCCACAAATATTTGATTTTCGTTTCCAATTTTCGTCGAATAAAATATATCTGGACAATTTTATCAATAATGCTCAACAAATAAAGACAGCCTGATTAAATTCTTAAGAAGAATAATCACGAATTTTAAAGAAATTTCATTCCAATCTTCGAGAAGAGTATTTCCAATCTCAGAAGCAATCAGAATTCGTTATTAAATATATTAACTTGCTTTATTCAATCACATAATTTTAAACTCAATGCAAGAAATCAACGTTTCCACTTGAAACAAATCGGATAAAAATAATTCGAGGCAGGTCCCCGAAAGCGAAGGGGCCACCGAGATCTCCGAATTTAATTAAAACAGTCCTAAAAGAACATCTGGAGTTATTGATGCGTATAGATTCTTGCAATCCCTAGAGCTCTACTTTCGTTAATTAGTTGTGTCTAAACACCGTGTACAAATTGGGACGTGTCATAGTTCCCTTTCTTTTTCATCTGATATGTCTTTAATTAAAGCAATGACTAATTAAAATAAATATTTATGTATAATTATCTTTAGGAATTGGACGCTTCATAGATGATAATTATGGATTTCTTGTCGGGAATAAGGGTTCTTATGAACTTGAGATTGCATTGTAAACATTATTCACATGGAATTTTAATCTTCACCTGCTGAATTGAAAGCAATTTTAAAAGTGGAAATGCTAAAGTTTTATAAAAAGAAATATTTGGTCATCATTTTTAAGCAGCTTAACTATGTTCGACAATCTATGGCGAGTAAATACACCATCGTAAAGAATGTTATTATTAAACAATACTTTTAGTCCTATTGTAATGATTTTGAGTGGATGGTAATCATTTATTTTCTGATAACAAGAATACATATTTCAAAGTCATTAAATATTTCAATGATAAGAAAGAGTTAGACATTGAAATTATATTCCAATAATATAATCTATTGATATAATTGTATTTTAGATAATGTGGTAGGATACATATTTCAAGTCATTAAGGATTTCAATGATAAGAAAGA
Source organism: Argiope aurantia (assembly GCA_026543865.1). Lineage (NCBI taxonomy): Eukaryota > Metazoa > Arthropoda > Arachnida > Araneae > Araneidae > Argiope > Argiope aurantia. Next base: position 240,753 of record JAPMOR010065259.1, read on the forward strand.
GTTAGACATTGAAATTATATTCTATAATATAACCTCTTGACAGAATGTATTTTAGATAAATGCAAATTTAAATATAAATCTATTTCGTTATGATTCTAAAATATCGCCTTGCTAGAAAAACAATAAAAAAGATCAAATTAATATGCATATTTTTTGTTTTCTGGAATTTATGAAATTTTATATGCTCAATTACTGAGCTTCGATGTGATTAATTATAGTTAGCTTCGTATATTAATCAATAAATATAACAATTACCAGTTTTTATTAAATAAATTCAAATGAAAAAGTAATGAATTGACTTTCCTTTTCAAAAACTTTCCTACGTATTCACTAAAATTAAATTTATTATTAGCTTTTTATTATTTACTAAAGCTTACTAGTGATTAAATGTATTCTGAGCATAATAGCTGTGTACAGAGTTTCAGATTCTAATTGGTACAGTTTCAGACCCAACTTTGTAGAAAATACTATAAAAGTGGTAGTGTTACATTTAAATCATTGGAAGCCTTTCATTATCTCCTTAAATATGATGGTGTTACAATTACATACAAATGGTGATACACTGTAAATGTGTTTTAACATCAAGTAGATACTGCAAAGTAATCTTGAGAAATTATGGATTGCAATGTTTACTTTGGTGTATATTTAATTGGTATAATTCAAGTCTCAAATTTTAAATCACTTTAATATAAATGTCTCACAAGAATTTCTCATTATATTATAAATGTTTACATTTTATCACGCAAAAATGCCTATGATAAAAAAGAATTAAGTTGAGATTTCATATTTTGATATATTATTCTGTTCAAATGTACTTTACAGAGAAATTTAAAATATTTTGTAACACAGTAATCTACTTCTTTTATGACCAGGAAGTAAACTTTTATTTTATATTCTTGTTATTCATGTTTCTTTTAATGTTTTCCTAGATAACTGTGGCTTAGTTTGATGGTATCTTTGTTCTCTAAGAATATAAAATTTGAATTGAGAATCGCGAAATGTCGTGGAGCATCTCTGGGCAAATTGATTCATTTAGTTCTATAGATTAATTTAATTTAGTTGTGAATTTAAATATGGATGAAGTATTTGAGATTTTAACTCTTCTTAAATATGGTATAATGATATACTCCGTGACATTTGTTCATCAACCGGAAATAAAAATGTGTAATTTTTACAACTAAAATTATTAATAGATAGTGAATTAAATATGATAAATAATCAAAATTTTATGCATTTATTATCGATTTCTGATCCACTTTACATAGTTCTTAATAATTGTAAATGGATAATTCTTTGCGTTGTGACAAAACACGAACAAATCTAATTTAAAGTAAATAACAATAATATTTTACATTATCTTTATGAACCAACTAGGTAGGCAAAAAACATATAGATGTATATTCATGAACAAGTAATAATGACCAGCATATTAAATAAGCTATTAACAATATAACAAAGTTCTAAGACAAAAGCAAGTATGGAGAACAACGAAAAATCCCCTCAGGGACAAGCTGTTCCCTTAAGGACATTTAAGAATAAGAGAAATGCTGCAATTTTCAGCTAATGGTTTTGTGTCCCTGAACACTTTCAGCAAGAGCAAGTAATTTAATAATACTAAAATAGACTCGGTTATTTAGATGGTTCCACACCTGAAACTAAATCCTAAGAAAGAGGAAGCATGTTTTTTTACATTAAGTTAATTATAAGAAAGACACGACAGCAGCTTGAATCACAGTGTTTCGGTACAAGCGCTCTACTTTTGACATTATCGAAAATTATAAAATTTGGAATATCTAGCGCTGAGCGTAATAAAAATATGGGGAATGAATCCAAGTGAGCATTTATATTTCTTCCAAATGTCCAATTCCATTTCAAATGTGATATACATATAATTTGATATAAAGAATATCTATCAATTTTTATTTTATTAATTCTTTGCTTTTGTAAATCATAACGTAGAAGTTAATTAGCATTATTTGTAAGATATATTACGTAGGTTTGGCTCCAAAATTCAATTCAGATTCATAATTTTAGGATAAAAGTGATACACAGGATCATCCCTAATTTATAGTACACACTTTAATGAGGGATTCAAGTTATAATAATTTATTGAATAGGAAAATATGGTCGAAAGTGTGTGGCGAAGTTCAAATGCAAGGTACAAGATAAAAAGGAAAATAAATGCAGTTCATAGAAAGAAAGGTAATAAAGATTTTTGTGGTGCGATGAATTGAGTGTGGTGAAAAAGTAATTTGGTCATCATGATCTCCCGATCTATCCGGCTTCGATTATTTTTTTAATTGAGTGTGGTGAAAAAGTATCTTGGCCATCATGATCTCCTGATCTATACAGCTTTGATTATTTTTATGGGCTTTCCCAACGAGTTTTGTTTATGCATTTCTATCTGACTCAAATGAGGATTTCGTTACTCGAATGTTAAAAACTGCTGCGAATGTGATGACATACCTGGTATTTTTGAGTGTTTATGCAGATAGCTTCACCAATGCTATGTCACTGTTGGTAGACGAAATTTTGAATACATATTGTAAACTTTACAATTGTCAATGACGTTATCAATGAACATTTCTTCTTTCCGCTCATCTCTTATTTCCTATGTTTGCACTTCGCTTTTTCATTGGTGGCCATACTTTTCTTGCAACAAATTATTGCTATTTTGTTCTGAAACAACCATTAAAGTTTGTTTCATAAATTTGTGAAATCTTGTGTTAACACTTGAAATAGCACTCAAAAACCTAAACGTAACACTAGAATTTATCTCTTCAGTTTATTGCATTTTTTTAACTATCTATATTCAAATAGATTGATAGGCAATTAACTCTGTTATGAATCTTCACCAAACTTTCCTTCCTATCGGTACATGCAAAATTATAATTATGTATTTTATCAACTTACCTATCTAACTTGGTGCATTATGTAATAAATTGGAAAAAATATCATATACTTTATTAAAAGAATGGACTAGGAAAAAATTCCTTTTGTTGAATTTCCCACAATCTTACATCTATAAAAAAGAATGAAAAATCTCACCTATCCTTCTTGTTTCGATTTATGAATTAATCTTTTTTGGAGAAAAACAGACATAACTCAAAATCTTTAGTTTTCCAGATGAAGGAAGAATTAAAATATGAAGATTCATCAAAATCTTAGGTTCAAATTTTTGACTATTATAGTAGTTTCTTTTTCCATACTTCGCCTTCAAAATTGTAAAAGTAAATCTTATTATCTGATAGGAGTTAAAATTCATCCACTTACCCACGTCACCACGAAAATCATATATTATCCATAAAGCACAGTCCACGCACCCATTTCACCACGAAGTCTCTTCTACAATGCATGAAGTACTAAACATGTATACATATACAACGAAGGCTCTTCTACTATCCATGAAGAACCACAGACATAAACATAACATGGTAAAACTTCATCTTTAATCCATGAAGCATCGTTTCGCTATCCACGTCACCACGAAACATCATTCCATTCCACTTCGTCACCCATGATGTACCATACATATTTTACATCACCGGAATTCCTCATCTACTATCCATAAAGCACCACCCTCGTCGAGAAGAATTTTCATCCCCTGGCTAAACAAATAATTGAGGTTAAAAAATATTGTATCTCCAAGGCCGATTTTATTGCTCTAGAACTATTAAGTTATGGGAGTAAAAAAAGAGGGGTTGTTACAATTTTCTCTTAAACGATGTTAAATCTTAATTGGAAGGCTCGTTGATCGACATTGTTTATCGTCTATGGTAAATTAAAAAAAATATCATTATAAAATTATTTTGCTACGATTTAAATCTTGAATGTTGCCTTATATTCAAGTAATTAAAAATGTAATTAAATAGCTTTGTGAAAGAGACCATTAATTAGTATCGTGCACTAAGAAAATTATTCCGTGATTAATTAAACACACAATTTATGTCTCTATGCACCGGGAGCATGTTTCAATTTTATATTTGTGTCATCTTGCTAAAAATAAAGTTGTATTTTCTTCATTTCAAAACGTCAAGCCATAATCAGCAATTAAGAAAAATGTTCTATTAATTTGTAATGAAGTTGAACTTAGAATAAAAAGTTCATAGCATTTTCATTTGGAAAATTGAGGTTTAAATATAAAGCAAAACATAATATGTGTTAAACGTATGGAAACTTCTAGCTCTTTACAAAACATGCCAAAATTCTTAATGGAAATAATGCTGCAAGCAAATTTTGAAAACACTGATATATTATAAAATTTAATTATTATTTGTTTCATTGTTAAATAATTATTATATATATGTTAAAATAATAGTAAAAATTATAAAACTTATTTAAAGCATTTTAAGATGAATAATTTAATCAATTATTCTATTAATTTTAATTTAAACTTAAATTAAAATTCTATAACTGTTTCAATGTTTTGTTCCAAAATTTTATATGATTATAATTTTCCATACTCTTTCATAAGTTGCAAATGATTTTTTTAAAATGCAAAATTGTCGTAATTTTATATCAAAAGTTATTAAATAATAATATAAAATTGTCGTAGTTTTATATTAAAAGTTGTATTATTATTCCATAAGAAGAGAAATAAATCTTTCAAATTTATAGAGAATAAATTTATTCTTTCGAAAGAAATATACTTCCAAAATATTTCTATAATTGTCTATAATTTTAATCTGAAATATTCAGAACATATGCCAAAACTCATCAAATTTTCCCTTCATTGAAATAAATGGAAAGGTCTTCCATCTAACATTAATTTTCGATGATAAGTTGATTGAAACATAAATATAATTCCTAGAAATCAGTGGTAGCGTATACCATTATTGAAAGATTAGAGAATATAAAGCAAATAAACAATTATCGATTTCTTTTTTGGTCTTTATATGAATACAATTCTTCATTTTCTTTGTTCCAAAACTTACACCGGTAGAAAAGTAAAACCACATGAGAAAAAAATGTAACTATCTTGATATGTTTTCAATCCAGTTTTATAACGGATTCCAGATAGGATTTTTATCCTTATGACTGATGGGTTTATTTTCCTTCTCAACATACCAACATCATATTGATTCGTAAATTCTGTTTTGTCAAATCGTTTCGTCGTAAAGAAAGACCGAATTGAAAGCTAACATATCCAGGTCACTTCACATTATTTACTGACTGAAATCATTTTGTATTCCTTGGACTTTTATGTCCTTTGATGCGAAATGGAAAGCAGTCTAAAAATGAAAACATTTTTTTTTTCTCTTGAAGAATTATGCACTGTTGTGTCTCCAAACGATTTTTTCCAACGAGTATAACATCCATTTCGTGCATTTATGCTTGGGATCTTTAATGACAAACAAAGGAAATTTACGGCCAACATACGATATGATGTAAATTTGTCTTTTCCATTTGTCATGTCTTTGAAATGACGTATATAATCGTATCAAATATATTTGCATTGCTAGGAATAGAAATTGTTTGCTTCTTGGATTTCGTCTAAAAATATTTCTCTATATTTTTACATTTTATGACTTTATTGCTCATAAGTTTATTGTGTTCATGTTTATTTTGTCTATAACATAATTAACGACTTGGTCTTTAATAAACGTAAAAAATAGGGGAAATCATATTTAGTCACAAGGAAAATGTTCTGTAGTTTTCTATCTATTATACTGTGCTTGCTATTAGATGAAAATTTTTCTATAAAACAATATATTTTATTTTATTTATATTATTCCAAGCTAATTAATTTCAAATCTGTGAAAATCTTATTTTCTTAATACATCACATAATAAAATTTTAGAACATTATTTCCATTAAGATATGATTTCTATTAGTAAAATACAGGGTATTAGTAAAATACTATTAGTAAAATACACAGGTACTATTTCTATTAGTAATAAAATACAGGGTATTAGTAAAATACTATTAGTAAAATACACAAGTACTATTTCTATTAGTAAAATACAGGATATTATTTCTATTTGTAAAATACAGAAATTAATTAATTAATTTTTAATTATTGTTCATTTCTTTTTGTTTGCCACTTCAATGATAACATATTTTATAATGTATCTTTAAGTTTATGTATTGTTTTTTTTGCTTTTTTACAATACCAAGCAAAAGATATGCAAGGAAAACGACATTATGAAGTCATTTATTTGTTTATTATGCCTCGGAAAACAGTGTCTGAGCAATCTACCGTTTCAAAGAACTTGGCAATGATTGTCAAAGTCCAGGAGGTGAACGAAAACGTATATTGACCAATTTCAATAGTCGTAAAGTTATCAAAAAGGGAGTTCAATGAAATTCTAGGGTTTCCACGAAAAAGATCGCTTGTGAACTGAGAATAAGGGGCCGATTAGTACAACGAATGGCAAAAACAGAGCTTGAACTAAAGACTTACACGTTCCAAAAAGTGCAGCTTCTCACTGAAGAAAGCAAACTCGTGCCGCTCCAAAACACCGAAAACGTTGAAACGGGTAGCAAGTCAGAGATGAGAGAGAATCCTTTTCAGAAATGAGAAGCTCTTTATCATCCAAAAGCTCATAAATCCTAAAACTGAAGGATCTAGTCAGTAGACGCCCCAAGCACTTCAACAATTGTCGAGCATCACAAAAATCCAAAGTTGGTTATGGTCTGGGGCGAAATTTGCTTAAGCGGCAAAACATCTCCTATTTTTGAGGATAAAGGCTTTAAAATAAATCAAAAAGTATACCAACGAGACATTTTAGAATCTGTTTTACTTCCATGGGTCAAACGCACTTCGGCAATGTAAAGTAGGAGTTTCAACGACTCTGCACTAGCTCAAAAGGCTAAAAAGAAGAGTGGTGCGAAACGCATTCTCCGGACCTGATATCATCTGGATAATGGGCACAATACTCACCTAATCTCAATCTCATGATTACAGTGTATGGTTCATTTTTGAATCTAGGGCTTGCATTAAACGACGTAATAGTTTAGACTCTCTAAAGCAAAAGGATTCGACGGGAATGGGATAGATTAAAGGCAGAAGACTTGCGGCCCATTGCTGAAAATTCCAATAAGCATCTGCGCTTCTGCATCACAGCAAAAGGCAGCAACTTTGAAACAAATTAAATTTATTAATAGTAAAAAGTCTACTCCTTTTAGTATTTGTTATATTTTGTTAATTTCTTTATATTTTAATCAAGTTATATTAAAAATTATTTGTCCGGGTTTTTCTGCCGCACCCTATAATATGCTATTTACTGGTCCGTAGCATGTTTAGTAAATTATCTGTTCTATAAATAATTGATAGTCCTTACAATATATCTAATGAATTTAAATCGGATTTTGATTTATAATTTGTGAAATATTTCCTTTTTAAATTTAAAAATATAAATATATTCAGAGAATATATCTGTATTTTTTTCCATTAATAGCGCAATATTTTTTCTAAGAATTACACATTTCTCTTAAATATAAAGATTGAATATTAAATTCTGTCTTTTAGGGAGAAATATAAATCGAAGATAATCAAGGATGCAATGAAAAAATAAATAGATACTCCTTAACTTATTTTTTAACAATTTTAAATTATATTTTCAAGTTATTGAGTGCAAAACGACAGTTTATTGAATTTATCCTTTATTGAAATAATAATAACATATTTTAAACATTAATGAATAATTTTTTGGTGAATTACTTATCAAAATTCTTTATAAAATTTGCGTTGTGATTCTGATATAGCTTATAATACATATCAAATGTCGAGTTTCTCTCTTTCTATTATAAGTAGGTAAATAAAATTATAAAGGTTAATCCAAATTTAAAATGAAGCGTTTAGATACATCGTATAAAACTACAAGCTGAGTTACGACAAGATTGCTGATTTATGCATGAACTTTCTTCAGAGTGCAGTTTCATTTCAAAAGAAAAAAATGCAAACATTTTAATTTCTTGAATACATTTCATCACACTGTAAGAATGCAAGAAATGGCAAATCGCCAAAGTGCATATATACAACTGAACGAATCGGAAAATTAATTTAAAAAAATCAGCAATAGAGTTACTAGAAGAATTACTTCCGTTGCTTCCATTACAAACTCAAGAGGAACATCTGAGATTTTACCAAAATTTTATGTTTTGACTGATGTCATTGTGGATCTTGCAATTTATTGAAATTTTAAATATTTTATATTCTTCTGCATATATATTAGTACATGAAACATTTTTGTTTTTATTAAACAACTGCTTTGACATCACCGTATTGAGAGACAAATTCTCTTATCTGTGAAATGATAATGCTTCTGTTAAAATAATGCATTTTGTCAGATTCCGTAGAGGTCTTACGAATAAATATTCAAAGAATAACTTCTCGCTTTGAAGAAATGGGATATGCACAAGACATATTAATGCCGACAATTAAAGAAATAATTGCATCAATTATTGAACTAGCAACAATTATTGTATATGAAAACAACTGTGCAAGTGCGAGTAACACTTTCATATTTTCTCTTTTTAAAAAGTTGTTGAAAATACTTTTATAAAAATAAATATCTTATTTGCACAGCAGTGCCATTCTTCTTCTACTGGCCAAAATAGGTACTTTTTTTAAATCTGATATTGAAATAGTATTTTCTGGAAAATATGGATATAGTATTCGGATCAGTGAAAAGAATTTTTATACAAGAGTTAATGCGACAACTGTATGACTCGAAACACAATAATGTTTCTGTTTAATTTAAGCTGTCCTGTTTATTAAACTTTTTTCACTAAATGACCTGATTCAGTAATTAATTTTAAAGAGTGAATATATGAATGATAACAAAGAGAATGATGTACATCTTTTAGTTTTGCTAACTGAAAATTAGTTTTAATATTAGTTTATTTAAATTAACGTTATTTTTAATTAAAACTTCTACTATTCTAACTTGCCATTTTTTTCGTCAACTAAAAGCGTTTTATCGTTTAAATTCACCATAAAAAGTGATATAACCTTTTATAACATAAGAACCTTCTAATATTTACCTCACGAATAATTCTAATGTTCTTCCAGCATAATTTAAACTCTTGCCAGCGAGCCTGGTATACCAGTAAAAGTTCAAAGCCTAGTTCCAGTTTCCTGATGAATCATTCAATTTTTGTTCAAATCACTTGTCTAGCTACTTTATTCCTCAGATTGATTCAGCCATTCCTAGCGTGAAGTCACATTGATTGCTAAAGAGGAAAACAACAATACTAAATCCATGTGCAGTCGAAGGAAACCACAGATCTTGTCTTCTCCAATTATTTGAAAAGAAGGGTAATCTCTCTTCTTTTTCCTCATTGGCAGAGAGTAGGTGGTTTTTACTACATTCCTAAGTTATAGGTTAAGCGCATTTAATTCTCGTAATGCCCAAGTTAGAATACATAATTTTTCTATCAAGGCTATTATAGTGCAAATTATAGTGAAAGAATATTTATCTTTAGAGAGCGTTATGAGACTACTCTCAGAAATTGGATGTAAAATACATCCGTTGCGGTATTTATAACGACTTCTAAGTCGACTGAGAGAAATGAAACGGTAATTCTTTATAATAAAAATACTATTTTCGATATCGCTTATATATATAACTTTGCTTTTCATACAGAGATTCTTAGAGATTTATTCATCTTTCTTTAACAGAATGTAATGTCTTTTATCCCCGTTTCCGAGTAGATGATTTATGATAATGGGAATACATTGCATTCATATATTCTATTGCTTTTATTTTCCGATTGATAAAACGTCAAATCATTATTTCATTTAAATTATAAAATTATTATAACAGATATGATATTCAGTGCATTTTCTTTACTATGATTGCAAACTTTGTACAGTAGAAGTTATCTTTTGTATACTTGGCAATCCTATAGCCTGAGTTTGCTATCATATTATTTTATCCTCGATATGAAGATATTTATGAAAATGAGGGAATACTAGAATTATTAGTGAAATTTGAGGGAATGACATGGAAAAACAGAAAGTTGCATATGCTGTGTAGTAGAATATCTCAATTTGCAAACGTGTTAATTAAAATGAATTGTACTATTCCAAAAGAGTGTATGTTCACCTTTTTATAATTCTGTAGACGGTCTATAGAATGATATGATCATAGAATGATTAGAAGTCAATATATTATCCCTCTTGTAATGGGAACAATGAATCCCATTATTAGTGAAACTTGGGGGAATAACTTGAAAATACAGAAATGTTGCATAGTGTTAATGAAAATGAATTGCACTATTTTTAAATAGTGAATTTTCGACTTCTTATAATTCTGTAGACGGTCTATAGAATGATAAGATCATAGAATGATTAGAAATCAAAATATTGTAATGGGAGCATTGTAATGGGTAATGTAATGTTGTAATCTTGTAATGGGAGCATTAATACTGATAAGGGTTAAAATTTATTATTCCATGGGAGTTCAAAAGAAAAACAGTTGTAATTTTGAAATGACTTGAAAATGTATCAATCTTATTCATTTTTATTTATTATAATTAAAATTTTAAATGCAAGTTTTGACATTTGATCCATTATTAATATCAGAATGAATATATCATTTTTTAATTATTTTTCTCCTCTACAATTGCAATAAGTGTTTTATGAGTGATTATGCAGTGACCTTCCTGTATGTGTAACCTAATTTTTTTTGTGATTTACGTATAGTAATACGAATTAATTATTTTAAAATAATGTTTCAAATGACTGAAGAAAGAATTATAAAAAAACCCTATTGTTAATCTCTAATTTATTTAAAATATTTTTTTAAATATATAATCATTAATTGTTATGAAATCTCTACTAAATCAGATAAGTATAATCATTATCTTGATCTAGGTAATAAAATCTTCTTGCATAACATGATGAAATAAAACAAAGCGTGATGATTGTAGATATGATTCTTTTAATATTTTAATAGAAGTAAAATATCAATAATTTAATCTTATTGATTGTTAAACAAAGAAATGTTGAACAACTAAAGTAATTATTAAAGTGCAATACCGAATACAATTTCGCTTTAAAGATAATATCTCATTTTACAATTAAATTAATGAGTTATTTATGAGTTTTTCTTAAATCTCAACTATCATCCATCGTTATGAATTTTACGGAAAATGACACGTATGGTAAGAAAAAACATTATCAGCATATGAAGAAAGCAATTTATTAATCTACTCTTTCTATATATAAAAACGAAAAAACAAACAAACATTAGAGATTATTGTAACGTGTTTTGTTGTTGAACTAAAGCCAATATCTTAAACTACTTTAATAAGAAAGAATTAAAGCTGAATATTTGTAAGCTCAATAAAACAATAATAATAGCATGGAATAGAATAAATTAAATTAGATAGGGAATAAGAAGAACAAAGCTAAAAACTTCTTTCAGGAACAAAACCAATATCTCATTCAGTCAACTTTTTGTCGAATACTCTTTATTTTTTATTTATTTTCTTTTATTTTGCAAAAGATTTTTGGCATCAGACTCGTTGCTATTTGGAATGTTTTTCCCATTTTTTTCCCCAAAAAAACATTAAATTATTATATGCATTGTTGAAGCTGATAGTTTAAACAGATATTTTTGTTTTGTTTTAAGGGAGAAAATACATCGACTTCATATATAAAACTCATTTATTGTTTTCATCACGCATTTGAATTAAAACTGATAAAAGTAAACAGATGATAAGAATAAATTGAAATGAATTTATATCGGAAATTATTTGTATTGAAACCTTTGCTGTTTTTTTTATCAATAAATCAATATCGTTATTTAAAGAGTTAAAATACAGAAATAAACAAATCCATGAAATTGGATGTATGTGATTTAAAAAAAATAAGTTTTCTTGTTCTTCACTTTTTTTTAAAATTTTTTAAAACTATATTTGGAAAAACTATATTTTCTATATTTCTTACGTCTAGAAAGAAAGCCAAATGTAGGATGAGTTAAACTAGTAAATTGGAAATTTGAGGTATATATTAATAATCGTAATTTTCTATTTAATGACCGTTGGTGACTAGATGGTTCACCGGGAATATTGGTTAAACTGAATTTGTTATGAATAATTTGATGATCCGTGTTTCCTCAATAAAGTACTTGTAAACTTCAAATTATCAACGGCATTAAAGCCGTGTCATTTTAATAAACTAAAAATATTATATTTAGTATGCAAATAAATATGATAGGTTTAATGTCATATTTAACTATTTATATATAACTGATTAGTATTTAAGTATAGTTTTTATGTGAAATAGAACTGTGTAATTTTTCTGTTAACTCCGTTGTAACTTTAGATATACTGTAATAAATTATAAATTATAAATTATGTAAATAAATTATAAATTATTTTCAGTAATTTTATTCATAAACTTATTTTTCCTTTCTTATTTCCCATGTAATCTGCATAATTAATAAGCAGAGTTTTTCCCCTTAATTTTCAATAATAAAACAAACGTTTAGTGATTAATAATTTCAAGAAATAGTGAAAACGGTTTGAAATTTATGGAAATTATGAAAATTATTGCTAGAAATGACGTAAAAAGATATTTTTATCAATTCAGAAAATACAAAAAATCATGACACTAACTTAGCAGCAATGAAAGGATAGATTTTTGAATTTAAAATGATATTAAAATGTTGATGTTGAAGGTATTTAAAATAAAGTTTTTTTATTAATATTTTTGGATGATATCTGGCAAAAATACCAAAATCTTCGCATAATTTTCAATTAAACAAGTTTCTTTGCAATTTTCTGAAGTGTTCGTTAGGTTCATTTTCAAGGTGCCAAATCTTTTAACTCTGGATCTAACAGTCTGGCCTATCTTGCGCGAAATCACATCCTCATACATATTCTACTTAATTATTCTCCATAATTTGACAAAAGTTGTAAAAAAATAAGGAATTTAGAAAAAAATCTTTCTGATGAATCATTTAAAAATCAAATTTTCAAATCTTGAGTTCAAAAATAATTTTTGCTAAAATTTTGAGTTTGTATCTTTGACTTGTTTAAACAAATCCTAATATAACTTTTTTGTATTTTTATCTATTTTTTAGAATAAATCTTTAGATAATTATAATGCATGAACATGTAAGTCAACTATAATTTGCTTTAAAACACTGCTAGGAATATGTTCATTTCACTTAATATATTGAGATTCATTAATTTTGAATAGCTTACATTGTAGAAGATGAAATCTAATTCTGAGTTCATGAATTTCGTAAGCAATTTTCATTAGGAATTAGAAGCACAATGAGTGCAGCAGTTTATAAAGCGTACAATATATATATAATCCATATACTTCATCATTAATCTTCATCATCATTTGAAGTCACAATGAACGTACCAGTTCTAAATGTGTATAATGACCATTTCTGCGTGCATATAGTACATAATCGAAATCCATTATCGATGGAAATAAATGAATCAAGCTATATGCGAAAGATGCTTTTTTTCAGGCAATTATTTTCTTTTCTTACGTGTATTGTTACATATATTAAGCTTCATTCAAATGAATTTGGAAGTTACAATATACATATAATTTAACTGTTTTTTTTTGTTTTTTTACTAAGCCTATAGCTAATAGGTAAACAGCTTTTTCCCATTGGTCGTTGCAAAATTTTGTGAAATTTATTATACGAGTGTGGCTAATCCGTATATTATATATTACAGTGCATTCTTGTTAACTATTGACTGTTCCATCCGCTAGAATTTGATAGATGCAATGTACAGCCGGCAACAAAATAACTTGAGCACTTGTACCCTTCCAGATTTTTACATGATAGGAAAAATTATCGCTACCGTCGCCGCATCTATTTCCTTCAAACTATTTACAATTGCTATAAATTGTTTTCAATTTGAAAAAAAAATAATTAAGATAATTTTTGACGTTTCAATGCAAGGTATAAATAGTTAGTTTAAATCAACCTCGAAGTATTTTCTAAAGACCCCGGGGGGCACCTCGAAAAGAGGATGAGTTGCTTCCGGTATAGTGGTTCGATCTCGCCACCCTAGAGGGTACACAAAAAGGTGGGGTATCTGGCTCCTCCCATCGATGACGATCCTTCAGGAATCGTTGTACTGGGGCTGATGATGGCTCTTAGGATTTCAACCACAGTTCCCGTTAGTGTTGCGGCGGTCCGGTAATTCAGTTTTCTTTATCCATGTGCCTTCGGGCGGGTCAAGAAGTCAGAGATATGACTTATTCCTCAAAATGCAGCACCAAACTTCTTCAAACCTCTTGAGAGTCCATCATATAAGTAATTTAATGCTTACATATTAAAATTAAATCAGACTCAATTGCTTCCAATGTGTATTTATGTCTGTTTGATTAACAGAAAATGCCAAATTTTTTCTTGAATCTCAATTTAGAGAATTGGTTGGACTCTAAGACCGTGAGAAATTAGAGCTATCATAAGAAAACTGAATTTTAATTTTCCATAGACCAGCTTTCGGAATGTATAGAAATTTGAAACCATCATTAATGTTATTCATGTCTGTACAGAAATTTGAAATCAATATTAACTTTACTCACTACGTCAAAAAGTATTATTGAATGAACTATTTCTATACATTATAACTTCTTTAAATTTTTGAATATTTATTTTATTAAAAAATCTTTTGTTGATTAATGCTTATTTCACTTTCCTATATTTGCTATCATCACCAACAATATAGAAGGATGTTTTTGTTCTGATTTTGAAGTCATTAATTGAACTTTACAAAACTATTCGCAATATAATAAACGAACGGAGATTTTTTACTTTAATTATAAAGTAAACGTTTCATTAATAATATTACTACAAATCAGTAAAATACCCCAGAAAATACCATTGTCTACCAGAACAAAATTCTCCAAATAGAGACATTATTGCCATTAGAAGTGAAACCATCTCTCGTAAGTTACTTCATTGCACATTTAGTAAAGTCAAGAATCTTTCATAAGATTCTCTCAGAACCATTTATAGCCTCAGGCGATTTCGGCTTTCAATTTCAGGTTTCTTATTTTATTATGGGAAGTTCAGATAACTATAGAATACCGCTAATAAACTTGAAAGTGCTATTAATACAGTCCACTTTTATTACAGTTCTTTATTTAGAAGACACTATCGAAATATTCTTCTTGAATTTGTCCAATGTATTTGGATTTTGATGCTATATTTTGTTTGTAGATATTTTCTAAGATTGAATAATATATCTTTTGTAATAAATAATAGGATATGGATACTTAACCAGATGCATTAACAATAAATAATGCAAATTTTAATAACCATTAGAGATAAAATAATTTTATAAAAATTCTTTTAAAAGTATATTTATTATTAATAAATAACTTGATTATCTTTATTTATTACAACTATTAATATCTAGTAACAATTAATTTATTTTTGCTGCTGGAGTATAGAAAACTAAATATGATAATGTAACAAAGCATTTGAAAAATAAAGCTAAACAGTTCAATTTAATTAATGACTTAGCTTTGGTTTCCAAATAAATAAATTTGCTTTTAACTCCATTTTTATTCCTTTGTGTGTATTTAAAAGTTTTTCTTTGTTTTTTCAATGACTTTAAAATGGATTTTAAATTAGTACATATCTTATGTCTTTCAAATCTAAGTGTATTCGCATCAGACACAAACTATCAACATATTATCAACAAACTATCAAGTTTCGGCCTTTCTCAAGTGATTCCATCACTTTTTATCTCATATTAAAACTCGTGAACCCTATGATACTTTACCAATTTCCAAGTGCCTCTGACATCTGTTTTCTTAGATATAAAAGGAAACTGTCAGAGAGCTTCATTAATAACGTTAATTTTGTTAATTATTTTCGAAACTTTATTTGTTTTAATAATTTGATAGCATTGCTAAACGGTCAGAATTATCCAAGTTTATTGTCAAAATTGTGTAATGATGCTATTCTGCACGGAAGTGCGAGTTCTGTTGCTAAACACAGGCAAAGCATACATTAAACCGCACTTACAATAATCAGCAGCGTACAAGTAACACATAAGTAATAACCAACCACAACAGAAGCACAAACTATTCACTTGAACTCAACTTAAATGCTGTATCTCCATAAGACTAACTTCAGCTCTGTCTCCAGGTTTTTTACAGTTTCTGTGACAGGGCAAATAGAAAGACTGTCGTAGATTATATCCTAATAGAGCTATCACCAATATTTTTTTGACTTTTTGAAATCTTCGATTTTGGCACAACAATTATCAAGTGTTTCGAGAAGGCCAGAATCACTGATTCAGCAACCACCAAAGCTAGCGTTAACAGCTTCATTCTTCACCAGAAAACTTATTACATTGTGAATTAATGTCACAAATTCATAATATGATATAATTAGGGACCAATGAATTTAGAATGACGTCTGGTGACCTTGAGATATTTCATCAATAGTCTACTATTCTCCTTCCTTCCCATTTTTGAGAGAAATCTCAAAAACTATACTTCACTGTACACTCTCTGCTAGAAAATATACTAAAAAGTCTCCAATCCCTTCTTGCTATGCCTATTTTGAAAATTTGTATTTCTTCAGGCTGTTTAAATACGTCCTTTACGTACCTAAATAATATATACGAGCCTGAATAGTGGACCAAGTTTGCAAATTTTATTCGCTAGCCAATTTACCTCGTTATGCATACCTAAGCAATCAGAATAATTAATTCTAACTGAGCAAACCAAAATCCATGTATTACTTTCATTTTGGTGAGCTGACCTTGTTAAATTAATACTATTAATATCTTGGAAGAGCAGTTGAATGTCAATTTCTATAAGCAATATGCAATTTTAAAAATATGACGCATAAAAAGCCCTCGCTTGGTATTTGATTGAAATTAATTTTTCAGTTTGAAAAAATTTAATTAAATTTTTTAATTTTGTTTGAATAAGGTAAATTAATACCGTTTTTGTAGAGCTAACAATTTGAATGTCGGTACAAATTATACACAAAATTTATATCTTTAAAGGCAAGCGATTTTAAATTTATCTTCTATTTTCAAACAAGACACTTAACCGGTTTATTTAATAAAAATTATATTCCTAATATTTATTGATTGTAATAAATATATGACAATTATGGATCAATAGTATGTGATCGTTGCGTAGTAAAATTAATTTTCGTTTAGCCCAGATTACTAAAAATACAAGAATTTTCAATATCATATATTGATTTGGTCCCTCAATAAGCATTCAGAAGGATAAAAAATAAATTAACTCAGTCTATTAAAGAACAGCATTGAGATTGCTCATAATATAAGCAAATATTACTTAATAAAAGTATTTGCAATGACATTAGTTATTTTGTATAAACCATCTATTGGTTTAATAAAAGTTCTAGCAATCTGAAATAAATAATGTCTTTAGAGCGTATTGCTCAGAAAGTCTATGGCGGAAGAAAAGTAACTTTCAGAAATGAGTTTTAGAGACAGGGAGGAAAACCTCGCATCATTTAAAAATACATTTGTTAATTAATCAGAGCCGTTACTTACAAAATTTATTTGTTTTATTTATGTTAATACATAATAAAACAAATAATTTTACGAAGCCAATAATAATATGAAATTATACGGATAAAACATTTAGATTGAAAATTTGATTTAAATTTTCATCAAAGATTTACCATAATATTCAGTTATAACATATATTATTTAATTTTTACAAGAAATATCTTTTGAGATATTAGAATTTCGAAATACTCTATGCGCAATTTTTTCCATGAAAGTTTGAAACAAATGGCAGAATGCATTTAAGTTTCTATGCATATAAATAGATAGAAATGTTGGCATGCAAATCTTATTTTTCTAGAAGTTATTGATTTATTGATTATAACTAAGAACGAAAATTAATTAAATGTAATTCGCTAAAGCATTCTATAGCCAAAAAAATCAAGTAAAAATGATTTAAAAAATCGATTATTTCTCTGTTTTGAGACTCATGGGAATACATTTTTTTGATTCCCTTGAAGCGGAACTTATGACAAAATATGAGAAGAGAAAAACCATATGGGAAAAATAACTCATATAATATTTCAAATACAGTTTTATAACGGATTTCAAATTGGATTTTTATCTTTAGGGTTTTGATGGATTTATTTCCTCTTCTAGCGTACCAACATCAGATTGATTCCTAAATTCAACATCTTCAAATCAATTTTCAGTACAGGAATTTCAGATTGAGAAGAAAATAAATTCCACAAAACCATTGTATTACTTACTGATTGAAAACGTTTTATATTACCTCATGTCGGATGATGTAAAAAAGTAAATAACCTAGAAAAAAATTATTTGAAAAATTACCTACTCTCTTGTGATTACAGTCTGTTTTTTTATGGAAATTGCTACCGTTTCGTATATTTATTCTTTGGAATTTTTCAATTTGATGCGAAAAAAGAGATCTCGCCATGCTTTTAAACGACACAAATAGTCGTACTGAAAGTCTACATTTCGAATAATAAAATCGTTTGCTTCTTATATTTTTTAAAAAAAATTCTTATTATTTACGACTCAATTCCTTGTGAGTATATTGATGTCATGTTTATTTTATCAATAGCAGAAAGAATATCTGACTGTAGTAAACATAGAAGGACAAATACGGAATATTTTTTTTATTTATAAGTAAACGTTACTCGCTTTTGTTTCAAAATAATGATTTGCCCTTACATTTTTAATAAACATAATAGATTTCTTTTTCCCGTTGGTGTTCATATATAAGTCATTTCATCTGAAATAATAGTGTTGCGTTATTTTGCTTATACATTTTTATAGCAAAATATAAAATTAAATATTATTAAAGATGCTATTTTCTTCATAAAAAAGCAAATAAGGTTTTTAAAAAAATCAATTCATCAGTATAATAATTGTAAAATTGCTACTTCTTTAGAAACTTTCTATGACTTTTTAAATGTATGAATAACTTAAAACACATTTCGAAATTCCACTATATCAAACTGCTTTTTTTTTTCTAAATATGAAATTAGTGAAATGTTATTCACCTTATAGATCATTAAAATTCTTTAATATTCTAGCATTTATACAGAATTAAATGTTGTTTCAGTTCAAATGAGTATTTATGGAATATAAATTTGTATTATCTTTACAAAGAAAAAAGTGATTGGAAAAAAGAAAAAAAATTAGTATGATGATAAACAGAAAAATCTCTCAAAATTCTTCTTTAATAACTGTATCAAGGATGTTTTAAAAATAATAAAATGTTTTAAAGCCTTTAAAATTCGTTTTGTGTTAATAGACAGTGCCAAATAATGGAACTGAAGAACACTTTTTTTACAATATCATCACTAAAAGAAATAAAAGATGTTGCTAAATATAATTAGCTTTTTTAATTAAATGAAAGTAGTTATGAAAATAAATTATTGGGTTTTAATTAAAATTTATTTAATGGTCACTTATGTGTCTTTATAACACTGGAAAGGAATTTCGAATATTTCATAACATCCCAAAACCTTTTATATGCTCAGATCGAAAGCTGGGCGAAAATGAAAGTATTAAATTTGTAAATGGGTATATGAACAATAACATTTAAAATATAAATTTCTATTTTGAGGGCCTAACGAAAAAAAAAAAAAATTATCCTTTTTCTATATAATAATGGAAAAAAACACATTCAGCTTAGTATTTCATATCTTATTTGCTTTATAAAGAACCGATTTGAAGATGCATGGAATTATATAATGATATATATCATATAATTTCCGAAACAATAAAACTTAATTGATTCATTAAATTGGAAAACACATATCTAATTTTATATAGTTTGGCCTCGATGATAATTAAACAAAGAAACTTTAAATTTTTTCAATAGCAAAAACTAATTAATGTTTTATTGTTGTTTTCATTTCAAAAGGAATTATTCCTTACTGCATTTAAACAAGTCTTCTTAAATTCATAGATATCAAGCTAAGAATTTCAGAATAAAAATTAAACATGATAAAAAAATAGCATCTTATCAAATGAAGAAAGCGATTTGTTATACAAAATGCAATTTACAAAGCATAAAAATTTTAATGATCGACTTATTTTCCTTCCAAACTATCGTCCTAATCCTTCTTATCTTCTTAAATATAAAGAATCTTAGAGAATTGAAGTTGAATTATTCGAATTTCAATTCAAGAATAATAAAGAAATGGAATTAAATTGAATTTGATGGAGAATCAAAAATGCGTAGAAAGGAATAAGTTCTTAGTATTCAAATTTATTTTTTGTTTTTCAAAAGCTTTTTTGGCAACAGATTAATTATTATTCAGATGCGTTTGCTCTTCTTCCACAAGAAAACAAAGTAGCAGTATTTACATTTCTGAGTAAGGTTGTGTAAATTAATCTCTCATAATATGAAGAAAATAGGATTGATTTTCTATGAAAAGTTATTTACTATTTCTCCCATTCACCTCGATTAAAAGCGACAAGAATAATGTATCCAAAGAAGATTATATTGAAAGTTAACCTTTTGAATCATTATTTATTTCAATCAATAGATCCATATCTTTATTTAAAACTCGAAAGTACTTTCAAGAATGGAGAAATAAATATCTTCTGAGTACCTTTTAATTATTTCTAAATAAGGAATAATCTTCATTTTACTTAAAGAACTTTATCTCGCTAATTATGTCTGAAAGCAGCTCTGTTGTTGAAAGATAAGAAGATGATATGATGCTGTTTATCTGCTTTAAATCGTTTGAAAAATGAATAATTATACTTATGTAATATTTAAGATAATCTTAAATGCTAAGTGTACAAATTTTGTTAATAAAAGCTGTGAAAATATATCAATCGCACTTTTAACGAAAATAGTATCCAAAAAATAGCCGAAAATTGGCTTTCAATTTATTCTTTTTATCCATTTTCTTACTGTGTCAATTTGAAAATTCTACCCTTAACAGTTCAGATGTTGTTTAGAAATTTATATAAGAGGACAAATAAAGTACATAAAACAAATTAAATAGCATTTTCACCATATTAGATATTTATTTCCTAAAATTTTATTTAAAAAAATTTCCCATTTAAGAAAAAACACTTAAATTGATTTTTTAAGTTCAGAATTGCCTATTTGGTAGAACTGTTTACAAGCATTCAACGATTTAGTATTTTGTATACAAAAAATATAAAATTAATTACTGCTAAATATCTTGAGTTTAATCTGTATATATTAACAATAATCTTATATTAAAATTAAATATTAGATATATTTTAAGGACTACGCAAAGTTTTGTGTAGTACATTTCAATAAATCTTCAAATACATTTAGAATAAAACATATGAATATTTGAAAATAAGTGGTTGGGAGTAGTAAAAATAAATAATTTCAAATATTGGTGCAAAACGAAATATTTTTTTCTTGATTTTTTTTAATGTTAATTTACAAATGATCAAATTTTTTTTCTATAACATTTAAAATAAAAAACTGAAAGTAAGAACTTCTCAAGGAGTTAGATACAAAGCAAGCATTGGAAATACTAACAGGAATTTAAGAAAAAAAAGACTTTTCATTATAAAAGGCTTTAAAAAAAAGACTTTTAAAAGTGTGCTAATAATCAATGTAATTAAACAGTGAATAGGTTTAATATTTAAATGATTCAAAAATACATGGTTAATAAATGACTTTTTCATTAATTTTATAAACGTCAATTAAAATTAGAAAAATAGTTGTTTAGAAATGAAATTTAAGTTACTAAAAAAAGAGCTTTTATTTTAAAATTAAAAAAATTTTAATCAATGATTTTTTTAAAAAAAATTATCGCTGAAAAATATAGTCATTCAATTCTCATTTCACCTCCTTTACAAGGTCAAAGATTTTTTTTTTTAATATCGCATTGAAACCTTTTAGGTGCTAAGGAACATGTATCCTAAATGCTCTTCAAATCCGCCAAGGCTTGTGAAATTCTATAAAATTCCAACATGCAAACTAACAGACGAATTTCCATTTTTTTATATATTAATAAATTTCAAAAATATGAATTCGTTGTATTCATTTATTGTTTGAAAAAAACACTGATTCATTTGAAAATTTATAAAGATTTTGATGACATACTGATAATAAGATGAATACTTAAACCACTTTCTTTGAAAGAAATACAATGCTTCCTGAATAAAATAAAATTTTATAGCTACTTGAATGTACAGGAAGTTTTATTTTTGAAACAGAATCAACAGACCAATTCAGAGCACTGAATTACGCGTGAAGACACTTAATTACGCGCCATACATTCATTCTCACTGAATTATGCTCCATAGACAGTTATACCATGCATATGATCTTTTTAGAAAATTTATTTTTAAAAAAAATGTAAACTAACTGGATAAAACTAACTTCACACTGAGTAGTTTTATTTAATGAATGTTGGAAAAATATCAGTACAAAGCTCTTTTAGACATGAAGATTCTCGGTCCCTTCCATCTACCTTTCTTTTAATTACAGTCAATCACCCCGTTACCACAGAACCACAGGCTTATAAACATTGACTCCCCTTCTACCATGCAAAAACTTCAAGTTAATTCGATTATGAAATGCTACACTTTTTTTTAATTAAAATTAATGTGTCTGATCCATTATAATGGCTAGATATTCTAGAAGAAATAAGATTAGAACTATTGCAGTCGACAATTAAAATTGAGCCTATAATTAAATTATTTTCGATGTATAATTATTTTAATTATTGTAGTGGTATGAAATTGACAGATTTTAATAAGAATACATTAGAAATATATAATAAAATATTTCTTAATAGCCTTTTATAATCTTCAATGTATTATATTAACAAAAATTAGTAAAGAACAATAGAAGAATAAATAATATCTATGTCCTGAGGAACAATATCGCTTGAAATTGGATGCCTGATTTCAATTCGAAGTGAAAACTGTCTCGCAACATTCTTTACTGCACATATATTCAAGTGAACAACTTCTTACACGAATTCTGTTGACTCGTTTATATGGCTTCAAGCAATTTCGTCCCCGAAATTCTTCGTATTTTATTCTGGAGGAACCTAGACTACTATAGCATTCTGCAAATAAATTCGCAAGCTCTACTGCGTACCAATAAGTCCAATTTTATTAAAGTTACCTATGCAAAAGATAGAATGTTGGTACAATTCTTAAATTTATCTTGTGTATTGAGATACATATTAGGTATTTTATTTCAATTTCTTTCAGTTATTTTGTAGATAAAATAAATTTGTGCTCTGTGCACGTGAATAAAATATAAATGCATTAAGGAAAAGTAGGAAGTTAAATTTAAAAAAAAAACAAAATCAGTTTTTAAATTTTAGTAGTACAGAATTACAAATATGTAGTTGTTTGTGTTTATTATTATGTATTTTATAATCAGAATTCTGCCCTTCCTGTAGTTTTATCTTTGCTATTTAGCATAGATTTTTCTATTTAATCTTTTATTGTATTTTTAGAAGCAAGGGAAAGTATCCTTAAATATATATTTATTAGTAAAATAATACCATAAAATATGTAAGAAAAATTTTAATTCTATTTTTTTATATTTTATATTTTAACTATTCCTTAGTCCATCGTGCATATTTTAATCCTTTTTTGTCAATATTTCTAAATATACACTTTCTTTTTTTCATTAACAACCTTGAAAAGTAGTGAGTTTAAAGTGAAAATGATGTCATTGTTCTTCTATCCTCTTTCAATAGTTTTAATTAAATGTATATTATCTAACTATTAGTCAAAAATGCGTTTATGTTCAGGAAAATAATCAAAATGTATACCTTGATTTATTATTTTCGTATGAAAAAATTAATAAACAATTAAATAATAGAAAATTTAAAATTCTGAAAAGCATAAATAAACTATTGGATTTTGAAATAACAAGTTAAAGTGATTCGAATATGTTATTATTGAAAAGTGATATTATATTATATAAACGTTTCAATAATTATATTGAAATCTATGTGTTTTAAAATATAAAATATGCTGAAAATGGGATATTTCAATACCATTTCTAGTAGCGAAAATTTATTGCGCAAAAAGAAAAATAAAGTAACAATTATTTGTCAAGACTCCCTAACGTGTATGCATCTAAATTTTGACTAAACAAATTATGTGTAAATTATGAACTTAAACTATATTTTCATAAATGTTCATTTTATTAAACAAATGATTATTATTCTGATAATTTTTCTTTGTTGTAATATTATATAAGTATAGATGTTTGCATCGTTATTTACATCATATAATTTCAAAAACCGCCTCTTATTAAAGTGATATACTAGCAGATCCTATAAAAAGCCAATAGGAATGTATAGATCTGAAGTAACTAAAATAAAATATAGTAATGTAACGCAATCTGGTAAATGAGTCGCCTTCATGATAAAGCAATTTAGCTAGTAGTACCATCTGAAATTTAACGTTACTGATTAAATTTTTAAATTACGATGAATGAAGCAGATTGACTTATTGTAAAATTAAAAATTTTGATCGTTGGAGTAAATTAGATTATTATAAATTTAAATTTGTGATCGTTGACGTGGAATAGCTTATCATTCAATTTGAATATGTAATGGTAGAAAAGAAGAAAATCGCAGTTTTTTTGATAGAATAATATTTTTTATACTTTAATCTATACTTATAAATAAAGCTCAATGTGTGTGTGTGTGTGTGTTGGCGCTGTACAGGCCAGGTCATTTGACCTACAGCTACCCAATTTGGTACATGTATACCTTAGAGGTCGGAAATGTGCACCTGGGGTCCCTTTTTTGAATTTTTAACTAGAATTTTAATTATTAATTAAAAACTAAATTTCCCGCCAAAATATCTTCCATTTTCCCCACCGTCAAATGAGTAAAGCTTCAGTTTTTTTTCCTCCAACAGTAATGAGGCTAGGGTTAACATTTTTCGGCCGATTATTTCAAACGATTCGGTTTATTTCCTTAATGTTTTTCCTTAATTTAAAATTAAACATTGTTAATGAATCGATCTTTCAGATTCATTCTGAAGTATTTTTGAATTAAAATAACACAGAATAAAGGAAATTAAAAATGTCTAATCTGCATAGCGTTACCCCAACTGGCGTAGAAAAATTCACTTATTTGCGTTACCGTAACTGGTGTTGAAAATTCACGCATGCGCATTGTGTTCTGATTGTTCACAATATTATCAATGGATGGTTCTTGATTTAAATTATTTTTAGGTTAGTTGCATGCTTTTGTAATTAAATTGTTTTTATGTTAGTTATATATTTTTTGTATATGCTTATAGTTTTAAGTACATCGTTTTTTAAGTAGTTTTTTTAAACCTGTTTTCAACCGATTATTTTAAACGATTCATTTTATTTTCTTAGTGTTTGATGCATTTAAAATTAAACATTGTTAATTAATCGATCTGCTCATGATGAATCTGAGAAAATTTTGTTGAGAAATTCTTGAGATATTACATAAATTAAGAAAGATATTCTTTAGTGCCCATAACGTTTAAACGCTCAGTGACTCTGTTATCAGTAATCATATTATAAAAAAATGCTTTGTTTCAGTAAAAAATGTTATTATATTAATTGTAGATTAATTCTTTCCACTTTAATTAAAAGCGGGAGATAACAGAAAATTAGAGAGATACATATTACGTTATGACTGAAGGCCTTTATAATATTATGAGTGAATTATATGACTATCAAAATTTGAAGTTTTAAAATATTTTGATGAAGAATCTATTAAAGTAGGAATTGCGTAAAATATTTAATTATTAAAATTTAAACGAACATTAAGATTGGCGAACCAGTTGGTCGCCAAAGGCGTCTGGTAGCGTATAAAGAGTTATGAATTGTTGAATGGAATATAATTTTCGAACAATATGTTATCTGCTTTGTAAAAATTATGAATTTAATGTGATTTTACTGGTTTTCCCTTTCTAAAGAGCACACAGGGATTTAAAAGACTCATATAAATCATTTCTTTCTAAAATGTTATATTTAATTTTGTTATAAAAACGAATTATAAATTCGATTTTTTTTAAATCGACACTTTTTTCATAAAAATCGAAATTTTTAGTGATTTCTGACTTCAGAGATAACTAATTTCGTAAATCAGAAAAAGGAAAAAAAACAAAAAACATTACATTATTTTTAGTTTATTTTATTGGTGATATTTTGAAAATTAGAATACTTACAAAATAAAATCTCTGAAATATTTAATTTTTCATTGAATAAGTGCGTTAAAATGTTTTCTAACGTGTTTTTAAGTTTTAGTTGAAGTAAATCTACAATAAGAACTATTATTGAGAGGAATATTCTGAGTCATAAAGAAATAATGAGGGCATTTCACGATTCTCGATTTTAAAAAAGAAATATTGTTTAATTATGGAACAAATATAAATTTATCGATTTTCAATTTAAAATTTATTTGGCTTTAATTCTTAGATTCTTTTGGAGCCGCAGTGGCCTGGTGGTAAGGTCTCGGCTTCGGAACTGGAGGGTTTCAGGTTCGTGACCCGATTCCACCTAAGAACAGTCGTGTAAGGGGGTCTGTTGCATGTTAAATGCGTCATGACAAAACGTCCTCCCGCTGGTGTGGTGTGGAGAGGGGGTGCCAGCTTAGGTGTCGTCCTCGTCATCTGACCGCGATTCAAAATTACGAGGTCCGTCCCAAAATAGCCCTAGTGTTGCTAAAAACGGGACGTTAATATAACCAATCCAAACCAAAAATCTTGGATTCTTTTATAATGAAATTCAGGCAAGAGGAGAAACAAAATCTTGTAAGTAAACATATATTTATCTTGCCATTTTTCAAATCCGGCCTTATAAAGAATTTCAGATTGTTTTTTATTTTTAGGACTAAGATGAATTTATTCCCTTTTTCAGCATATCGATTTCCAACTTTCCCAATTCATTTCAAGGAAAATATATTAAAAACATTATCCTATTATTAATTGGCAGATATTATTTTATATTCATTGGATTATCAAATAACACGGAAGATATCAAATTCTACTGAAGAAATGACATATTTGAATATCTATTGTTTTCAAACATAATATTTGCTGCAATCATGCTGGTAATCTTTAAACTTAATGACACAGACAATGGAAAATTATTGAGGTTTAGATAGCAAATTAATTGATACAACCATTACTTTTCTATCCATTATACTCAATGACACTAATAATGGAAAATTATTGAACTTTAAATCAGGAAATGAACTGATACATCCATTATTATTTTATTCTTTATGCTTTCAAATAATACAAATAATCATATCGAATGTCGATAACCCAGGAAACAAAATCGTTTGTTTTTATATACTGTCTAAATTCTTCTTTCTGTTATTTATGACCCAATATCTCACATATATATAGATCTCATATTCATTTAATTTATAGCAGAGATAATATATTTGCATTTAGTATATACAGAAGGAAAATATGAAAAAATTATTTATAGGCAGACGCGTCTTTTATTGTTTTATACTACATTATCATTTGTAAATATAATGTCATAAATTTTACTAGGCACCATCCCAGCAATTATTTAAGTTATTTATATTACAAAAAGTTAATTCCTTGATTTTTTTAAATTAAGAACGCAAAATATGGAATTAAGTTTATATAATGATTTAATTTAATGAGTAAAACAAATGAGCTATTAATAATATTAAAGCAATCAGTATAATATTATTTCATAATCATTTTTGTAAGCAATCGCTTGTTCTTAGAAATTTTCCTACTAAATAAAATCGAATTCTTATATTCAGGGTGTGTAATTTATTATTTGTAATTTCGAATTTACTGGTCCTTTTTCACAAAAAACTATAAAACAAATAAATTATATCAACAAAAATACAAAATGTGTAATAAAACTTATAATTAAGAACAAACTACAATAAAAAATAAACAATTATAGTAATTGTAAAACAATTATGTAAATTAATAAACAACAATGTAGTAATTCTAAAAAAATTATGCAAATTAATGAACAACAATGTAGCAATTGTAAAATAATTATGTAAATTTATAAAACACAATGTAGGAATTGTGAAACAATTTTGTAAATTAGAATGTAGTAATTAATAAACTACAATGTGGTACAATGTAGGAAGAAGTAAACAACGATGTAATATTAACAGTAATAAGAACAAATCAATAAAACATACCAAATACTTTCAGTATTATCATATGAGAATCGTCTGTCCTTTCAATATCAATGATTAGTAGGCAGAATTTCTATTTTTTGCTCTCTTTGAATGAAAAGTTTTCCTAAATAAGAGAAAAATGTATACATTATACTTAGTGGTAAGGAAAAATCGGATGAACTACATCAATCTCAGTATTTCAATTTCAGTCAATTCTAAAACAATAACACATTCAAATTGTTGAGTGTCAAGTAGCAGTTAAGATATAATTTTTTTCAAATAATATCTTTGTAACAAGATCCTTTAAATGCATTTTATAAAATTCTCCTGTCTTATTGGTTTTTCTATGGAATCAAAAATAGAAGGGAAACAAATTATCTTTCAACTAAAAATTCGTTAAATTATCAGCATAAAACGAATCTTGCACTCAGATATACTATCGAAAGAAAATTCGGAATGTTTCTAATCTTAATCACAGTATTCAAGTTCATTTAATTATGTCAAATTTATCATATTTAATTTTGTGATCTTCGTAGCTAATTGCAAATTCATATGACAACATAAAAAACATTATCCAATCTATATTTTATGTAAATAATTATTTATGTGTATTCGCACGTATATTCATTATTTCACTATGAGATCATCAATGTGTAGACATGTAAATTCACAAAGTGATAATTCAACACTAGACACTTTTAGTGTTCAACTGTTTTGGCGAGAATATTGATTGTGTTAATGTCAATTAATTTCTTATGCAATATTTGATGTTCATGATTTCATCTACAATGTATTCTTAATCATCCATTTGTGGTAGATATATTTTTAATATTTAAATGAATATAGAACATTTTCTCTTATGTCTTTTAGAACTAACATACTACTAGTATCAATCAGTATTACAGCACAAGTATAAATTGATAATCATTCTACATTTTATTATAAAAATTATCTGTTTGGATCCAAATAACAAAGTAGAATGTGAATAAGAATCCGTTATTCCAGCCAATAAACATTTTGCTTCAAAACAAAGCATTAAACAATATTTTTGAAAATGTTTAATCTATTTAAATACTCTTAAATTAAATACAATACTAATCTATTTAAATACTCTTGAATTAAATACAATACTAATTTATTTAAATAGACTTGAATTAAATGCAATACTAATCTATTTAAATAGACTTGAATTAAATACAATACTAATCTATTTAAATATTCTTGAATTAAATACAATACTAATCTATGTAAATACTCTTGAATTAAATACAATACTAATTTATTTAAATAGACTTGAATTAAATAATATACTAATCTATTTAAATAGACTTGAATTAAATACAATACTAAATAGACTTGAATTAAATGCAATACGAATATATTTAAATATTCTTGAATTAAATACAATACTAATCTATTTAAATATTCTTGAATTAAATACAAGGATTTTTTTGAAAATTCATGCAATTTATAATATTAAATCTGAAAAAATAGACCGAAATTCAAATCTATTAATATTGCTTCTATTCTAGATTTGTCGGTTTTTCATAGAGATTATGCCATCAGATAGTTCATTCTGTAAAGCAACTGTAAATTTAAGTTTTAAAATAATCAATATTTAAAGAGTTTCAATTAAGAACTTTCAATTTCCCCTTAAAGGAAGCATTGTAATATAAATTTAAATGAGGTATCTTAAAAGGTCTCAATTTATTTTAACAAAGAATACTAGAATAAAAAGAAACAATACTATAAAAAATTCTTTTTCAACAGATGAAAAAAAAATATTCGATAAAAAAATACATACGCCTTTTCTGCATAAAGAAGTTAATGACCATGTTGTTTTGATTCCAAGCTATTGTCATGATCCCACTAATCTTCTCGAATAAAAAGAATTTCAAAGAATTAAAGTTGAACAATTCTTGGCTCAATCAAAGAATAATAAAGAACATAGAATAAAATAAATTGAATTAAATTAAAGGAGAAGCTAGAAAAACAAGAAAGAAGAAAAACTTTTTCAGGAACAAAAGCTATGTCTCATTCAGTCAAGCTCTTGTTAAAAGTTGCTTTTTTTAAATACTTAAAAGATTAGTTGTTATTGTTACTATTCAACGTTAATAGATAGTGTTGTTGAGGTGAATTCTTTAAAGAAGTATACCATGGTTTTAAGACAAAATGGACATCTATTTTCAACAGAAAACCTTTCCCTATACCTGTCACTTAATTCGATTAAGAATGATTAGAACATAAAATCTGAAAGAGATTGTATTGAAAATAATCTTTTTGTCTTTATTGCTTTCGATCAACTGATTCAATAATGAGTCAACAGTTTACTCAAAACTAATTTATTTAAAATTTTTAACTAAATTTTAAACATGAAAATATTTTCAGAAAGAGTGTGTAATATAAACTGAATATCTTAGAGAGTCATTTTTAATTATTTTAAAATAAGAGATGTTCATAGATTTTCCTTCATTCTTACATCCGATCACAGGCAAAAATAATTTTCATCAGAAAGATAAACATAAGACTTTTTCCAGAGAGCTATTTTTTAATTTTACGCTATTTAAACACGCTAATAGCTGCAATTAATAATACTTAAAATAATATTTTAGAAATTTTAAAAATAAAGGCATTGAATACAAATAAGTTTATAAGAAAGTCATGCTCTATCATGACATGAAAGTCATGCTCTATCATGAGACACATTAGAAATAACATTTTAAAAAGTGTGCAAGAAGATTGGAATCGTTTGCCGATATATTTTCGGTTGTTAATTGTAGTTTACTTTTAGCATCCTGGAAAAAAACTTGTCTTGAGTTAAATATTGGTAATTATAAAATAGAATAATTGAAATTGCAATAATTTTTTCCAGCACATTAGAGAATATATTTAATATTCCGTAGATCCCTTAATGATGCATTTTAGAAATAGATTATTTAATGATGCATTTAGACCGTCTGTGCACCACAAACACACGTTTAATACCTAAAATCGATTCAGTTCAAAATAAATCAGGCTTTATACGAAGATTCGCGGTACTTAATTGTTACACTTGTTATTCAAAAACATACATTCCATTTCCATGCATCCATTTTATTATATCAGATTGGACATATAAATTTTAGAAAAAAAATGTTTTAAACACGTTATAGTAAACCTCTACCAATTATGAAGATGAATGCGTGCATATTGGTGTGTTGCAAAACAGGGCCCGGTGCAACCACACCAACAGCTACCAAATTTAGAGCAGATATTTTTTGAAATGTGCAAATGTGTATCACAAAGCAAATTTATTAAATTTTATTCAGAAATGTAAGTAAATTAAACATAAAGCAAAAGTTGTTATTTATCCACGATAACTCGCGAAATCATCACTGCACAAAACTAACTTTTACACCATCTCAAAACGATCAAAAATTGTTACTTTAATGTTTCCAATTTAATTACTGTGCAATTTGTTTTTAAATTTTCTAAATTCTTTTAACATTTTTTTGCTTAATATTCCACAATAAAGATCATTGTTCAACTGAAAATCAAGTCTTTTTTATTGTTTCAACTCCAGTACATACTTGTCTGATTCTATTTCATTACTGACAATAACGGAAGAAGAATTATGTTTTATATTTGTGGATTTTACTTAAGAAAAAGAAAGAATCGGACAATCATATTTTTTATTTCACTTTGATGTCACTGGACTTAACTACATTTGACTGGTTCGTATACGTAATATATAGAGAATATGTAAAACTATCAGAATAACAAAGTTTTAATATCTCTCTCAATTTATTGCTTAAAACCATTTTTAGAGGAACTAGGAATATTAAGCTGAAAGATTTTTGAATGTAAGCACAACATGTATTCTGGACGAACCAGATTATAGTCAGAAAATGCATCCAAATAAAACATCTGGTATTTAAAGAAATTGGAATTGGAATTTTTCTCCTAATTATTAAAATTTTGTTTATGCCTTTACAATTTACATATTTCGTATATGAGAAAAAAAACGAGCTTTAGCAAATTACAAATATATAGATTTGTTTTTTAAAAGAATAAAATAATAATTCTTAACTTTTTGTGAAGTAAATAGAAAATAAAATAATTCGAGAATTATTTTGAAAATAATAATAATATATATTTATTTATTGACAATCCATGAGTGAATACACTATTGACTTCCCAACTAAAAAAAAAATTGAAGGCCTTAAAATAAATATTAAAATGGGTTTGCATCGAATTTTTTAGCTTCATGTAATAATATGAAACAGAAATAATAACATATTCAATTTAAGCAGCCCTGCACTTTATGACTTAAGAAGTTATATTTAATAAGTTTGGAAATGCATTTAATTTTATTTCTTATTTAATTCAAATCAAAAATACATAATTTTGCATAGTTATGAACATGTTGAAAATAATTTTTTAAACTGAAATTAGTTTCAAAGCATTAATAAGTTCTTAAAACTGAAAATTAGTGTCAAAACATGAATTAATTTTAAAAACTGAAATATTTTTTAATTTCGATAAATTTCTCTTTTTTGTTATTCAAGAAATTTATTATGAATTTCAAAAGAAAATAAAGGCTTTAAATAAAATATTTCTTATACAAATACTTTCTCGTGTTTTTTTTATATGGCAAATTTAAATATGGAGTGACATTAAATTGCTTAAATTATTATTTTTTAGTCGTGATATAAAATTGTTTAGATATTGGTGTTTCTCTTTTTTTAAAAATTGGAAAAACCATAGAGCATATTTCTGGTAGCAGTAAGGAATGAAATAGAATACTGAACAAAGAGTAAAAAAATCATGTTACCTCCTTCCAAAAAAGACTGGCATCTGCTTCATGACAAAATTATGAAGTTTTCTTTACAAGGATTGTTATCCATTTTTCTAGAAGTTTCGAGAAGTTTAATCTCAACCAATCCTATCAGTTGTCCTTTGACGAAATGGTAAGGGAATACCATTTTGTTTTTACTTACATTTTAACCCGATGTCTAAAAACCAGTAACAAATTTAGAATAAATCTGACTGACTGTATAAACCTTAGTTTGATTTCTAAAGTAAAGTAATTAAAGTTGAGATCTAAAAGGAAACTTTTCATGCTATTTCATACTACAGAAAACTACTTTGAATAAAGTATATTTTCATAGTTCTTTTTCATACTCAAGAATGAATGAAAATGATTGTAAATATCAGTTTAAATGAAATCACTTAAAAGCAATTTATGCTGAAAATCTTAGTATGGCTTTCATGGTATCTGAAATTTACTATCTGTTTTCGCAGTGAGCAACTGAGAAAATATTTTTGAACAGACAAGTATATTATATTCTATTTTCTTTTCTTGTAAGTCATTTTCTTAAATATGATCAATAACTTCCACTATGGTGCACATCAGATATGAAGATGAAAAAATTTCGGCATTGTGGTTGATTATCGATATCCGAGTGGGTTCACAAATGATATGGGATCGGTTACCCCTTACCGATGAAGGAACATGCTTCCGACTTGAAGGGGTACTCTGTGAACATAGCTGGGGGGGGGGGGCTCTTAGGATTCAACCTAATCCAATCATTCAGATTATATTCGTATGTCTTAAGGAGAGTCGGAGTAGAAAATATGCATGTTATACGATGCGTAAGCAAACGAAAATATTGTTTTAATTGTTTGCATTGTTAATAATTATCAGCCGTAAAATGAATCTTAGGTCTGATGAATTTCTTCATTATTTCTATATGATAAAACAAATATCCATATTGTCTTTACAATAAGAATATAGATGCGTTTTTGATTTTAGATCAAGTCAATCAAATATAAATTTGTTCATCCCTGTTTATGACCATTGTATTTCAGAAATACAATAAGCTGAATAATTGGAATCTGTCACATGGTTTTATCATATAGTAAACTATAGGATGGAATCCCATTTTCAAATAAATTCATCAAATGGTTGTTATTTTCTTTTGTTTATACATACTCATCTGTCATCGTTTTGCTTTGAAGTCAACCTTAACGAGCTACTCCGCCCCTCCCCAAGACACAGGGATAAATCTCATTGATCGAACCGCCGAGATAGCTATGCTAGTGGAAACTATGTTTGAGGCCTAAGAGCCATCACCGGGCACGGTACAGCCCTTCCTGTGGGAAGCACATTCCATCATTGATAGGAGG
Source organism: Argiope aurantia (assembly GCA_026543865.1). Classification (NCBI taxonomy): domain Eukaryota; kingdom Metazoa; phylum Arthropoda; class Arachnida; order Araneae; family Araneidae; genus Argiope; species Argiope aurantia. The sequence goes on from JAPMOR010065259.1 coordinate 274,997, forward strand.
TAGCCTACCCCCACCATTTCGGTATCCACCAGGGTGGTGAGAGCCAACCACCAGGAAAGGAAGTTTTTCATCCCCATTCTTGAGGACCCCCCCCCATTGGGATATGCTTTAAAAGCAAACTTAAAACTCGCCTCAGATTTCAAATATATTATAAACATTAAGTTTGCACATTCCCGCTTGTTTTCATCTTTATTATTTAATTGGTAACTGAGCATACAAAAAATGTCTCGATTTTAGTTTTTTCAATCTTTTTAAAAATATTACTTTGATGAAAATAACTTATTTCATGTAAAACTTCAAATAAATCAATTTTAAAAGCACAACTCCTTTAATTTTAAGAATTCATTTAAATTTCTTAAGATTTAAATATTTCTTAATTTTATAAAATATAAGATCCAATAAATATTTAGTAAATATCCAATTCAATAAATATGAAAATAATATATTTCAGACAAAATTAAAAATAAATTAATTTTAAAGGTGTAAATATTCTAATTTTAAGAATTATTTTCCATTTTTTCAAGATTTATTTTTTAATATTTCTTAATTTTATAAAATACAAAATTTAATAAATAAATTTCAATAAATATTCAATAAATAACAATGCAACTAACTAGCACAACATTGTAGAAAATATCACTATCTTCTAGAACAAAATCCCACTGAAATCAGACGCACAATTTCCATTGTAAGTGAAAACTGTCTGCATCGTTACATTCTCCGCTGAACATATATTAAAGTGAACAGCCTCTTATAAGATTTCCGTGGACTCGTTTATGGCCTCAAGCGATTTCGTCATGGAAACTCAGGTTATTTTATTGTGGGAGGGCTCAGATAACCAGTGAATACCTCTAATAAAATTCGACACCGATATTGCATGCCAATGAGTTCACTTTTATTGCAGTTCGTTATTTAGAAGATAGAATGTAGGCGCTATTATGAAATTTTTCATATATTCAGAAATTTATTTGAAATTTTACAGAATATTTTGTAATTTTTATGTATTATGTTATATATGAAATGGTTTGAAGGAAAGAGAATAGAAGTGGTTAAATTACAATGTGCAAAATTAGAATGCGAAAATTAGAATTTGTATCTTCTTCTTCTTCGTCAATGGTTCATTAGTTAATTGATTAAATTTCTTCACTTTTTAAATTGTCTTTAAGAAGATCTTTGTGAGAGATGAGAACGATGATTAAGCTTTGACATAGTCAGAATAGTAACAGAGCAAATAGGAAAAGAGATTTTGGAGAAAATATTCAATTTCCAAATGTTTAAAATAACATTTTACAAAGGCTGATAAAATATTTTTAGTATGTGAACTGGCAATATGGGAATGCGAAAAACCTCCTTACTCAGAAGTTAAATGAAAAATAAGTTCGACATATTATATTATATATATATTCGTTAATATTGTATATATAAAATAATCTTACGAATATATAGTCCATATACTTATAGTCTATATTGCAAATATTATTAGTTGTCTATATTACAAATCTATACTATTTATATATATATACTATAGTTTTGGATTGAAAAAAAAATTAAATAGATTAATAAGATTATTTTATATATACAATATGAACGAATCTATGATAGTGTTATGAATCTATATTATTTCTTTCCTGTGTGTAAGTTTCATGATAAAGGAAAGAGTTTTACAGATATTCTAATAGATACTGAATGGGTGATGTCTCAGATATCTCGGGTTTGGCGATCATTTGGCGAAAAAATTAAAACCCCCGAATACTCGAGAATCTTGGAAATAGCTCCATTAGGTCTCGAGTTACACTTTTTATTCTAGAAGTTTCGATGCTTGTCACGAGAGGTATAAGAGTAGAGGCGAACTAAAGGGAGGTGTTTGTTAATAGTAGTTGAATCGAAAGCGACAGTGTAGAGCTGAATCTCTCTTTAAATTGTTGATCTCTAGAGATTTATCTGTGACCGCTTAGTAATGTCGCGATTGTTTGAAAGCGATTTGCTTTCTTTATTGCCAGGGGTTGTAACTTCTGTTTATTGTAAGGGGTGTTCTTGTGCACGCTTCATCTATACTTTGTTACTTGTGTTGTTGTGTTGTAAATAACCATATTTAAAACGCTTTTATTCGCTACTGTGTTTGTTTGACATTTCATTGCATATCCATCGGTCGGAATTTTCCAAAAATAATTTGTATGAATTTGGTACATGGTATTCTGTTTTCTAACTACTTAATGCAGAAAGTATATTTTTAAGCATAAAAATATACTTTCTTTTTTGAATGACTTTAAACCGAACCACCATGTATAAAATACTTTAATATAAGTGGTTAAAGAAAGGAATTATGGAAGTTATTATGGAAATAAATATTGGAAATAAATTCGGCATTGCTATTGGAAGTTATGCCTATTGGAAGTTATTATGGAAATAAATATTTATAAAAATGGCACACACACACCTGTAATTTTGCTTTCCAGTGTGAATAGTGTCATCATAAGAAAGACCGTTTTACGGACAGCTGTATTGGATGCTGAGCCAGCGATCCCAGAGCGATAAACTTTGCGACCATTTGGTGACTTGACGACGAATTTGGCGAATTCGGTGATAAAATGGATAATGCTTGAAACTTCGAGAATTTTGTCGATCCTTCCATTAGGAACCGAGATACACTTGATTGATCTAGACGCGTCTAGCCCCGTCTCCCAGGATCTATAAAAGGACGGCAGTCTCAAGCTGACAGTAAGTGTTTAGTAGTCGGAGTCACCGACAAGTAACGAGCCTTCGAGAGGATAGCGAAGCAATGCCGAATTACCAGCGTTGTGTGAAGCGAGTACTGAACGGCTGTGTGCCGAATGCTGTTGTCTACTGTTTAGGTGGCGTCGTATATTGTGTGTAGCCAATTGTGAGAAGTAGTAAGTCGGCAGCTAAAACGAGAGAAGAAGAGATCGTCTGTAGTGTGCTGTATTGTGTTTGTCTCGGCTGTAAATATTTCTCGTCTGTGTATTCGTCGTCTTTGTGTACTCGTGTCTTCATGTAAATAAACGCCGTCGTTGTTTTTCTAATGAGGCCTACTGATTGGGTGTTCTCACACCATATCACTACCACTGTCAAAAGAACCCGGCGGTGGTGAAGTAAAGAAATTCGTATCACTATTATTATTATTATTAGACATATGAGGAGGAAAATTAAAAGAATGCAACAAACTTAATCCAAAATCAAAATTCACAAATTACCTGTTTTGTTCAATAAAAAGCTAAACAAATATTCATAAATATTTCTATAAATTTTAATCATAAACTTACTAATAAGCCCGAAGCACTGCCCCGAAGTGAAATTAATTAACTTGTATAGAATATGTAATTAAAATCATTTTTACATTGCCTTTTTTATTTTCTACTTTAATAGGAGATCATGGAAATTAACGTAACTGACTTAAGTAAGTCCAATATTGTTCATAATAAGAGCAGAATTAACTAAACATAAAAAAGAATAATAATTAATATTAAGTATCTTGAGTATATTAAGTATGCTATTGTATTCTTTAGAAACCCGGTGATTTCAACGAAGTGAAATAATTTCGAACGTTTGATGAATAGGCTCAATAGCGAAGAAAAGAAAATCTTTTAGAAATAAGTTTCAGTGTCAAGGATGTTACTAAAATTGATTTCATCTCGGAAGTATCAGTTTATTAATCAGAAGCAGAATTTTTTTTTCATCTTGTGATACAATGTTGCATAGTTAAGAAATGATAACATTATGAAATAATAAAAGATTTAATGCTTTTCACTGAAAACGAAAGTATATTTTCTAAGAAGATTTCTATGACACTATCAATATAAAATTATGTTTATAAATTTATTTTACTTTGTGGGTTGATTTTTTCATTCTTAAGGAAGATGGAAATTCTAAATTTATTTTTTCTTAAAAAGCCCTTTTTCTTTAAAAGCAATATAATATATAAGAATATCAAATTTATTACAATCGATAAAACGATTTAAAAATGTGAACAATGTTAGTCACGAACAATAGCTGCGAAATATCCTATTATAGGCGATATTTTTATCAATAATTTTCAGCGATTCATCTTTGGGATATAAATTAATTCACAAGCACAAGAACATTGATTGTGTATTTTGATCGTTTTTTTCTCCTATCTATTAAAATCAAAATTCATACAAAATTGCAATTGTATTCATAAAATCGCTTACCAAAATCTATACATATAAATAATTGTATTTTTAGATCATATTTACATGCTTGTGAAAGTATAGACTGCCAGACAGTCAAACTCTGAAGTGAATTGAATATAGAAGAAGGGATAAAATTTAATTTTTAATTTGTAGTTATCTGTTAACTTATATTTGGAGAGCCAAACAAACAGACCTCCTTTGAAATGTCTGAAAATCAGAGAATTTTCAAAATTCCGAGTATTGTATACTTGTATACTTTCTTTCTTTAGTCTTTGTATACTTGGTATCCGAGAAAGTCAAAATTGGATTTCAAAAATGATTCAAAACTTTTTGCAATTAATTATGGCTGTAAAATTATTTTTTTGTGTGCATATATTTGATAAAATATATATATATAAAAAAACTTATTGTCTGCTTGGGAACTAAATACAGAATAAGCGAAAAAAGTTAATTTTTCTATTAATTGATTAAAAAATAATCGTATCATCATTAATATAATTTTATAACTAAGTAAGGCAATTGGAATTTAAGGTAAAAGGGCACAATTTCTTTTAATTAAATACGTTTTATTTGTAATTTCATAAAATTAAAAAAAGGGCAGTAAAATGTAGCCGAGCTCGTAAAAATTAGCGCATCGCACATGGCATAAAAATATTTTAATTTCGACAGTTTTCCTTAAATATACAAATTTCTTCCTAAATAACCAGTTACTTTCATATATGCCAGTAATTTAATCCCAATTTGCCAATTTCAATATAAATTTTATTATAATCATTCAATTATGAATTTTTATTTATAGCAAGTTCTTAAAAAATATATAGTAATTATTCTAGGTTAAAATTTTGGAATGTAACGACCAATTTTCTTGAAAAATGCCTTTAAATTGCATTCTGTATTGTGTAAAATTAATTGTAAACAATACAAAATAAAATTCGAAGAAAAAAATTTTAAGTGAGAAATCGCCTTAGTAATTACATTTTTATTAATCAATTAGTGAAACAGACTTTCACGGGGCAAAAAACGCTCCACTCTTAGCAGTATCAAGTAATTTTTTGTGTTTTTAATCCATCAGCAGCTTTTTAATGAATGTTGGCTTTTTGATAAAAGCTGCTGATTGATAACAGAGCTCAAGAGAATTAGAAATAAAAACCTCAAAATAAACCTGTCGCCATCTTTTGTCAATATATTAAAGCTCGTTTTCCAATATTACTACCGAAAGTAATGAAGTTACTAAAAATATTAAATGCATGTGAACAAGTTTTAAATTACTTATATTATCTCTTTTTGATAAATTCACTTGTTCTTCTAAAAGAGTAAATACCGAATTGAGATATATTTTGCGGAACAAGGAACAATCATTTGATCTAAAAAATATATTAATCTGAACTTCGTCATTGCATTTATATTTTTAGAGACCTGCAAGATAAGATATTTTAATTTGTAATTTCATAATATTTTATCTAAAATTTGCAATTTTTATCTAAGTGAATTCTTTTTTACGTTTTTATTCTTTTACATTTCTGAATTTATTTATATTGCTCTGAATTTATTACAAAACGTTCGCAAATAAAAAATCCTACAGTTCTTAGAAAAATTCAAGACCAACTGGGCGATTAAAAATAATTTCATAATTAGTTTGGACAAAGTTTTTTTTTCAGAATCTTTTGAAAATTAAATGTCTCCCTATCGAAAACAATAACTTCCAATTCATCTCAATTGATATGTCGTAGTTTTTTTCCCCTTATGAAAGTAATAACAATATACAGAAAGGGAAATATACTTAATTTGAAATGTAAATAAAAATATTGTGTTTATATATTACTCATATTTTACAAAAAAAAAATCTATGTTGTTACTGTGTTACTCCTTAAATTGACAAAAAAATTATAATTATTCGATGCGATATACTATTCTTTTTATTCTTTTTGGAGGAAAACTATTGTTAGAAGTAAAAAGATAATAAATCTTACTAGGACTGTTTCGGTGTAATTTCGCATTACACTTCTTACTATTGTTAGAATTTCACTTCTCATTCTGTACAAGAATGAAAAGTTTTTAAAAATATTGCATACTTTCGCTCAGTATTTGTTTAGCGAATTTAATGAAGAATATTTAATTTTCGACCATTACGAACATTAAAATAAAATTTTAGAAATGATTGCTTTAAATTCAAATAAACAATACAAAAATGTCAATTAATATGTTAATCGCCAAGTCTTTTTGGTGTCCTTTTTGTTCATCTCGCGATATTTGACTTCTTTAAAAACTGTCAAATATAGATCTAATATTGTTATAAAATTTCATTCATTTAAGTGCATTATTTTGTGATCATGGGATCCATTTATTAAGAGAATATAATTTTATTAATGCATGCTGTCAGTCTTTAATAACTAATTCAGCTTGAATGAAAATTACATTGTCTGTTTACAGTGATTGACGTGGCCTATATGAAAGCCAGTCATCAATGACTGACTGATAAGGTTTTAAATGATATTATGCTGTCAGTCACTGATGACTGACGGCATAATATCATTTCCAACCTAATGGTATATGAGGCTGAATGAATGCGAATAGTTACAGCTTCAAATTTAATATTTAAACATTTTAAATGAAGAGACATTCTTTATTATGATTGTGGCTATTAGCATAATTATAAAAGTTTTCATATTTGAGTTTTCCAGAAAACATTTTACTATTTCTCTTAGCGTAAAATTCCCAAGCATATTGCTATGATATCCGCACAATATTATACGACATTCATAATATAGAACAGAACCATAGAGATAGCGTAATACATCTTGTGCGTGTAGGGTTATGTCTTACACCGTATTGAAGTACACCAAAAAGAACTCATTTGAGTCTTATACACAAAATTGAAAGTGAGTGAGTGAGTAAGTGTGTATGATTTGGATATATTTTTTAATATATTTAAACCAAAGCCAAATCTGCTTGACAGAAAATTTATAATTAAGTTACCAGACTACATAAAATCATCATATATCTAAATCATTGCGCTGTTGTTAGGAGTTGCGATGGATAGACAGATGTAGTCGTTTGTTAAAAGTTTGTTTACTTTTGTTTAAAAATATAAATGTATCTGGTGATACATTTATATTTTTTAACTTATCCATTCGGCTCTGGATACCTTACCATATATAAAGTTACCATATTCAAATGCACACATATGGGTAAACATATATAGATGCATTCGCTAAATGGATTTTGTCTAATATTTGATAACAATTGGAAATTTAAGTGTAAAATTTGGATTAGTTCGACTTAAAGTTATCGAATTCAGAATTAGATAGTCACATTCAAAGTACTTCTTTTCTGGACTAAAGAAAGTCAGATTAATCAAATATTTGTTCAGCTAATCAGATAGAAACACGTCAAAATAGTTATTTTCTGGACTAAAAAAGTCGGATTGATCAAACATTTACTCAAATTGTCAGATAGATATAATGCAAAATATTTCTTTGCTGGAGTAAAGGAACTAGGAGATTGATCAAAATTCAAAGTTCGAAAGTTGTAACGATAACAGTAGTTTCTCTATATATCTGAGGTAGTAAAGATCAACGATTCACAAACGAATGGCATTAAAAAAATTTCTACTGCACTGCAAAACAAAAGAATGGACATAAAACTAAAACATAAAAGAAAGAATTTATAGGTTATGAATTTTGCAATACCAGATATACCTGGAGTTAGTAAACGAAGGAGATAAAAAAATGTGAAATAACGACTTTTAAATGTTAAATGTATCGTGTACCAATCGGAAACTCAGAATAATGGCATTCTTTTCCGCAGTATAAAATCTCATTTTTTATGATATGACAGAACATTGGTGAAAGAAATATTGCTTAATACTTTAAGAAAGTGTTACATTCCTTTTCAAATCTGAGATCCAAGATGAATGACGGTATTTTTGTAACACCTAGTGGGTTTTGTAACAAAATGGTTTGCTAAGATTAACGATTGTTAAAAAATTCAATACAATTTACCTTTTTTTTGTCACTTAGTCTTAATGCTTTCTTCGGTAAAGTATTTTTAAACTTCAAATTTTGATAGGCATTCTTCAATATTATTTTAGAATTCTTACTTATTCTATCATTAGGGCTGTGATTTTCCTTCATTTTTTGTCAGTATCATTTGATATCTCATTATATTAAATATTTAAAAATGGTCACACTTTATACATTTTTGGAAATTGTTCATTTCTATTCAAACTAGAAAAATAAGCCGAAATATGATAATATGATGATAAATTATCAATAAGATGATAAAAAACCAGTATAAAATATAAGTAGCAACAAGGAATTAAATTTAATTTTCAAGTCCAAAAATAAAATATATTGTTTTAAAATAGGTTTAAAATATTTTTTAGATTTTAAGTGAAAATTGAAAAAATGATTTTACACAAATTTAGCAATATTAAAAATATACTTGTTTGAATTTTAATATTATTTAAAAATTATTTTTGTGCAGTGTATTTTTGTATGATATTACTTAAAATCCCCCAAACTGTCGCATTATTTTAACAAACTAAAATTTCAAATAACTTGTTGAAAGCTGCATATTATCAATTCCACATTATATTTGCAGTTGATAATATTTTGTAAAAATTATTTCTAAATTCTAATAAAATGTCAAAATAAATCCAATTTCATTTCAATTCTTTCTGAGAAAATGTATTTCTCATTAGTTTGCTAATTATGATTTATAAGGTTGCTTTTAACATCTAAATTCCTTTATATGCAAGATTATAAAACTAGATTATAACAAAATATTTGCTATTGTATTGCAAAATCTCTAAGTTATATGAAAATAAAATATGCGTAATTTTTTTAAAGTTTTTATCCATATTCCATTTAAAATCTCAAATAATAATTATAAAAGTGCAAAAACTGAATTCAGTCTTCCTTCAATCATTTTCACTTCTCTCTTAGCTTATAAAGATCATACCTTATCCATAAAATATGAAATTCTTTGAACAAAAGCAAACCGGCGGAAATTGCATTTCATCCCATCCACTTACTTAACCGAAAAGTTTTTTTATAACTTACATTTAAGAAGTGAAATGCAGTGAAATTCTAGTATCATAAGTTTCTAAGATGTGAGTGTGTTTCATAATATGTGTTCAGTAAAAAGTGAGTATTTGAAATGAGTATTCAGCAAAAGTAAAGTAACCGAAGTTTCGGTTTTTATACAAGGTGAAGAAGTCACTGAAACCTCAGGAGTAATAAAATCGCACGAGGAATTTAATTTAGTCGGAACTCTCTCTCTATTATAAGTCATTTTATTTTTTTTTAAATTGAATGAAATGTGCATTAAAACAGAAATCAAGAACTTCCATTTCCAGTCATATCTTAAAAGCTAAAAGCATATTTCTTTCTTGATTCTTTGAAATCTCATAAAATGTCAAGTAACACTTATGTCTCAAAATTCCTCTTTTTTTTAATGCGAAATTCTTAGCTAACGTATTCACACACTTTAAATTAAATGATTTATTTAATTTTTATCTGCTTCAAATGAAATAAGTTACAGAGTTACTTCTTTCAAAAATCACGACAATTACTTTTTTAAGTATTGGGACTGTTCGGAATTAAATTGAAATTATCTCTATAATTTTGGAGGATTTTAAGGAATGAAATGAATTTAAAGTCCTTCAATAAGTAAAAGTGAAGCAAAACTACTTAGACAATACAAATAATGTGAAATAATGGTATTTCCCTAATTAGAATTATAGTTAATAAAATAATGTTATTTATTTCAATTTAATCTGCTTGAAATGAAATAAATTACAGAATTAATTCTTCAATAGAACTTAAAAATTATTTTTTAAGTATTTATACTGCTCGGAATTCAACTGACAATGTGTTTATAAGTTTGCAGGATTTTCAGAAATGGATTAAATTATCTGTATAATTTTGGAAGTTTTTAAGAAATGAGATAGGTGTAAAAACCTTTAATAATTAAAAATAAAGCAAAATGAATTACACAATATAAATAATATGAAATAATGGTACTTCGCTTATTGCAAATAAGATTAAAAATAAAATTATATAAATAATGTTATTTATTTTATTTTAATCTGCTTCAAATGAAATTAGTTACAGAGTTACTTCTCCAACATAATTTGGTAATCATTTTTTAAATATTATGATTGATCGGAATTAAGTTGAAATTATCTCTATAATTTGAAATGATTTTAAGAAATGAGTTAAAAGTAAAGACCTTCAATAAGTAAAAGTAAAGCAAAATTAATTAGACAATATAAATAATATGAAATAATGGTATTTCTCAAATTTGAAACTAGATGAAAATATAATGTTATATAAATAATGTTATTTATTTTATTTTAATCTGCTTCAAATGAAATAAGTTACATAGTTACTTCTTTAAAAGATCACGACAATTACTTTTTTAAGTATTTGAATTGCACGGAATTAAATTGAAATCTCTATAATTACACTTTAATTCCGTTCAATTTAATTCCGTGCTAAAGTAAAGGCTTTCAATAAGTAAAAGTAAACCAAAACTAATTATAGTAGTATAAATAATGTATTATCATGGTATTTCACTAATTATAAATAAGATTAATAAATAATGCTATATAAAGATTATAATGAATGTTATTGGAAGATTCCAATACAATGTTTCAAACATTCAACAATTTTAAATGTATAAAGCAAATTTATTAAATAAAAAAAGACATATGCATATTTAGTGCAATTAGGATTCTAAATTCAAATTAAATATTTTGTTCAATTACTTAAAAGTAGCCATAGTTTCAAGAGATAAATAGAATTTATTTATGAATCGGAAACAAATATGAATTATATCTATCATACTAAATCAAAGTATTTTTTTAATTGTATTACACAATAAAGATACAGTTTTCTAACATTGCATTTTTTTGCTATAAATTGTACAGATACAGTTTTCTAACATTTAATTATTTGTTATAAGTTATAAAATAAATTGACGAAATCGATCTAATTGTTGAGGTTGAGGATTGTGTCAAAATGTTATTTCTTATCTCTAAATAATGGAAATTGAGAGACAGGTGATCAAAGTGCAAGCATTTTAAAGTCATGAGTTTTCATATGAAATAAAAATTTGAAAAGATAGATATACTGATGATTAGCTTTTCATAGACAATATGAAGGAAAGTAGTATTATCGCTGTATCTGTCAAAACTTTGGGTAGTTGGGATGAGCGACAATTATTGGTTCTTGCGTTTGTGCCAAAAATAATAGCTGATATTATTACAAATATGATTCGAAAATGAGATTTTATTTCTTAGGATGATACATAAGTGACAATGTTCTGACAGCCTACAAGCCGTTACAAGGGATATAAGGCAGTAATTGCTGGAGAAGAAATTAATATATTGTTGAAAAAGCATCACGCATGATAATAACGCACTGGCCAACTTAGCTGTATCAACTTATACTTTGAATCAGATTAGTACTGTATCGCTCTATTGAAAACGAATGGGGTCTAAGAGATTATCAATTGAGTTCAAAATCCGTTACTGATTACCCGATACTCTCAGAGCTTGTACCATTTTTGTGAATATGATACTTTTAAGCACCTGATATAAAGAATCATGCAGGAACAATAATCAATTAGGATTCTCTAGGCAAAATCATCAATCATCAGTTTGCGAATCTTAACCAATGAATGAAACTTTACGAGAGATATGCAGAATAGTAGCCATATCCGTTACAGTAGAAAGTCGAAATTCACTGTATTGAAATTTGAAATGTAAGTCAGGCATGTTCATGGTTAATCACAGACCTCGATATAAAGCATGTAACTTATTTTGTCTTAATCATTTATTTTGGGATTGCCATATTTATAAGATACTAGTTTATACACTAAAAGATTTGATAATTGGATTGCAACTCTGCAGTTGAAATCCCAGAAACACAATTTTCGAGCATGCTGCCAATCATTTTTGCGCTCATCATCCATATGTAATGATGTCTGTGAACAATAATTTTAACTATTGAAATGATTATTTCTTATCAAATGCTATACAGTTTCTGTATGTTGCTTTTTTTTCTAATCACGTGGGAGCATGATGTTAATTTGATTTGGGGGTTTTGAAGTCTCAAAACGGATATAAAATTGGCCGTTTTCGCTTTTGAGGTATCAATTTTTGGTTTTTAGGGCTATTAGAAAATGATAAAGAAGATTGTCACATTTTTCGACATATCGTCAAAAAAAAATTACAACTTGGCCAGCATGTACTGAATTCTCTTATCTGGTCAATAAAGAGCAGGTCATATGAAGTTATCATCCGACGATGAGAAAATGGGAATGAACGCAAAACAACGAGGTGAGGTATCGAAAAATTGACAATTGTGCAATACAATAGTCACGTAAAGATTCCAAACAGGTTTAAACAGTATTTTCGCAAAAAAAAAAAGTTTTGGAACTCGAACCATTTTTGAAATGGTAAAAATTGTAAATATCGATGCATGCGTAATCTCATAGTTAAGTGATAATTTCAAGTTTCAAATCGGTTTAAACTGGTTTTACCCGAAAAAAAATTATGACAAGGAGAAAAATATTTTAGAACACGATTGAATTTTAGATAATCAAAAACCCTAACTTTTCTAAATGTTAGTGATTGCGAAATATAAGTCATGTGAGAACATGATGTGTTTAGGTCGCATTGATACCACGTGACTTAAAAAATAATATCCTTACATGCTCACTTGAAATTGCAGTAGCAGATTCCTCTTCTCTCTCTCCAGTTTTCCTCATCAAGCTTCGCTGGAGCATTTCAAACATCACTTTTGATCATTCCATTGCATCTGTGTGTCGATATGCCTTTCAAATACTCCTTGTTTGTAAGAATTGCTAGAAAACTCCTTTCTTAGTTTGTGAAATGCTTCAAATGAATTTGCGAGCAAAGAAACTTGTTAAACTATTTGATTATTTTTATCAAGTTATTTTTTTTTTAAAATAATCTTATCCTTGCACCTGAGGAAAAAATATAATAAATTCTAAATGAAAACGAACTCATGTACATAAGTTTCATGCTAAAAAAATGCATAATCTTTTTAATTTTTTTCCATAGTATTAAAGCTAATTTCAAGAACTAATTACTCTAAATTAAAATGTTAAAAATGTAAAAGATAATAAAATCTTAATAATCTTAAATCAAGTTTACTTTCATTTTAACCAAATTTGATATAATTTATATAAATTATTATATTGTCATCTTCATTTATTTAGTTTCAAGTGACCCTTGAGTTAATTGTAGAACAAAGAGAGAGAGAGTTTGTTGCAGTGAGCTGACATTGAAAGATTGTCTCCTTTCAAGATTAAGTAAGACAAGTCTCATTTAATCTTCAAAGGAGCATAATGGCAAGGCTTCATCCATTCTCTAGAATTAAATAAAGTTTCAAAGATACTGCTTAATAAAGCATAATTTTAATATAACGGAAATTTAATTAGGATTGCAATTAACTTATGACAAGGATTACCTTTGTTCAAAATATTTTCATAATTACGTCTCCATTTCTTGACTATAGGTTATTTAATATTTAATTAACTTTAAGAGGATACAATATTTGCTTTTTTGTCATTCTAACAACGAGTTACAAAAATTGTAAAGAGTTGAAAATAAAATGTTTGTAAATGGCTGATTATATTCAACGTACATTAATAATTATATTTGTTATAATTTTGAAGATGAGAGGTAATAACAGTAATAAAATAAAATTTCATCAACAATATTTAAAAGCGAATTTCTATTACTTTCCTTATTCTAAAATCTTCTTTTTTTATTTTAAGAAAATAATTCTTTAAAATCAGGGTAAAAATTCTAAAATTATATACTGTCAAATGTATACAAGTATATTGAAAACAGTTGTAAAATTTTCGATTTATAGAAAATGAATCTCAGAGGTTCAATTGGTGACGGTTTTATAGAGAAAAATAAATATCTACACAATAATTTGTTTTCAATTTCCTTTTCTAATAATTTGGCTTGCATTGTTATAGTAGCACACATATATTGTAAAATATTTTATGATATTAATATTATCCATAATTCCGTACAATATTGTAAAATATTGAGTCACCTTGGACCTTGACTAACTTGTATATCAATAAATGATTTCGCATATATTCATTTGAAAATTATAACTTTATAAATAGCAGTGTGCTGGCGTTTGAACTAATGAAGCGTTTCTTTCTATTTTTAAATTGTTCCAAATGAATTTATATATCAATAGTCCTGCACTTACACTACTTAAATTTATAAAAAGTTTATCCTAAGCTAAAATGTATCATATTTTAAATAGCCATTTGAATGAATACTGTTCATTAAACAACACATTCGTCGGTGGCAGCTACATTGTTCCACTCTTATAAAAAGGAAAACAAACTGCAGCCATTAAATGTAAAAATATGAACAAACTGTCCGTAATGATGCTATTAAAAGACTTTCAACTACATTCTTTTTCTTTCCGTGCTTTTTTCATGCCATGCAATTAATCATCGACAACTGATATCATAGAATATCTACAAAGAAACATTTGGTTTTCGTTTTAAATAAATTAATCATTGATTAAAACTGGTGACTGCAATTTTACAAATTTTTCTATTAACTTTAAATCTACTATTTTAGACAATACAGTATCCAAGTGAAATACCAAAATTTTTTATTTCAAGAATTTAAAAATATTGACTATTAGTTGTAAATACTTTGCAAAATAATGATTCAAGGAAACAGTATTTTCATAATCCAGTCCATGTTATTTTAATATTTCTATAACAGCATAGCCTTAGTATTCTAATAACTATAAGCTGCACAATTCATTGAAGTGCTTAGTGGCATATTAAAGTTCAGAATGCTTAATGATATAGGAAAGGTAAAAATGTTTAGTGATATAGTAAATTCCTCTAGTGCCAATATCAGAATGAAAGTATGGAGACAATATGTAAGTACTGCTAAGATTGTACGCTGTTTTTAAGACGAAATATGACGAGGAAAACTTAACAATCGTATTATGTGCTAATATTTCTGCTGTTTTTTATACTTGCTATGTAACAGATGAAAAGTGAAGTCGAAGAAATCTTCTCTTCTCTCAGATGTCATAATCTCTACACCTCTGAAATAGTGCAATATGATTCCCTTTGTTCCAATTTAATTGAATTATTCTTTTTATTGACCATTGCGCTATGTAACGTAGCGATTGGAATCAAAGGGGTATGCAAACCTCTAGAGTCATGGAGTGTTATTTCATTTTGACACTCTCTAAAGTTAAGGAGAAAAAGAATAATACTAAGAACAAAGAGTTATTTACATTTATTGAGAAGAACATGGACTGAGGGAGCGAAAAATCATATCTTTCGGGAACCATATACCATTTCTAAGGCACTGAAATGGGGACTCTCACTGCTGCCATTTCATTGAGTTATTCTTAGAGTTATTGGGGATTTATCCTTTCTGCATTGCTCTCTGTAGCGTAGTGACAGGATACAATGGAGATATATATTGCCCGACAGCCATGGTGATAAAATGTTAGTTCCTTTTTGACACTCTCTAAAGTTATTGTGAAAATGAATAATATTAAGAACATATAACTATTTATATTTATTGAGAAGAACATGGACTAGGAGAGTAAAAAAATCATATATGCCTGGAACAATTTACACTTCTTAAGCCACTGAAATCGGGACTTTCTCCTCTGCTATTTCATTGAGTTACTCTTAGAGTTATTGGGAATTTATCCTTTCTGCATTGCACTCTGTAACATAGTGACAGAAGACAATAGAGGTATATACTTTCCGGCAGCCATGGGGCAGCCATGGGAACTAATATTTTATCCGGCAGCCGGCATAAAATATTAGTTCATTTTTGACATTCTCTAAAGTTAATGTGGAAAAGAAAAATACTAAGATCAAAGAACTTTTTATTTTACAGAGCATGGACTAGGGGAGTGAAAATGTCATATATAACGGAAACAATTTACCATTCCTAAGCCAATAAAATTGGGACTCTCTCTCTACTGCCATTTCCATGAGTTATTCTTTGAGCTATTGGAAATTAATTCTTTCTGCATTGTATTCGGTAGAATAGTGGCAGAAGACAATAGATTTATATATGGCACAGCACCGTATGAGAAGAAAATGTTAGTTCATTTTTATCACTCTTTAAAGCCAGGGAACGAAAGAGTAGTATCATAACATGGATCCCGCGCATACTTGGTAAACAATTCACGACGATTGAAAGGTGAACACATCGCCGTTGTCTTTAATCGCCATTAATCATTGCTACATATTTTTTTTGTATTTATTTAAATAAAGTCTCATTGATATTAACAAAAAAACATCCCCTGAAATAAATGTTTTAAGAATAAGATATAATCATTATATCAAAGGGAATAACCTAGCAAATTTTTACAATATAATGTTCTATAAAGAGTTTTAATGATAAACTTTGGTGCTTTTAAATTTCCACTTCTCTTTTACTATCATATTGATTTTACTGAAATAAAATAGTTTTTATTTGATTTCAAACAATTTTGATAATAATACAATTTTGTCAAAAGCTTTTGAAATATTTTTCCAGAGATATTTCTTCTATTTTTACGTAAAATATTTTCAAAATTTATTAAGTTCCAACTGAAAACTCAGTATGCAATTAGAATAAAGAGGTCTTATTATTCAGTAATCCAAAGAAAAGAGAGCTCTAAGACATTTTACCATGGAATCTGTTTTTCGCTTCAATCTTTACAGAAATCTATTTTATCTAAAAGCTTTTTAAGATCCTTTGTTCTTCCATTTGCAATATCAATGAAAAGGAAGAAATAACGATCGAATTAGATGCTTATTTTTTGTGTTTTTTCAGAAACTTTGCGCAATATTTGATGTGGTCGAATTTCGAAAATGAAATTCAATTTGTATTTGATTGACTCAAAAATTTTAATTTACTTTTTAATATAAAATTTTTAACATGAATTTTGAAATATTGTAATTTTTTTCCATGAAATATAACTATTACTTGGTTATTGAGAATAACTCCTTCATATTACATGATATTAAATATATGAAATGGTTTGTAAAATATACTGAAAATATTACTATGCAATGAATATTATTTTCAGCTACATTTTTATTTTCTTACTGTTGCAAAAATGGAACTATATATTATATATATATATATATATATACAAAAGTAAATAAAAATCAAGTTAATAGGAAAATCAAATTAAACCAAATAAAAATAATTTTCCTGTTCCTTTTTTGGTTTTAGTTTCAATAAGAAATAATTTTTAGTTGCGATTCCGAAAATATTTCGTTTCGTTTTCGTTTTCGTTTCGTTTTCAAAATATTTCTTACTTT
>JAPMOR010065259.1:298554-359030 GCA_026543865.1 Argiope aurantia
AATTTCTACTTTCTCATAAATAAGTGTGTACAAAAATGCACATCATTCATTTCTACTTTCTCATAAATAAAAGTGTACAAAAAGGCACATTAATCATTTCCACTTTCTGATAAATAAAAGCGTACACAAATGCACATCATTCATTTCTACATTCTAATTCGTGAAGCATACAAGAAAGAACTGTGACATTCAAAAATGCAACCTCTAAAATTTAAGAAGCTTCAATCCCTCATCCTTAAATAAACATACATTTTTTGAGTTATTCATATGTATGTGAATTGGAAAACTAAATCGCACTGGGCTAGAGCAATGAAACTTGACATATAGTCTTACCAAAATGTTAGGGGATTTCAATCAAAATTTGAGGAGAATACTTCAATTCAGAGGAAGTCGATCAGAGAACAGGATAACTACAAAATGTAGATTCAGATTTAAAAAATTTCATACGTTGCTCTAACATCTAACTTTTGAGCATTTCGTCAACAGGGTGACCCCTTGTCAGTCTGTGCACTCCCAGTCATTTAAACTTGGTTATTCAGACACAAAATAAATTAATGAAACTATTTTCATATCAAATTTTGTAAAGGGCTATTTAACTGAAAACGGATTGGGCTAGAGCATTGAGAATTAACATGTTTTATCAAAAATTTTGGAGATTTCTATCAAAATTTGAGTAACAGACTTCCGCTCAGAGGAAGTCTGTTCGAATGCATGATAATTATAAAATTCATATTTAGATAATATTTAATACACTTTTCTAACATTGAAATTTTGAGCAAATTCCGCCAACAGGATGACCGTCTGTCAGTCTGTACAGTCCCAATTCTTTAAAAGTAGTATTTCAAACACAGAATAAATTAGACAAACGAAAATATGTAGTTCTATATCAAATTTAATCTGCTATCGATAAAAAATGTACTAAAATTCATACCCGGTCACTTTTATTATATTTTATGAAATATAAAACGGTGATGTGTGGGACACAAAAATAAAGATCTGAGTTTTTGAGGTA
Organism: Argiope aurantia; assembly: GCA_026543865.1. Lineage (NCBI taxonomy): Eukaryota > Metazoa > Arthropoda > Arachnida > Araneae > Araneidae > Argiope > Argiope aurantia. The sequence goes on from JAPMOR010065259.1 coordinate 299,567, forward strand.
TTTACGGTCTCGCTCAAGATCTTGAATTTTCATTCAGGTAAAAAGATTGATAATTTATTTATTATAGAATATGGTAAACATACCTTGTAGGTAAGAATTACAGAACCTTATTATCGAACGTGTAGCTAAGATCAATCGTACTCTTTACTTATTTCATCTGACCAATTTAAGACTTTATATCTTTTGATATCATCGAAACATATAGAATGATATCAAATGATATCGGATTCTGAGCATAGAATGTCAGAAAATATGCACACCCTTTTCTTTTCTCAAGCACGTATAAAACTTGAAATGATATCAAAAACTAATTACATCGTAATTAAAAAAAGTATCCTTAATAGAATTTAGGTTTCGTTGCATAGCTCAAAAATAATCAGAATTTGTACAAACTTACAGGTTAAATATCAAATAATTTTAAAAATTAGTTTTCCTTTTTTTTTTTTTTTTTTGAAAAATTTTCCTTTTTTGTTTCTATCATATGTTTTTACTTCAGAAAAAATGTTTAGAAACATGCGTGCCCATGTTTTTTCAGGTGAAATTTGAAATGATATCAACAAACTAATATTAATTTTAAAAAATCCCTAATAGTGTCAAAATTTTAATTTGTTTAAATAGCTCAAAAATAATTAGAATTTATGAAATAAAATTAGTTACATGTTCAATTTCAAATAACTTGAAAAGTTATTAATTTTTTTTTCAAAAATGTGATAAATATCAGGTAAATAAATTTTTTAATCTTTGTAATCATACGCCTGTGCTCCGGAATTTTCAATTAAATTTGTAGCAAGTATGCGAAATTTATTATGATTAAAATTTCTTGCAGTAAAGTTGATACTTGTTAAAGATGCATAGAAGAAAAACCGTTTATTTAGGTGAAAATGAAAAGAAAGTATGCTCCTTTTTTGAAATATCAGACACCATAAATTGTCTAGACAAATGCCCTTACTGTTAGGTTTTCAGGCCTTTATGGAGAAACTTGTTTCAGAGTTGAGTTTTATCTCTTACACTTTAATTCATTCCATTACATTTCATGAATTAATTACATTTTTTTTTAATTTAAAACTTGGTGCACGGAATTTTTCTTAAGATATGTGGCTATGTTCAGGAGGAAATTTTTGAAAAATTTCAGAAAAAGCTATGACTTTTTTTTATTTTTTATTATTTACATAAAAATATTTAAAAGAAATCATCTAGGAAACCAAATGTTACTCAAGTCAAGTGACAATAGTTTAAAAAAAATGGAAGAAAAGGACTTTTTTTTTTCAAAAAAGAGGTACAAAGGAAAATTCTTCTTATTTAGAGTTTTATTAAATAATTTACCTAATGTTTACCAGATAACTTAATAAATATATCTAGTTTCTTAACTAAAGAAAATAAGCTGTATTTCTAACCGTTCCTAAAATATTGGGATTCAACTGATAAAAAACATGAAATTTTCAATCTCTTTTCACAATATAAAGAACTAAAAGAATTATAAAATATTTCTAAATAAATATATTACATGTTCAATTTCAAATAATTTGAAAAATTATTAATTTATTCTATAGTTTGAGATCTGCAGAACTTATTATATAAATTTGAACAAAAATATACATTATAATTTAATTTATGTTCGTTAGAAAATTCTATCACATTCTATATTTGAGGAAATAGCACCTAAAAATGTAAAAGAGCATTAAAATGTATGTAAAGGAAAACATATAAACCAGTACAATTTCTTATCAAAACAAAACTCTAATGGTTTTTATCAAAAATCTGTTCAAACATTTAGAATATTAAACAAAAAAATCCCAATTTCGTGAAAACTTGCTTTTTTAATATAGTCACTTATTTTAAATGTATGATACTATCATGGCATTTTTTTTTATTATTTTCTCCCAAAGAAGGGCAAAATACCAAAATGCCTAGTATTAATGGCGATTTTGAAAAAATAATTTTTTAGATACAAGTATGATTTTAGTATATATTTTAATACGTATGAAATATGAAACCTTTGACAGGTCGACACAAAAAGTAAGACATTTTTCTTATTTGATTAATTTTCACACTTCCGTTCTCATTTTTCATCATCAATCAAAACATTAAACTAATTCTTTCTTACATACAGGTATTATTTATTGAAATCTGCTTGGTATTTTCGCCAATTCATGTCAAGTTTTAAAACTTCTCTTAAAGAAAATATTTTTAGTGCTTCCTATTTTCAAAGCTCTGAAAGTAAGGCACATACCCATGCTTTCCGAACTCTTTTAGATCTTTTTTCAGCAATAGAAACGTTTTTATAGGATTTATTTTTGTAACGTTCCCAAACTTTATATAAACGTTACAATAAAATCAAATTTCCAGTACAAATTGAAGAACAGTCTTGCTGTTTTTATCGGTATAAATAAAATCAACTTGATAAACTTTGATAATGCTCACATTATTGTAGAACTTAAAATATATAGTAAAGATTTGATTCTGATATAAATGTTGGAACAATATATAATGAAATAAAATATTTTAAAAAATAATTTTGGTTTCCAAAAATCGGAGAAGAGAGTAATTTATCTTTTTCTCTCTTAAATAATTCGGTCCTAAAGTTCTAAGTTTTATTTTATTATAATATAATTATTTTTGCCTTATTTATAATTTTTGGCCCATTCTTGTAACATTTGAATCAAAAGGCAGAATAAAAATAATATAAATATCTACATCTGTATCATTTTAAATAATTAATCTGGTTGAATTTACTTACAAAATTCTAGATTATTATAAATTTTATTAATTTTAATTCAACTTATATAAGAACGACTTGCAAATATTTTTCATTTAGCTACTGTTAAAGATTAAAAAAATATTGTTATATTTGTATTTTGTTAAGTATGGAAAATATCAGTCATATTTGTATTTTGTTAAATATGGGAAATATCAGTTATATTTGTATTTTCATTCTTCTATCATAAAACACTTCCAAAGAAAATTTTTAAAAATCAATAGCTGGCAAATGCCTGGTACTTAGGTTTTGCCATTCGCATTGAGTATGGCATAAATAATTAACTTTTGCAATAATTAAATAACAGAATAATTCTCACCATATAAAATAAGTTTGGATATGCTAGCTCACTGGAATTCAACTGACTACATTAAATATATGCAAAATAATAAAAATATTGACATAACAATTCATGCCAAAATAAATTTTTAAAACAACTCTTAAAAATATTTTTTTAATGTGAAACACGTTATGTTTGAATGAGGCTGAAAACAATGGCGTCTTTATGCTATTAAAAATAATTGTCCGGCTATTAAAAAAATCTTATTTTAGATTCGCTAAGTAAACTACAGATATAATAAGTTCTTTAAACTAGAGAGTAAACTACAGAGATAATAATCTTTGCTATTTAACTTTCGAAAATGAAATGATATCAAATATTTTATGAAACAATGAAAATGGTTTGAATTTCATTGCAAAAAGGAAAATTACATTATGCAAAAAATATCTTTGTAAATTATCAAATGTCAGAATGACAATTAGTATGATATCGTTAAAAAGGTAATTTTAAGAATTTTACAAAGACGGTAATCATTTTATGATATCCGTTTAATATATTCAATATTACCATCTCAATATACTTATAAATATTATTGCAAGGAAATTGCAAATTCTTGCTTCATTTTTAATTAAAATCTTTAATAAAATTTCAAAAGATTGGTTTGAAGTGCGTACATTCTCATCTTCGAGTATATATTTGTACTAAATTTGGTGTTTTTGAGTGAAATGAAAAATGAATGATCCTCTAGAGATACCAATGTTCACATATATTTTTCTTGATTATTAATAAAGACGTCCAGATAAAAAAAAACATCAGTCGTTTGAAAAAAAAACATGTTAATAAAAATATGTTTAATATTTTAGATATTAAATAAAGAAAAAGGTATTGTAATTTATTGCAATAATCTGTAATTTTTACTAACATTTATATTTTTTTTCTATTCTTCAGGACAAAAGGCAAGACCAAACATACCAACAAGGTATACCACAGTGACTACAGCTGTTATGGTGGACGACGCTGTCTGAACGATGATCTCAAATATCTTGCACATGCCCGTATCCCTTGCTTCAATTGTTGTGAACCCCACATATTTTCTTGTACACAAGTATCTCAAGACCTATTGAAAAGTTAGAAAATTGGTGTATTGTTGCATGTAAATGTGTGATGATCGATGTTTATATGATATGATGTGTGCTATGTAATTTTTCGATATGTCACAAAGCTGTAAAATGTCTGCTATAAATGACTGAAATTCTCTTATGGAGTTTTAGTTATTTACTTAATTATATAATTTGAGAATATGTGTCTGTAGAAGGGAATAATAATAGAAATGTGAACTTTCTTCTTGGACACTATTTTTAAAAGTTGAAATAATAATTTCTTTTTAGATTAATTTATTTTTAAATGATTTTATTTTCATCTAAGTGGCCGCAAATGAAAATGAACTTATTAAATGAATTTGAGAGGAACATTTGGAATAAAAATTATCAGGCATGTGATTTCACTAAGAAAAAAACAGAAAAAGACAATGTTTATTTTATTGGAAATTGTTGAAAAAGAAAGGAATAGATAAATCTATTTAAATACATCTACGTATTGTGAGCCATTTCTTCGATGCATAAAATAACATTTGAAGACCAATGAAATTTATTTTTATCAAAGAATGTACTTATTATTATTGTAAGAAAAACTGTTTATCAATGGCAAATAAAAGATTAAAAGAAAAATATGGAAGTGTAAGAAAGATAGCATAGTGTTTAAAAATTAAAATTATTTAAAATATTTATTTCAGAAAGGAAATAAAAATTAGAATTAAATTTTCTTAAAAATTAATCTAATTTATTGTCACTGTTCTCCAAAATTATAGATAAAGCTAATAAGTGAGATGAAAGGGAAAAAAAGAAACTAATTTTCTGAAAACAACGTTTACCATTCTCTAATATAACGCTTCATAGGTATTGTCATTTCTACAAATAATTTGATTAAAACTATGAGATATTTTCTTTCGGTTTTTCAAAAATTATTTTTTTTCTGCATTATATTTTCGCTTGCATAGTTATTAAAAGCATTCGATGTACCTGTTGCTCATATCTGTTGACTTTGCATATATTCAAAATAGCTTATTATAATATGGAACTGAAATGTATGCATGATATATGTATATTCTAATTTGTAGATTGCTTCTTGAAACAAATAAAATGTCTATGAAAAATTAAAAATTGATCTATTAAATAAATTTGTAATGTAAAATAATGAGTGTCTTTTATCTAAGAATATGTATATTTGCTGTATTTGAAATGTATTGTCCTAATTGTATATGCACTTTTCAGCAACATTAATTCACCACTATGCATTTCTGTGTGTATCCTATTAGTATTGAAAACTTTTTCTTCTGATGGCATAAGTCAGACAATTATTTTCACATATTGTGTATTTTAATATCTATAGTTCAATAGTAATTTTTTGTTATATATTTTAAAATGGTATTTATTATTAAATAATCCCATGCATTTTCATTTTCTTTTTGTTCTTTTAAGTGACAAATAACTATTATCTAATTGCTATGCTGATAAATGTTAACTTTGTTTACCATGTGTATTTTCTATTTCGAACTATGCATTTTATATATGCGAAGCAATTTTTTAATATGAAAGTTTAAAGAGATTAAAATAAACAATTAAAAACCACCTTTAAAAGTATCTTTAATATATTCTAAATGCAAACTAACTAACATTCAACTAAAGTATATCAACATAGTTTTAAAGAGTAACTTTTAAAATGTATACACATAAATCTTATATATGCTGCATTAAACTAAATAAAGCATTATTTAACCTTTCAAATTAAAAGCAAATTTTTAATATGAAAGGTTTAAAAGATTAAAAAGAAAACCATCTTCTAAAAGTATCTTTAATATATTTTAAATGCAAACTATCATTCAATTAAAATATTTCACCATAATTTTAAAGAGTACTTTTAAAATTCGTGCACAAAAATCGTATATATGCCATATCAAACTAAATAAAGAATTGCTTTAAAGAAATCTGTTAAATTTACATAATAATAAATAAAACAATGAAAATTTTATAAAAAGAAAGAAATTACAAAAATGGCAAAAAAAAATATTATTATTATTCACTATATAAATTACGATGCTAATTGTAAAACTATCTTTTTTTTGTGCTTCGTATATTAAACACATATCTGCATTGTCTTCATTTATTAATAGTGTGAAAATATTTACTATGTTATTAACTAATAACACACCAACAAAATAATATTTAACCTGTTCTTTAACACTCTGTATTGTTACTGCTATATAAATGTGATGCGTGTCAATTGTCGATTACGACTACAGAGCACTGTAATGTACATGTATGAAAGCGACCAAACTTCAAATTATTTACATGGATATTTATGTATTACAAAGCATTTCTTTTTTACTCTTCAATAATTCACTTTTATATATAAATGTGATATATATCACTTATACGTAACCTTTGACCTTTAATCATATTCAAAATTGTAGTGGTAATTTATGTGGTAGAATATTCATTAAATAGATTTTTCTTCATAGTAATAAGTCAATATAATTGCATCTAATATTTATATTATTTTTTTATCATGTAAAAATTATTTCGATTTCAGTGAAAAATTTTGGTTTTCTCTTAAAATTCATTTACATTTAATATTTTCTATTCATATTCTTTTTTCTTCTTTCTTCATTCGATATATCATCTGTAATATAGCATTCGATATTGTCATCCGTATTTTTAAACACACTTTTCAGTATGTCTTCAAAACTGCTAGTAGTATATATTTATTATTTACTGCATGTTATCTATTATAGATGTTTCGTCAGCATGTATATGTTCTTTCCATTTGTGGCATAAAAGTTGCTGTACATTTGTTGTGAAATTTATGTATCGATAGATGTTGCTTCTTGTAATAAATCAATATGGAGTGAATTCTGTTTATTTGACAACAATTATTTATAACACTTTTATGATACAGAAATAAAGGGTATCCAAAAACTAACGCAAGATTCGAATTTACCATCATTCTTGCAGTAACGCGTTGGCAACCTTATTTATAAACCCCATTTGATGGTTGATAGTTTAAGGTTAGTAAAAATGAAGCGTTGCACGATAGAACACCATGTTAATGCAAGTTTTGAATTTTATTAAAAAACACAGTTTTTTTTCCTTTAAATTATTGTATTTTCATTGGATCATAAAGTATACAGTATATAGTTATGTATGGAATAACATATAGGCTAAATGGTCACCACGGCTTTGCTGACTCATACGCACTCTTTTGTCTAAATTTTCCATGATCGTTTTGCATAAATGTTGCTGATGCAGCGTTGAATTGTCTCCTGTAATGCACGCGTGCTTGTGGACTTGGTAGCAGAGAGCTTTGATGTCAAATATCCCCATAAAAATACAGTGGTGTTAAATCTCACAATCTAGGGAGCCATTTCTCAAATTTTCGAACTGTGGCTTGCAAACTTTCATTATTTTTTAAATATTATTCAAAAATTAAAACATGGTGTTCGATGGTGTAACGCTTCATTTTTACTAACCCTAAACCATCAGCTGTCACATGTTTTTTTAGTAGGGTTGTCAACACTTTATTGTACAAATGGTGGCAAATTCAAATCTTGTGTTAGTTTTGGGACACCTTTTATTTCAAATTTCAGAATATGAGGCCATTTTCTGCAATTTTATCTATTATTTGTGTAAAATGCAATTTCTGTAAAGCTGCTGCAACATGCGTCTCACACTTATTGCAACCACAAAGCAATAAGCGCATAGCTGATTAATCCAACAGAGCATCAGTCGATCTGAAGTTCTGATGCATAAAATTAATGGGTAAGAGCGTAATGTTATATTTCACACTAGCTCCCTTTGATGACCAAACTGATTCGTCTGGAATACTGAATGTATTTAATTTTCTTTGAATCCCTTGAGCATACATTTATGTTGCTGGTTCTTTCATAAAATGTTTTTTTAAATATCAAATTGTGATATATATCAGAAACAATCCATTTATATAGCCTTTCACTTAGTTTGTGTATATGAACCATACTATCAGAATATACTGGCCTCGAATATACGAGGCCAGTATATATACTATCAGAATCAAATTCCATGGCATTATAGTGATATTTAAAAACATCTGACCGGTTCATCTATCATCCAACTTTCGTGGTTCTGTAGCTTCATATTTTTTACAGAACAACTTTTTTTTCATTTATTTCAACAGTAATATTTGTAATTATTTAGATAAGAATTATCTGATAGAAGTATGAAACCATTTTGAATTTCATTGTACCAAAAAATATAATACTGAAGATTATACAAAAATATTATTAATTGCCAATATTTACAAGAATTCATAAGACGAATAATTTAGTTATTAAGAAGGTAATTTTTCTAAATTTAAATACATATAGAAAATAATATTTTGCAATAACATTTCCGAAATTAAAATCGAAAAAAACTAACATTTCTTGAATTTAACTAATTATAATTCTAATTAAAACTTCAAAGCAATTTCTACAGCATATTCATTCGGATCTTCAAAATATATTCAAAATTTAGTAGCTGTAAACCAAATTATTTTACCAGTAGAGCACAAGCAAATATAAACACAGGATGAAACATTTGATGACTCATTGAAACATTTGAAAATGTGTTTGGATATCCTTTAAGTGTTCTCAGTAAAACCTCCCTGAGGTTTCAATTATTTTAAGAATTCAATCTAATTTAATCAATCAAAACCAACTATAAAAATTAAATTCAATTTATTGCATTCAATTACTTGCAGCCTTTGGCGGTCAGTTTGTTCGCTTGAAATACTGGTTGTCTTAAAGTTCAATTAAATATGTTTGCATAGATTAAGTATCATGACGGCCCAAAGAACGTTTTCCAGCATTAAATTGTAGTAGACATTAATTTTAATATTTTTACATATATTCTGTTCATTGCGTAAAATTGTCAACTCGATAGATTGAAGCCCAAACCGTAGTGATTATGTTATAACATAACTAAGCAATTATATATCTTCTAAATTTCGCGATACTGAAGAATTTCAATTTCTTATTTTCATCTTCCTTAACATTGAATAACGGAAAAAAGTCATTCAAATAAATATGTAAAAAAGTACGGTTTAAGCTTTAGTTCAAACATTAAATATTATGCCAAACTTTTAACAAAAATAATTTTAAAAATTAAACAATAAAATATATAAAAAATGTAATCTGCTATCACAAATTTTATGTTATCTTGCTAGAACAATATTATTTTTTAAGTCCTGTGGCATCATCTCAAAACCAGAATTTTTTTTTCGTGAGAAACTGGTCTAAACCAGTTTGAAAATCACGTGACTATCAGATTATTTATGTATCGATTTTTAGAAAAACGATACATTTTTTTTTATCCCAAAATTATTCGTTCGAGCTTCATAACTTCTCCTCGAGGCCAGTACATATGTACCTATCGATACATCCTCTCCCTGTTTCGCGTTAATTCCCGTTTTCTTCTTTGTACTTCTTCGGCGGAAGTCTGGGATGCACCATATTCTTCATTTTCTGCCTGCGCATTTTGTGACTTCAAAAACCTCAGTCATAAACATCATGTTCTCACATGATAAAAATTGCTAAAATTCAGAAAATTTGCGAAACGGATAGATTTTTATTGTTGAAAACAGACATTTGACAAATTTTTAAATTGCGTAAAAATTAGTGCAGTTATATTATCAACTATTATTCAAGAAAAAGCGCTAGTCATTTAAATAAATTTTAATTAAAATTTCAGAAATATTTTCAAAACTAAAACTTTGAGGTGCATATTTCCACCTTCCAAATCATGTTCAAACCAAATTTGATAGTTCTAGTAAAGCATTTCATCCTATAGGAAACCAACACACGCATCCACACATACAAACGTTTATTAATATTCATTTTCATCATTCATCTTTTTTATTGTTAGAAATTACAACATTTAATTAAAAATAGTTTTAAATATGAAAACTTACATTAACTGCCATTTTCCAAAAAGATATACATAAAAAATAGTTTTTAAGTTATACTCATATATATCTGCATCAACAACATGGATTTTTAAAAAAATCTCTGACGTATTTATTATTCATGGAAATTTAAATTTACAGTACTTTACGCATGAACTTTCTTGTAATAAATAACTAGACACATTTTGATGGATAACTCTAGAGAAATATTTAACAGGCGTATTAGAAAGAATACAATTTCGAGAAAACTATTCATAAAAAAAGAAGATAAAATGTAACATTTTCTAAAGTTTCGCTCAAACTTTCCAGGCAGTTTGATGAAACATGTTTAAGCGAAGCTTATAGTAAATATTCTAATAATTTTTATTTTATTTTAAATATATTCTTTGGTGCATAGCCCATTTTTTATATCCCTTAATGTCATTATTCTTATAATTATAAAAATGAGCATGACTATGTGATAAAAATTACATTTTGCTTAAAACATGGTATATATTGCGCACTTGGTAATGTTAAGGCCTTTAAACTCAAACCGTATTTCCTATAAGCAGTGCCGAATTTTGGAGACAAGTTACAGTACTCTTAGTGGTAAAATAAAGAAATTACAGAAAATGACTTCTAAACGAAAGGATATCGGTAAAGAAGTTAAAGCAGAAAAATAAGAGCAATACTATGATAATAATAAAATAAATAAATAAATAAAAGAAAAAAAGAGAATTTTCATGGCTTTATCTGAAATATTTGAGGAAATATTTATGATTAGTTGTAAACTTTCTATGACTTAATAAATGTTCACTCTAAAAACTGAAAAATGTATTATCTCATATTATTAAATAGATTTACCGAGCTAAGCAATGGTGAAGTGAAATTAAGCAACCAAGAAAGTAAACAGAAATTTTTTAAAAAAATCTGAAAAACCTCACTCGGGATGGAGAAAATGAAGATGCATTTTAAAATTTTAGAACGAATCCTTGTTCAAGTCATGGAAATTTCATAATTTTATTTGCAAACATTTCCCAATTTTAGGATAAATGCATGAGTTTTCCTGCATTTGTGCTTAAATGGGCATTTTTCAAATTTGACTTTTTGGTTTATATCCTTTATTTTCTTTTTGTGTTATGCTTTGGAACTTCCTTATTCCGCCACCAAGCTCGCTATGCCACAATAAATTCAATAAAATCACTTTAACATAGATATACATTGATTCTTTAGTTTGCATTCACCGTTTCGTATTTAAAGGGCTTCAAGGGATTTTACATATCACCCTCCACATTTATTAAATAAAACATGGATATCAAAATGAAATTTAAAATATTTTTTCATTAAAAAGTATTTAAAAAAATTAGAGCCATCAATCCTTAGCATCATAGCATATAATATTGCTTTGAATCTCATTACTCTCTATTTATTTTATTAAAAAATACTTTAATTATATAGCAACGATAACATACACATACAAAAAAAATATAGGATATTCGAGAGTCCATTTCAAAATATTATTGTATAGCCTGTTTTTTAAGGAATTGATATGACCATTTTTTTAAATTTTATTTTTTTCAAATTTATAAATTATTTGTTGATATCCCCGGTACCGCTTGGAATGAATTTATAATTTTTATAATTATTTTCATGCATAATATTTTAATGTCAAACTTAATTTTGTACAAATTATTCAAATACAATTTGTAACTTAATTTAATTGTATTCTTCCAAAATTGTAACATTTCACTTTTGAACATCGGTTATGTTCAAATCAAAATATGCAACTATAAAAGTCATTGCAACAAATAGAAATATCAAGTTTTTATTGAGTGTCTTTATATGTGTGTGCACTGAAATATGGACTACTAAAACACATCTGCTGTAATCATATCTTCTCTAAATTGTTTCCAAAATTAGAATAAATTAGCTGGGAACTCATAATAATTAGTCATATGCTCGTCTTAGACTTGGTGAAATCAATTATGTGTAGTTCGATAGCTCATTCAATGAGAAATGACATTTAGTAATCAATTACGTAGATTTAACAAGCAATTCTGGTAATATTATGTATTAAACGTTACCAGCGGCAAGGGAATTCGAAAGATGCAATGCATTCTACAGCAACAGATGTTTGAGGAATGCTGATTGCTTATTTAGCATTTCGCAAGGGTTCGTTTAATGTCTACGTTATATCTATGATTCTCTTAACTTTAGCGAAATTTGTATGAAATCAAAATGTAGTGGAACACCGTTTATACGACTTTCGAAGGATTGACGTTAAATGACATATAAATTAAAAGGTACATGATTAAAATTTTAATAAACATCTAAAAGTTAAGGCTATTAATAATTTTTTAAGTTGTATTTTTATTGGTTTTAAAATAAAAAAAATAAAAATCTTTGGAAAAGGAAAAACATTGAAATAATATAGGAATTTAAACTAATTTATTATAACAACAATTAGTAATGAATTGTAATTGTAATGTAATTAAGTATGTAAATATAAATTACATTTGTCTGAATGCATCAGGAATTATGGGTAAAAATGAATGAATGAAAGAATGGTGTATACATAAGATGGTATATATAATAATAACCAACTAATCCAATTGAACCAATTATATTAAATATAATAATTTATTAAATGTGCTGTTCTTTTTTATAAAATATTACAAGTATTGAATTTCACAAAATCTTGAGAATGCATGTGCATACCGAAAGTCTCAAGACTCAGGAAAATAATAACAATTTTCGAAGTGACAATCTCAATCAATCAGTTTATCATAATGACCAGTTATTGTTAATAGTTATATTTTATTATTAATACTAGTCACTTTTGGCGACGGGTTCGTTAAATGAAATTATTTGCCTCTAAAAATTTCCATTGTTTCAACATCAAAATAATTTTAAGTGAAGTTTGACAGATATATAACTTATATTATTACAAAATGTTATTCCGATATATTCATTGTGCTTCACATTTTTCTAATTTTCAGTTCAATGTTTATAATCCAGTCATATCACAGGAATAAGCAGTAACATTTTAAACTGGAGTCATTTTAAAATTTTTCCTCTATTGCCCGATTCTGATACTTTAAAATTTTTCCATTATTGCTTGATTCTGGATTTAAAACTTAACTGTAAGAATTACAAGACATAAAAAAAATATTGAAAGGGTACTTTGTACTAAAACCTGGCAACTCAGAAAATTAAGCCAAATCTTCACCTTATCATTCTTTCTTGATCACAAATAAAAGGTAATTGAAATTTTAATATTAATAGTGATAACAGTTTGAGTTTCACTTCAACAATGAAATATAACATTGTAAAATTATTAAATCAATAATTAATGTATTTAAATAAATAATAAATAATAATATAACAAAATATTTAAATAAATTATCAAAACAAAGAAAAAAATATATAAAAAAATTGACATTATTTAAAAGATATTTTTGAAATTTTAAGTTGCTGTGTAAGTTAATTTTAAGTTTTTTGCTTATAAGTATATTAAGTACATTAGAACCAGAATGTAGCAATATTGCAATTATGCATGTTACAATCAATATGATTATCTTTTAATTATTATTAATAAACAGAAAAAAGCGATTAATTGATTGTTATACATGAAAACAGTAAAAATGATTAATCTACTTATCACATTGTTTAGTTATAATTATGATATTATAAATACTATAATATCTGTAATAATAAACTAATCCCTTTGATAGTATATTATATATATATATAATTAAATCTAATAATTTAATAAATCATCTGTCCTTTTTTTTATAAAATATTACATATATTAAATTTCCTAAAATTCTGAGAATGCATGTCCAGAAATTCCCAAGGCTCACCAAACAAATAACAAATTTCGAACTGAAAATCCCTTTTATTATCAAAATGAAGGATGATTTCACATTATTATTTTAAAAAGGCAAATAAATTACTGATATTATAAAGAAATCAATAATATTAATAATGATTTATTGATTTTTCTTTTTCAAAATGTAGTGAGATATTATAAGAAAAAATCTTTATGATATAGAAACTCATTTATTTACTTTATTTCCTAAGTCATTATCTCTTACAATTTTACTGAAAGGCTGAAAACACCACCAGCAAGTATTTTTTTCTAAGCTATGAAATCTCCATATAGTTAATGGGGCGAGGATTTAAAAGAAAAAATATATTCAAGGAAGTCCTAAAATTATCAATTCACAAACCCTCAAGTATGATTGTCATATCAGTTAGAAAGAAGGGACTAATTATTTTAAATGATGTCATTTGGGGATAATGTGTAATAAACTAAGAAATAGATTTGTATTTGCAAAAGAATAATGAGGTGAATGATGCATAGATCTGAAAAAATATATTTTATTAAAACTCTTTGACATATTTTATTCATATGTAGCTTATAGTTACTCATAAAATTCACCATCATTATTTCTTTCATAAAATTGAATCTAAAATATATTAAAATAAATACTTCTATTTTAATAAAATGGCTAACGAATTTTACTTTTTATATTTTACTAATATCAATCCAAATACAATAATTTGATAAATCATTTATTACTATCAATGTCTCATTTGATAAACACAGTGTTATGGCAGCTATTTATATATTAAGGTATTGTCTTTGTTCTATAAATAATTTTTTCTAAGTTATCATAAAATATTTTGAATTTTGAATTTTTCTTGTGCTTCTTTAAAATAAGTTGAAATTTTTAACTACCCATAATTCAGTCACCTCTTCTTAAAAATTATAGCTTTTTTCTGCATTTTAATTAATTTAATCAAAGAGTTTGAATTCATATAGCAAACAACATGAAAAAAATCTAATTTATTTCAATATGATCCCTTGCATTAAAAAATAAGTTAATATAATGACTGCACTTTTCCCTAACAAATATTGCATGAACGTATAAAGATAATTTTTTATAAAATTACAGAAATGTTTTATTTTAATTTGGATAATTAGAACCCTGAGAAAAGGAGCAGCGTTAGAATACATTTTTTCAAAACTTTTGTACTGGCAAAAATATTTATTTCATTATCTTTCAAAGACTAAAATGCTTATTAAACGATGCAATTGACATTTTCCATTCTTTTAATCTCTCAGTATTCTTGCGTGGCTAAGCAGATAATATTTCTACATATAATGCAAAGCCTGCTTATGAATATTATATATTATAAAATAAAATTAATCAAATAATGTGGTAAAATATTCTTTAGTTCCAACTTATTTTAAATAATTATACATATATTTTAATAGTTTTAGATTCTTTTAAATATGAGTCTTTTAATAAGATACAAAGATAAAAATTTCAGATATCCATTTCATTTACTACAGCTCTATCAATCCTACCAAGAATTATATTTTTTTATCGGAAAAGTGAATTTGGTTTAAAAAAAATTCAGACATATTTCATTTCCTATTTTTTGGACTATTCCTGTCCGGAAATGCAAAAGGAGTTTTGAAAAAAAAATAAAACATTTCATTCTTAAAAATATAAAAATATTATATTATAAAATTGAATTCTTATTTCAATTTCAAAAGTTTATATTTTCGAAAAAAATATTTAAGACTGAATAGCATTTACATTTTTCTGAAAATTTGTCCATACAGTATATTCACATAATAATTCCATTCCAAAAAAGCATATACAATAATATCTTTTTATTCATTTGATCCATCATTTCACATCATCCTTTATCCTAAACATTCTAAGAAAAACACCATTTGATTAATGTTGGAAAATTTGAACCCATATAACAAGAAATATTCTAGAAAATGGATAAGTATCTGATTAATATGAGATCATGCAAAGTTTTAACTGTAAAAGTTTGTTTTGTTTAGGGAGGAATTGAAATTTTAAAATTTATATAAATGAAATATAAACAGTAAAAATGATGCCGACGAAAGTGATGAAAAAACTGTAATTGTAAGAGGGCGAATAGAACAACATAAGAGTTGATTACTTTAGAAGAAGAATAAAGTATGATAGTTAAATCATTAACAATTGATGAATTTAAATAATATTATTCGTCTGGCGGTAATTTAAGTGAAGATAAAAAGAACTGCTGAAAAGCTATTTCATCTTCCTTTAAAGATATAATAAACTGCATGAAAAAAGTTGAACTTATTTTGTTTGTCAAAATTATACTAAAAAATTGTTTGAAAATTAATTATTCATTAATTAATACACATAGGCAATTAGCACATCAAACAAGATGCATTAGCATTTTCATTAAACATTTTTAACTTTTTCTAAATTTATCGAGATCTTATATGCACGTAAATGATAAGAAATTTTTTAAGAATGTATAATTTGCAGTCAGTATATATAATAGGCTTATGATTTACTTAATTCAATTTTATAATAAATGATGAATATTAAAATTTAATTCTCCAATTACTATGCAACAACAGATTAATATTATCTAAAATTTGAAAATTATTAATTTTAAATTAATTTATATTAATAGCATTAAAATTTTATTTATCGAAATTGTTTAATTATTTTGATTATACGTATTTATTAACAATCAATCATAGTGAAATATTTATTCTACAAAAAATATATGAATATAATTTAGATCTAAGTACATTAGAAACAAATGCCATTCCTAAACTTTTTCTAACAGAATTACCTGAAACAAGTGACAGGTAATTAGCTCTAAGAAAAGAATTTCAAATATTATTTTCAGAGAATGCCATAGTAAGAACAAAATACGTATTAATTTCTAATTTAAAATATTAAATATAACAACACATATCAACAGTGTTAAAGCAATTTATCTTCATTCTATTAAAATGATTTTAACTAAACTAATTGAAAACCGGAAATTCTGAATTCCTAACTCGAAAAATGACGGAAGTCATTATAATTTTCGAATCTATTTCAAAGTTAGAAAATTGCAGGAAAGTTTTAATTATGTTTTATAGTCCGAACTGTCAAAAGATCCACAGTATTTTTGCAGTATAAAATCGGAAATAATTCAGCAATAAATCAAGATTAATAATTCATATTTCCTCACATATATCTTAAAAAACGAAGTATTGTTTAAATTATTTATTTTTTGAAACATTTCCTAGCCTCTATTTAGCAATATCTTTTTTATGAAATAAACAGCGGTGGCTTGTATATTCGGAAATAAATAACAATGCATAATGTAGACAGTAAAAGTTTTAGTGGTGCAATTCTTTTCTCAATTCCAAAAATATTTATATTTATTTTTAATTATTTTATTTAAAAACTATATATTTTATTTATTACTTTAAAATTATAACCATTGGACAAATTTACTTAAATCAAAATCTATATTAGATTGAATGACCTCTCCCGTTTAAAATTAATAACATTGTTGAATTTTTGTATAATGCATTAATTATAATAAATTTTACTTCATTTTAATATTTCTATAAATGAGTAGTAATATGATTTGAACAACTGTAACTTTAATCCGTCTGTTCGAAAGGATTAAACCTAGCAACCTTGAAATAAATCATTAAATTTGCATATTTATTGTTTAATTCAGTTAGGCATTTACTGTTCTGTAAATATATTTAAAAAGATATTCGGTTCTTGTTTAGTATTATATGAAAAAAGTGAACACTAGAGGAGAAATATCATGGTTAATCTGTCGAAACAGGTGTCTGTGTCACCTTGAGCAATAAATAATAGACTAAATAACCGAAAACATATAATACAGTCATAAATATATATAACGGTTTTTACTTCACGTAAGAGGGTAAGCATTAAATCTATAGAAGCCACCTGAACAGCCACAGTGGAACCAAGCATAGACATACAAAATATATCATTGTTTTCTGGAATGGTTAAAATTATCTATTTAGTCAGAAATGCTATACTCTTTATTAACATTAAAATTATACAAAACAATATTTTTTGAAAATAATATATGATTTCCAATCTCCAAACAGCTTGGACTTTATGATCAAAGCCAATCATCAATATACGCATCCAAGACATTAGCCATCACTAATCTCCCATGATGACCATTTCTCTAGGAAAGTATCATTATTAGATTTCATCGTATCTTCAGGAATTTTTTGTTCGGAGCTACTAAAAGGTATATCTTATGACCTCCGCTTTTGCAGATGCTCTCTAGCTCAAGAATGCTGGAATGTTTGCAATTTTAGCTTAGTGCAGTTTTCGAATAAGCAATAATGTCTCTTTTTGTCAGTCATTGTTGGATTTTAAGCACATCATTGTCGAGTTTGCAAAAGAATGACGCACAGTGACTAGGGGTTTTGCCGTATATATCCTTCTGTTACCATTATTTTCTTTTCTCGTCAAACATGAGGTGTGAAAAAGTAAATACCTTAAGTGTAGCCTTCTTTAAGTAACAATAAAAAAGTTAATGCAATTCCAAGTGTTAAATGATAACACCGAAGAAAATATAAAATGCAAATGAGTAAATATTTCAAATATGAATTGTTATAATATTTATAATCCTAAGGACCGATAATAATAAAGAAGAATATGAGTGCATGCTTGCGTGTATCTTGTACTCCACACTCTATCTGAAACTTTATTATTTTATTTGGTATTTTATCTGAAACTAAACATTTGGCCAGTAACATAACTTAAATTTAATTGATTTAGAAAATATTATTTTTAGAAATGAGATATTTGGAAGAAGATAATTTTCTTATCTTGAAATATGCACATTAAAAGAAATAACTCACTTATAGCTTTAATATGAAACAAAACACGACATTTGTTTTCATATAAGGATTTATTATTTATTTTAAATTCTATTTATTTATCTACTGGTTTTAATTTCTCATTTAAAATCCTTCGAATTCAAGAACCTAAAAAAACTTGGAAATTAACAATTTTCTTCCTCCAAAAATTTCCTTACTCTGACTACAACCTCAATGACAGATAGTATTTTTCATGTATTAATATAAGTAAAGGGATCCTACTTTACTGAAGGTTATGAAGCAATTTATGCTTAGATATCATAAGATTGTTCTCAGAAAAACTCATTTTTTTTCTTGAGGAAGAAAAAGGTTTTGGACGCTGTCGTAATATCTTACTATTGGTGTTTGAAGCCTTTCAGTATTGATAAAGTTTTTTCAACACCTAAAGTTACAAGCTCTTTTAAATTAGACATTAGAAATACAAATTAAGACTAGCACATTATTTTAAAAAATGAAATTTTATTTTTATGGTACGCAGTTACTGTTTTTTTTTTTGTCCTAAAAAGCAGTATTACATACCTCAGATCTAACAATATATCTTAACGATATTCGGCGATTGATTTATTTGATCACCTAAAAGGTTTGAACAATTTTCTTAAAATTAATGGAACCATTATTTTGTTATATAAGATTGATGTTTTCTTAAAATTTAAAAATTTTCATTTAAATTTTAAAATTTGCATCGTCTATTTATACATTTTATGTAAACACGAACATCTAGTTAATCAAGTAGGCATCAAAGACATAAACGCTTTTAATGATTTTTTTTCTAAAAGTTTCCCTTCTTTATTAAAATAACAGCAAATATTTTAGAACGAGATATTTATTAACGCGCTTTGGTTTTTAATGTATGGATATATTTTACATCTGCCAAATAAAAGGATTCAATAACTTTTCTTGCAATCTTCAAAAGTGAATTATTTATCTATTAAATTAATCATCCACTTTTTGGCAATTGTAATATGGAATTAAAATTAATTATAATAAAGAAAGTACTTTTTCTAATATTGAAGCAATGTTTATATGAAAGATTATTTAGAAAATAAAAATTACATAATTTTCCCTTATTTTTCACCTTTATAATATAGTGAATAAATATTCTATTACTTTCAAATTT
This sequence comes from Argiope aurantia, assembly GCA_026543865.1. Classification (NCBI taxonomy): domain Eukaryota; kingdom Metazoa; phylum Arthropoda; class Arachnida; order Araneae; family Araneidae; genus Argiope; species Argiope aurantia. The sequence goes on from JAPMOR010065259.1 coordinate 319,476, forward strand.
TTCCTTTGTCAGACTTATTATATTAGAAATAAATATTGTTTAATCACATTTGTAAAGAAATATTCTGAAAGTAGTATTAAATATTAAAACCATGAAGCCTGATAAATTGTAATGTCTATTTCAAGCAATTTTTTCATTTTTAATTCGAGCAATCGACACAGATGTTTAATAACATCAAACATTTGAATCAAATATTTAACTCATTTTGTTGTTCGAAATTCTTGTAATTGAGTCATTTTGTTGTATGTATTAGGCAGGCAGTATATGATCAACGAAAGCTGTTTTCATTTTTTTCTAACTTCTCATACACTTCAAAATTTTTGTGCACTAATTTATATATTTTCTGTATACACTTGTTAATTTTTGAATGTCCAGTTCCTTTGGAAGATTATTTTTTTAGTAGTAGAGAGAATGATAAAATAATTTTTAAATGTTATCGGAACACTATATAAATTATTTATGTAGTAATTTTAATTTATTTTTTATATTGATCAGGCATTAACTTATCATTAGCAATAATTAGATATTACAATATCATTTGTTATGATTAATCACATAAACTTAACATAAATAAATAAATTTATATGTATATAAGAGATCAAGAGAATTAAAAAATTTTAAATATATATAAATAAATTTAATTATATAAACGGGAAGTGTAACATCACTGTTTAAATAAAATTATAATATATTTCTATTAATAACTTTTCAAAACATTTTAACTCAAGATATATATAATACATTCATGAAATAAAAAGTTATTCCGAGATAATTATATTTACATTTATGTTACACGAAATATAATACAAATGACTGCGTATTTTCAAATGCGTCAACTTTGAGATTAAAAAAAATAATAATAAAAATAAAAATAAGAGCCCGTATTCTTGTGATATTACTTTTCCCATGCTTTTATAATTTTACTAAAAATGCCTATTTAATTGTTAATCCTGGACCAAACCTCAAAACAATAATTTTCCCTTAACTAATTAACATATTAATGATTAATCCAATTCATTAAAGGGCACATTTCTTGCAAGCATTACATCCTCTATGTCGAATCGCCATATCTAAAGATAGATGCATTTTATACATTTACCTTTAATTACTGTTCTCTTCCAACAAATATTTTTCTGACATATATTATTGCTTTTTTAAATGCACTGGAATTTTGTTCGAATATTAAATGTTCTGCATAAAAATCATTTTTAAATATTTTTCCCACTCCGAATTTTTGTACTGATATCTATAAATAAGTCTTAAAGAAAACAAAATGAGACCGATTATAAAAATATTGTCAACGGAAAATTTACTTTCAGCATTCTCAGTATCTAAATGAAAATGTAAAATACAATATATGCAATGAAGACAACTGTTATGTTAGGCATGTATATTGATTAAGATATTCTTTGTTACAATGCTTAAAATTCCTTATAATCACGTATAACGTCAGAAAACTTTTGTTATGATTCCTAATAGAGCTTTAGTTAAAATATCAAAACAGCAATTCAGTTAAGATAGTTATTAATTTTCAGTCAGATCTCTGTTATCAGAAAGGTTTTTTCTAGCTCCATTAGTATTAAAATAAATAAAAAAAAATTCGTTATTTCATAGAATATGTTAAATATTTTTAAGACATCATTATATATTCTACTATAATAATGATAATTAAGGAATCGTTATTTCATACTTATATAAGATATATATGAGATAATTAAATTAAATAATTTAAATTCGTGATTCAATGATATGATGCAAGATTTCAAGAAGGTCAGTAAATAATTTCTCGATGATATTTTCCTGACACTATTCTCAGTTGGGAATCATGTTTTAAAATGTAATATGCCATTTCGTATACTATCGATTTGAAAATATTCTTCAGAGAATCCCAATTTGCTCTTCAGACTTGATAGAAGCCATTCAGCACAGGAAGTGGATCATTTTTCAGAAAGTACCGCCATTCCGATCACGTCCGTTAAACTGATTGGCCTCTCTTGCCACGTGATCCTTAGTACATACCATTTCACATTCCCCTCATGGTAAACCATGATTTTTATTTATACGATCCTGAACATTCATGGCGCATTCTGTCAAGGACCCGAGTCGTATCTAGCGGTGTGGATTAAAAATGCATTTGAATGAAGGAAAATGCGTAAAGAACTTTAGTATCTCTGGGTGGTGAAAGGTTTTTAAGAAATTGGGTTATGAACAGAAGCAAGACCTCTCAGAGAGTAATGTTTTTGGTAGTCAGTGTTTGACATTCAGATATTTTTAAAGCTATATATCTGTATGCTGAAAAAACCTCTTGCTTAAAAGAAGAACACAGAAAACTGAAGTAACTCGTACGACAGACGGTTGTGGGAATAGCAAGAAAATTATAAATTAAATAACATATTTATGTTAGCGTTTAAGTGAGAATTTACTTTTCTTAAAGATTTGTTTACAACGACTTCTTTTATGTATTCTTTTCTTAATTTTATTCGTTATTTAAAGAGATAGCAGCTTATAAGAACTTCTTAAATTACATACAGAATATTTTTATGCCATCAAAATAATATTGTTGTCATCAAAATTCGTGTCTCAAATGCATATTATGCATATGCATTTGATATTACGCATAATATGCATTATGCATAATGCATATTATACAAATGCAAATATATATGGACCATCACAGTAAATGTTTAACATTTTATTTATTCCTTCAAAATAATAAGTTTCTAATATAATGGCATTTCTGTCAATTTTACAGTTCTGAATTATTCATATATCCCATATGTGATTAGTTAATTTTATTATTAACTAGCCACCTTTAGCGACCGACTAAGGTGGCCGATCCGACTGATTTATGAATTTTTAATATAACAATTTTAGAACAATCCACATTTTTATAATCATAGGCCAGTCACTGTCAGGAAATTACCTTATCTTCTATTATACAGTTGATGAGATGGTCAAAAATCGCCAATTTTTAGAGCAAAGTGATATTCAATTTTCATAAATCAGTCAATTTTAGTGATTTATTTATTTTATTGGAGTTCAACATTCTTTATTTAAAATATTGGTGTCTCAAGAATATTTTGTTAAATATGATTCAAACGGCAGAGGAGCATTTATTGACTCAAGTTACATAAAATATAATTATTTAGTTCATTTAGACCATTTTGTTAGCAGATGTATGTCCCACTTAGATGATGGGCGCTGATTAGAGGGATTATCCAATACATATTAAACCATTTTTGCCTTAAATTAAACTGTTTTTATTAAATAAATAATACAGATATTATAAAAGATCATAGAAAACTTTTCTATTTTTGTTTTTTAGAAAATATTATATTTAAAATATGTTTAACTTCACAAAAAGAAGCACTGAAAATTACACATTTATATATTTAATTTGCAATAATAGTTGATTTATTTTTTAACTTGAACTTCTGTTGACTCTGGACTCCCGTTCGGCAACACGTTGGAAACAATTTATTTTTGCATTGACGTGCTCGTGCGGATTAAATCTTATTTTTATTTTGTGCGAAATATGTTGTTGAAAAATATGGTAAAATTATTTCTTTGAAAATTCTTTAAAAATCGAAACTAAATTTATAGATTAAAGCATTGCTATCATTTAAAAGATAATTTTTTGTGCTTTAACATGATGCAAAAATCAATATTATCTTGTAATATTTTCAGAAGTTATAGCAAACAAAAAACGCTGAAATTTCGATTGAATTTTAATTAATTAAAATTATAATTAAAAATTCAAATCATCTCCGAGATGCACATTCCCGGACTCCAAGGTATGCACGTGCCGAAGTTCATAGCTATGGATCGAACGGTCTGGCCTGTAGAGCCCCAACACATGTACACACACATTCAGCTTTATTATAAGCATAGGTAAATAAGGAGCAAAAAAATAATATCCCACTGATGGTCAAAAGTGATCACAGAATTTGTTTTTTCTGTAGTCAAAATAATGAGGAAAGCTGACTCGTATTTCGGCTTCAAACGTGTTCTATTGAAGTTTTTGCTCAAAATAGCATTATATATTAAAATGTTTCCTTTCTTTTCCCTTATATTTAAATGCCGAAATACCATTATAAATGATAACTCTTGGAATGTGGTAAATCTACGTATGAATATATTCATATGAATTTTACTCATGAAATATCTTTAAATAATTCACATTTGATAAATTCATATCATGGAAATTATCAAAAGGTAACTTTTGGTAAACATAATTAAAATATTTAGTAGGGCAAAAGTCATTATCAAGCTAATATATTAGTTATAAATATTGACATCAACGTAGCAATGCAATATAAATAGTAGTGAGGCGCGGTGGTCCAATAGAACGTCAGACTTTGGCTGTAGAACTCTAGTAATGTGCTTACGGAAAAGTATCACTTTATATAAAACTTACAAATATTCATTAAGGTGAAATATTTTATATATATTTAAATTTAATGTACTTTAATTATTGAAAATATGAAATTTAAATAATATTTAATTATGGAATTTAAATAATTGTTAAATGAATGGAATTTAAATAATACAGTAGGTTTAAAACTATTGTTCAAATAATATCATAGCTAAAGCCTTTAGCTTAGTTTTTATCAACCTACATCCTGAAATAATACAATGGCTATTTTGTAATTGACCTTAATATGTGTATCGGCATCCGTCCCTTAGGGTAGCAAGAGCAATGTAATTGCACATTACATCATTCAGCTCCAAAGTTACTACATCATATTGAATAAAAATAATATTTGTTCTCTTATTAGTTGGTTTCTGTTGACTGCTCATTCGATTTCCTATTATCTGTATTTCAATCCTGTCTGAAATTTATGAGTGCTCATCATTTTATCTTTAATGTAATTCCGCTCATCATGTATCAATAGTTGCACATATATATTGTAAAATATTGTGTGATATTGTACAGTATTATACAAGAAGCTGTGTTATCTGCTGTCAGTAAAAGTGTTTTAATGTAAAATAATGCAATCTGCAATGATTAACGCAGATAATGTTTCAATTCAATATAATATTATTAACAATGGCTTACGCCCGTATTAGCTTGGCAACACTTAATTGACAAATTTTATCCTTAGTGATTTGATAGATCTTCGGAAATGTAAAAATCTATAACCTTTCACCAGATAATTGAAGCTGCCTATACAAAAAACAGAAAAGAGCACAAAGCACTTTTCATTTTATCAAATATTCATTTAACAAAACAAAAAAAACAATGTAAAATTCAAGAAATAGTAGAAATACTAAAAGCAATATAATATTAAAATTGCTCACATTTTTTAATAAGAAAACTTTTGAAATTAAATGCGAAGTATATTAAATTTTCGGATTTCTACTTCTTATTTTACGAGAATATTTCTATGTCGAAACATTTTCATAAGGAAAAGGAAAACTTCCTAAAAATTCATGTTCCTCGCGAAACACTTTTATTTTCTTTGAAATGTCTTCTTTCCTTGCCCTTAACTGTGCAGGGAAAAATGAAGTTTATTCGACGTTGGCAGAAGTTTCAAAAACAATCGTAGCTTCATGAATAGAAGGAATATTGGGTTAAGTCATCCTCCTGATTTTTGTATTTATGTTCTTTCCGACACACGCGAAAGGGTGATCTAAGGAATGAATGTCACCAACTAGCTGGAACAATATATCATAGGGCTGTTGATAAAGAAACAGAGAGACGTATTTACGCAACAAATATTTCGAAAAGATGTAACATATCTCGACTGTAATCATAATTATTTCAGATAAACGAATGTATATTTTAAATTTTTTTTTTCTGATTCTTGCTTCAAAATTTTTGCTGTATTTAGTCTTGAGATGATAAAATAAATGAACGTTAATGGAACGTTTTGACAATCATATGTTGCAATAAAAAAAGCTTGAATAATCATACTACGAATTAATTGTTGTGGAGTTTACACATTCCAAATGAAAAAACTAATTTTGATTAGAAAAAGGAAATTCATCATTAGCATAAATTAAGAAATTTTTAAATTTCTTAATGCAATTTTTTTATACTCAAATATTTTACCCATTAAAAATCAATCCATTAAAGCTTATCAAAAAAGTTACACAGTCGAGCTAGCCAATTCGCATTTTTTGTTTTCATTTTTAATTTTTATCTATAAGGTCTGCAACATTGGAAAAACCTTTTAGACAATTTATCTATATTTATATCCCATGGTGTTTATTCCCTTAAATTTTCACTAAGATAGATGAGTAGGAAGGCATGTGATTGCTATCTTTTTCCTTTGAATTTTATATGTATAGGCACTCGGGGAAACTTATTGTTTGATCGAGCCAGGAACATACACTATCCTTGTATTGAAGCAGTTAATTTCAAATGTTTCTTTAAATAGCATTTTTAGAAAGTACAGAATAAAAAATAATCCATGTAAATAAAAATAAATAAAAAAATAAAATAAAAAATAAGTGTCTTGAAGATTTAAATTCAGCACAGAAGAACTGAAATGGCAAATAATGCAATTTTCCCAGAAGAATGAAAAAATGCAATTAAAGTAATCACATTGGATTAATAGTCATATATATTTTCCGTAATGTTTTAATAAAATTAACCACACAGATACTTTAAAAATTGAAGATACTTTGGATTTATTTCTATGATTCAACATGATATTTTAAGGAAAATAATGGAAAATGATAGTTGACGTAACGTTTTGTTTAACAATCTTAAACTGAGAAGTATAATTATGATGTTGCAAAACATTTTCCATAAAATTCTCAAATATCGACATCAATTCAACGGGGTTTAGTGGGTGTATGTTGAAGCAGTCGAACAGTCTCTATAACAAATATAGCCCTTTATTCAATATAAAAACGCGAACACACAAATGACGAAACTCAGCTGAGCGTAAACACCACTACTAACAACAAATAGCAGCACACTACCAGCTACAAAGCAGTCAGAAGAAACTCGGCGAATAGAGAGACTCTGCACAACTATTCAATGCCATAAAAGCCTGCTATTCTCCACCTCATCGTTGTGCTGTACTTGTTTCAGATGCCGAAACACTAATGACTCGAGTATACGACTTACTACTCAGCGCGTAACTTGATGCTGTTTTAGTATTAAATTCTAAAACTCGACATGCAGTTTGCAGCATTAAATTGTAGCAGACATTAATTTCAATATTCTTAAATACTGTTCATTTTGTGAAAAAATCAACTCGATGGAGTGAAACCAATAACATAATAATTCTGTTATAACAGAGTTTCTCAACTTTTCGGTATTTGTGGCCCAGTTTTCAATCATAATTTTCATCGTCCCCCCCCCCGCTTACAATGAAATGTATACAACAATAATGTATATTGAGTATTTTGAATTCTGTTTTTAAATTATTTTTAACTAACTGCCAAAACAAGAGTAAAAGAGAGCCAACATTGGCGAGAAACCACATCTGGCATTTTACCGAGCGGGCGGTTAATAAATGAAGCGAATGAAAGCGGAGAAAATTTAAATATTATATTTGAAATGAAAGCCAAAGAGGGAGATAACGTTAAAAGAATATGAAAGTAGAAAAATTAGTTAATGAAAGTTAACCTAGACTAAATTTGTGTGAGCTAAATTTAGAAATTGGGAATACATTTTTTCGAATAATAAAATAAATAAAACAGAAGCATGACTAAACAAAAGAGAAAAAAATTAAGTAATGTTTGTATAAGGAAATCCACACGACCGATACCGACTCGAGCATGCTCAGAGCAAATGTTTTCTTATGGGAAAAAGGAAAATGTTCGATAACGCAAGTTTCAATTCGAATCGACCCTACTATCATTATCGAATCTATCGTGAATGTGTATGTTATATATGGTTTCGTGTTAATTGCAATTCACCATATTAAATATTCACGGCAGCGATTTATGCAGACTCATGGATAAAGTTTTAAGCGGAAACATGTGAGCATTAGACGATAATCAATCATCAATAAGTACACAGAAGAGCGTGGTTCCGAAAATAAAATAAAAAAAAATATTCTCAAGAATATTTACATTTTGGATTTACCAGTACTGAAGTGAATGAAGAAGAAATGCCCCTGTGTATAATTTGCTCAAAAATATTAGCCGCAGACAGCATGACTAATAAACTTAAACGACATTTCGAAACGCTTCATAGTGAGTACGTCAACAAACACAGAGAATTCTTCGAATTAAAATTAAAATCATATAAAAAGCAAAAATCATTTTTTAAAGAAACCTTTGTCTGTGAATAAAAAAGCTTTAATTGCATCTTACAAAATTTCATATAAAATAGCCAGATGTAAGAAACCTCACACCATTGGTGAAGAGTTTATTTTACCAGTAGCAATTGAGATTGTAGAAATTTTGTTTGGAGATAATTTTTCAAAACAATTTCAGTCCATACCTCTATCAAATGATACTGTTGCTCGACGAATTGGTGAAATAGCTGAAGATGTACAGTGTCAGCTTTTCTCGAAGTTTCGTGACAAATTATTTTCATTTCAGCTTGATGAAGCAACATATAGTAATAAAGATGCTAATTTAATTGCTTATGTTCTATTTTGTGATAATATGTCAGTAGTAGAAGAACTACTTTTCTGCAAACCAATAGAACTCAAAACAACAGCGCTCGCATTATTTGCTATTTTAAATGATTTTATGAACGAGGCAAACATAGAATGGAAAAATTGCGTCAGGATATGTATCGATGGTGCTAGTTCAATGTCCGGAAGATTCCAAGGTATACAAGCACTTGTAAAACAAAAATCGCCTCAGTGCGTCTGGACACATTGCATGATCCACAGAGAAGCTTTGGCTTCGAAAGAAATGAATTCTGATCCCAATATTGTGTTAGCTACGGTTGTAACCGTAGTAAATTATAAAAAAATGAGACCCCTGAAATCGTGAATCTTTTCTGCGCTTTGTAAAGACATGGGTTCAGTACATTCAACGTTACTATTTTATTGCGAGGCAAGATGATTATCACGTGGGAAATTTTTGCAACGTGTTTATGAATTAAGAGAAGAAATCGCCATTTCCCTAGAAAAAGAAAACAGACCGGGGGGCGAGAATTTCCGCGATGGCTTATTTGTGATGAAATTGAGCTACTTGGTCATCATATTCGAGAAATTAAATAATTTGAATCTTCAACTACAAGGAGCAAATACACATATGTCGGATACGAGTGATAAAATTAATGCTTTTTGTAGAAAATTGGAATTGTGGAGCAGAAATTTAAAGAAAAAAAAAACCTAACAATGTTTGCCAATGTGAATGATTGTACTAAAACTTACAAGGCTGAAAAAGAACATGTAAAAGTTGCTTTTGTAACCATTGAAAATCATTTAGCCATGCTAGCAAAGAATTTAAAAAAGTATTTTCTTGCTGACGACAAACTGATAAAAAGTTACGAGTGGGTTAGGGACCCATTTCATAAGACTCCCGAAGCACTCTTAGTTGATGAGGAAGAAAAATTCATAGACTTCACGACAACTGGAGAAACTAAAAGACAATTTAGTAATAAATCACTATTTGAATTTTGGGCAGGAGTAGAGGATGATTTTTCTGCACTAAAAACAATGGCATTTCGCAATCTATTACCTTTTCAACATCCTACCTTTGTGAAACTGGATTTTCTGCTGTGGCTTCTTTGAAGACAAAATATAGATCTCGGCAAAATATAGAAACAGAACTGAGAGTGGCTATTTCTAATATTAATCCTTCCTTCGAAAAACTTTACTCTGAAAGACAGGTCTAAGGAAGTCATTAAAAATTATTAAATTTGTTTTTAATTTAGTATGTTTTGATTTAGTATGTTTTGTTTAGTAAGTTGCTTTACTTTAATAAGTTATTAAATATGTCGAAATGTATTTTGTTTTCTATGTGTATGTGTGCTTTCCTTTCAGTCAGTTAATCGATTTTTTAAATAATATTTTCTCTTGAATATTCCCGCGCCCCCTCTAGTGTGATCGTGCCCCCCTAGAGGGGCGCACCCCACAGGTTGAGAATCGCTCTTTTATAACATAACTATGCGATTAAATATCTTCCAAATTTCGCAATATTATAGGTTTACTTTGTTTTCTTTTTCCTTTACTTTCAACAACGGAAAAAATCCCACGGATAAATAATTGATGAAGTACGGTTTTTGCTTCAGTTCAAACATTATACCTTTTACCAAAAATTGTTCGAACTAATTTTTAAAAATCGCTAATATTTAGAAAAATTTGTGAAACGGATAAATTCATATCGTTAAAAGCAGACAGTTTCAAATTTTAAAATGGTGTAAAATATTAGTTAGTGCAAATATATTCTCAAGAATTATTGGGGAAAAAGCGTCAAACGTTTACATGAATTTTAATAAAAATTTCAGTAAACTTTACAAAGATATAATTTTGAGGTACGCATTTCCACCTTCCGAATCATGCTCGCATCGAATTTGATAGTTCTAAGTAAAATGGTTTATCCTATAGAAATCCAAGCCACACATCCACACATACAAACCTTTATTATTATTTATCTTAATCATTCCTCTTTTCTCAATCATTTTCTAGAAATTACGTTTCTTTTACAATAGTTTTAAGTGTGAAACTAACTGCCATTTTCCAAAAAGATAAATAAAAAATTATCTTAAAGTTATATTCATATATATTTATATCGATAACATGAACTTTTTTTAAATCTCTGACAGGTATATTTATTATTCATGAAAAATTTAAATTTACAGTAATTTAAGCATGAATTTTCTTGTAATAAATAACTTCTGACACAGTTTAATGGATAACGTGACAGAAATGGTTAACAGGTGTAACAGAAAGAATACAATTTTTAGAAAACTGTTCATAAAAAAAAATAGGAAGTAAAAATTTTCTAACATTTTTCCTAAACTTTCAACGCAGTTTGATGAAACAAGCTTAATCGAAACTTACAGTGAAGATTCTGATATTTTTTCATCTTAATTATATTCTTTGGTGCATACCCTAATTTTTATATCTCTTTAGGTCTTTATTTTTAGAAATATAAAAATGATTATGACTATGCGAATTAAAGACATTTTTTGTCAAAACTTGGTATATATCATAGGGTTCTCGGTAAAGTTTCTTTTAAAACCTTTAAAATCAAACCTGTAGCTCTTATAATTAGGCAAGTAACATGTACCTGTAATAAAGTGATGATGCTGAATTTATATTGACGAGTTACAGTACTCCTAACGATAAAATAAGGCATTATAAAAAATAAAAACCAATGAATATCGATCAAAAAGTTAAATTAGAAAAATATACTTTATACCATATTTTTTGAAACAGGAAATTTTTTAATGGTGTTATATGTAAAATTTGTCAATATATTTGTTCTTTTTTTAGTTTTCGTCCTAAAATTTGAAAAAAATATATATATACTATCCTTTAGTACCAAACAGTTTTGCCTAGCTAAGCAACAACTAATTGAATTTAAGCAACGAAATAAATTAACAAAAATTAAAAGAAAATATGAAAGACTCACTGAAACTAGGGAGGGGGGGGGGTTATAGGAAATCTGAAAATATATTTTAAAATTTTAGGATGAATTCTTATTTAAGTCAGATTAATTTCATAATTTTAATTGCAAATATTTCTCAAATTTTAGAAATAACTTCATGGATTTTCCTATATTTGTATTAAGGTTTAGCATACATTTTTGAAATTTGTCTTTTTGGTTTATATCTTTTATTACTTTTAGTTATTTTATGAACTTCCTGGTTTCGTCACTAGGGAAGATATGTACCAATAAATTCAGCAAAATCATTTTACTATAGATATATATTACTTACTGGCAGGTAATATATATCTGTAATAAATATATGAGACTTTATATATATAACTATCAGATTTTCAGCGAACATGGTCACAATAAAATCTGACTCGTCAGTGCAGTCTTCATTTTTGAAGTCAAAATCAATAGCTTTAAAACACTTTAACTAATTGTTTACAGTTGTAATTGACGTAGTACCTCTCCCGCGATTTTGAAAGCAAGCAAGCATAAATTGTCGTCATATTGAAGGGCGCAGGAAAATATTGGACCGTATCACCAACAATATGTACTTTAAAAGAAATCTGGGACGACAGAAATCGATGCCATAGAAGGCTAATATATATGTCTGCATATATATATATATATATATATATATGTATATATATATATAATCAAACAGTTAAATTCATTATGTAAGGAACTTATGGAACATATTCATATGAAAACTCTAAAATCAATGATAATTTTCGTCTTGAAATGTTTTTAAATATAAGGAATCGGATTATATTTGAAATATTTACCTCGTTAACAGAATTTCATTTAATCATGTATTGATTTAATTTTTCCATTTATAAAGCCAATGTCATAGCGCTTCTTAAAGCTTTAAAATCGAATAACATTTCATCAGCTGCACGTGATCCCTTATGGTTCGTATTAAGGTTGCCTATTCTTACATTTAAAATGGAATTCAATAAAATTCAAATAAATTAAAGTTTTCCCATCTATGTTTTTGGGATATTAAAACATCATTCGTAATCCTGAATATCCCATATCCAGGAATGTTATCGAAGCTACTTACAGCCATGCAATATACAAAATGCACAATTTACTTGTAATCTACTTTAATTGTAATATTCCAAAATTGCCACTTTTTTTATTTCGAATACCGACTTTGTGTTCAAATTAAAGTATGCAACTATAAAAGGCATTGCTGCAAAATAGAAATATCTAGTTTCTATTGAGTGTCTTTATATGTTTGTGTATAGAAATTTCAACTCCTAAAAACATATGTACTGGAATCATATTTCTTCTAAGCTGTTTCCAAAAATAGAATAAATTAACTAGAAAACTAATAGTAATTAATCATACACTCATCTTAGCTTCTTGGGCTTGGCGAAATCAATTATGCGTCATTCGATAGCTCATTCAAAGCGAAATGACATTTATTAATTACCAAGATTTAACAAGCAATTCTGATAATATTATTCATTGAACGTTACCAGGGGCGAGGGAATTCCGAGGATACAATGCATTCTACAGCAACAGATGTTTGAGGAATGCTGATTGCTTATTTAGTATTTCACTAAGGTACGTTTAATATCTAAGTTATATATACGATTCTCTGAATCAATTGTCTCTCTGAACTTCAGCGAAACTCTTTTAAAATCCCAATGTTATAATAAAGTTTATACGACTTTCAAGAGACTAATGTTAAATGATGTATAAATGAAATGGCGTTTGATTAAAATTTTTATAAACAGTTACAGTTATAAATAAAAGTTTATTTAAAAATAATATTTTTAAATTCTTTATGATAATAATTTGGTAATTTTAGGAAAAGAGAAAGCCACGAAACAAGAATAAACTTAGCAAAATTTCTGTCGAGAAAACAAACTAATTTATCAAAATAATATTTACAAAAGAATTGTAATTATAGTAGAATGACGCACAAATATATATTATATTTGTCTGAATGTATAAGGAACGATGGATAAATATGTGTGAGTGAATGAATCATGCATATGTCAGGTTTAATCGGTTATTATTTATAGAAACTGATAAAATTGATTAGTTAATGAATCACATTGAACTTTTATTATTAATAATTAAATTTTATTATTAATATAAGGCGACTATAGCGACCAGTTGGTCCAATGGAATTGATTGCTGCTAAAAATTTCCATTGTTTCTTCAGAAAAATATATTAAAACAAATTTTGACAGACATATAAGTTATATTATTACAAAAATCTTAATCGCTTCATTTCTTTGAAATTCTCTAATTTCCTGTTCAGTTGTTTATATATCCAATCATATGACAGGAAAAAGCAGCAGCATTTTAAACCGGAGATATTTTTAAAATTTTCAACCATTGCCTGATTCTGGATTTAAAACTTAATTGTAAATATAGCAAAATATCAACAAAAAAAATTGAAAACATACTTCATACTGAAACCTCTCAACATAGAAAAATAAACCGAATCTTCAGCTTATCATGTTTCCGTGATCGCAAAAAAAAGCAAGGTGAAATTTTAATAACAACAGTGAGAACAGTTTGAGTTTCACTTCAACAATGAAATATAATGTTAGAAAACACGCACAAAATGTTTAAATAAATAATTTAAACAGAGAAAGAAAAGTGAGAGATAACAAAAATTTGGCATCATTAAAAAGATATATTTGAAGTTTTTAAGCTGTTGTAAAAATCTGCTTTTTGCTTATAATTAAGTTAAGTAGAGGCAGTAGAATCAGAACATAGCTCTATTGGAATTATGCACGTTACAGTCTATATGATTATCTATTAATTATTAATAATAACTAGAAAAAGTGATTAAGAATGATTCATTTATTTATCAGATAGTCTAGTCATTATAATAATTATATATTATAAATATTAATCACATTATTATTAATAATAGCAGAGTTTAATATTAATAATAACAAAAAAATCCCATTAATCCAATTATATTAAATATAATAACTTATTAAATTCGCTAACCTTTTTCATAAAATGACAATTATATTAAATTTCATTACACCCTGAGAATGCATGCGCCTAGCGAAAAACTCAAGGCTCAGCAAGATAATAACTTTAGAATTGAAAATTCATTTTAGTATGATAATGAAGGATGACGTCAGGCTATTGCCTTATTGCCAAATAAATTACCGATATTATAAAGAAATCAATAGCACTTACAATGATTTATTGATTTTTCTTTTTCAAAACGCAGCGACATATTATAAGGAAAAAATGTTTATGATACAATAACTCATTCATTTGCTTTATTTCTGAAGTCATTATCTCCCACAATCTTACGAAAGGCTGAAAACACTACCAGCAAATATTTTTTCCTAAGCTATGAAATCTCCATATATTTAATGGGGTGAGGATTTAAAAGAAAATATATATTCAAGGAAGTCATAAAATTATCACTTCCCAAACCCTCAAGTATGATTGTCATATTAACTAGAAAAAAGGGACTAATTCTTTTAAATGATGTCATACAAGAGGAACGGGTAATAAACTAAGAAATAGTTATAAATTTGAAAAACAATAATAATATGGATAATGTATATCTCTGAAAAAAATATATTTTATTAAAACCTCTTGATTTATTTTAATGCATATGTAGCTTTTAGTTACTCATAATATCTGCATTTTTATTTCTTTTATAAAATTGAATCTAAAAAGTATTAAAATGAATATTTATATTTCAATAGAATGAATAATAATTTTAATTTCTATATTTTACTAATATTAATGTAAATACAATCATTTAATAAAACATTTAAAACCATTTGCGACTCATTTGATAAATACACTGTTACAGTTATTTATAGATCTTTTCCATTAAAGAATTTTTTTTGAGGAATCATAAAATATTTCTATTTTTGAAATTTTCTTATATCTCTTTAAAATAAATTCTAATTTTAACTGCCCATGATTCAGTCTCCTCTTCTTCAAAATGGTAGCTTTTATGTGCATTTTAATTAATTTAATTAAAGAGTTTGAATTCATTTAGCAAACAACTGAATGTCACTATATGAAAAAAATCGAATTGATTTGAACATGATCTTTTGCATTAACAAAATAAATTAATATAAAGACTGATATTTGCACTAACATATATTGCATAAAAGTTTGAAGACATATTTAAAAAAATATAGAAATATTTGTTTTTAATTTGAGATTGTTAAATCCCTGAGAAAAAAAAAGCACCGTTAGGATACATTTTTTCAAAACTTTTGTACTGTCAAAAATATTTAATTCATTATTATTCATAGAAAAATGCTTATTAAACGATGCAATTGGTATTTGTACTAATATCTTTTAATCTCTTAGTAATATTACTTGAATAGGCAGATAATATTACTGCATAGATTTCAAAATCATCTTATGAATATATTATGAAATATAAATAACACATCTGCTTTAATATCAACTTATTTTAAGTAGTTTATATATATATATAGCTTTAAGATAGTTTTATATTCTTTCAGATATGGTACTTTTATTAAGATATAAAGATAAGAATGCCAGGCATCTATTCTGTTTATTACAACACTTTCAATCTTACCAAAAATTATATTTTTTGTTATCAGGAAAGTGAATACAGTTTTAAAAAAAATCAGACATATTTCATTTCCTATTTTCTGGTCAATTCCTTTTCCAGAAATGCAAATCGAATTTTTTTAAAAAAGCATTTCTTTCTACAAGATATGTAAATATTATATTAAAAAATATAATTCTTATTTTATTTTCAAGAGTTTGTATTTTGGAAAAGAATATTTTCTGCATATTTTTAAGATTGTATCATATTTATATTATTCTGATAGTTGGTGAGTAAAATATATTCATGTACTAATTCCATTCCACAAAAGTATATACAATACTATCTTTTTTATCCACTTTCATTTCAGCTCATCCATGATTCTATCCTAACCACTATAAAAGAAATCACTTCGAATAATGTTGTAAAAATTGTTGTAAAATTTGAATTATACAACATGAAATATTCTAGGAAATGGATAATTTTCTCATTAACATATAATCAAGCCAAATCTGGAGATATAAAAGTTTGTTTGCTTTAAGGAGGAATTCAAAGTTATAAATTTAAATAAATGTGATATCAACAATAAAAATGATACCAACGAAAGTGACGATGAAAAAGTAACGACGACTAGAAGACGACGAAAGACGTGGAAGACGACGACTAGATACCGGAATCATTAACAAGTCATGAATGTACAGAAGATTAATCATTTGGAGGTAATTTAAGTGAAGATAAAGACGATTGCTCAAAAGTTATTTAGTCTTTCTTTAAAGATATAACGAACACCATGAAAAAAATTGAACTTATTTTATTTGTTGAAATTCTACTTTAACATTATTTGAAAAACAATTCGCTTTGCACTAATTCATACACTTTGGTAATAAGAATGACAATCGTGTATTCATATTTTCATTAAATATTTTTCAACATTTTTCTTATTAATTGACATCCTATATGCATATAACTGATATAAATTTTTTAAAAAAATCTATAATGTACACTTAAGATATGTAATAAAGTTAAGATTTGTTTCAGTTTTATAGTAAATGTTCATTATTAACATTTAATCATAAGGCATTATCATTAATTTTAAATTTTTCTAATTATTTATTAATTATTAATTTAATTTAATCAAACTTTAAAATTGCAATAATCAGTTATTTCGATTAAATATACTTTCAGGCAACTCAATGATCCTGTGATCACTATTGAATGTTCGAGATTTAAACGAAAAATATAGTGTAATATATTCAATTTTACCTATGATTAATAAAAAATGTACTCCTTATTTTTAAAAACTAGTTTATTGCAGCTTAGATTTCATTATTTCACTGCGTCATGCAACTGATATACATGCACTAGAGTAAGATAAAAGAAATAGATTCGAAATTTTGATTGTTTATTATAGAAATAAAAAATTTAAGATATCCATCTCAGATGAGGAATAGTTTTAGAAAAACTGTTAGATAATTGAATAGTTTGTTAAAAGGTCACAATAAGAAGAAAAAAATCCTTCACAATTATTAGTTTTGAGAAAAACATCAGTTAATGAAATGCATGTAAAATTTTCAAAATTATGTAAAAGAGCATAAATTAAAAATTAATGAATTTCGCAAGAAAAAAGATATATATATATACTACACAGAAGAAAAAAAACAACAATTAGATGAAAAAAGACTATTCTAATAAGTAAATATTTAATGAACATTCAAAGCTATTATCAAAGATTTTTCGTCAAAATTTCTCTAAGTTTTGAACTGAAACTGAACTTAAAAAACAACTAAATGAATCCATCTTAAAATTTGTGGTCTTTTACACAATTAAAGAGGTATAACAAAATTTCATTAAATCAGATTTAATTGTTTTAAGAATATAATGTTATCTGAGGACCAATCATGATGAAATATTTTTTCTGCAGAAAATAGATATGAAAATATAACAGCGGATTTAAGTTCCTAGAAATAAATATCAATAGTGCTAAGTCGTTAAACTTTACTCTATTGAATTTATTTAAATTTTACTAAAAAATAAGAGAGTTCTAAATTTCTAATTGGAAATATGTCTAGAAATAATTATAACTTCAGAATCCATTTCAAAATTTGCAAAGTGAATTTTTTTTCAATTATGCATTGCATTTGAGAGATGCTAAAAGACTAATAATAATCTTGCAGTATAAAATCTTAAATGAATACAGTCAGAAGGCTAGACTGATAATACCACTTTCCTTATACATAATCCAAAATAAAAGAATGTTTCTTGTTTGTTTGTTTTTTCGAAATATTCCCTAAAGTCTATTTAGCAACAGCTTTTTAAATAGAAAGTAACATCTTGTATATTCGGAAACAAGTAGCACTGCAAATTATGGACAAGTAAAATTATGGTTGTGTAATGTTTTTATCAACTTTCAAAACAATTTTCATTTTAAAACTATAAAAGTTGATCAAATTCATTTTAATGCAAAATCTATGTTAAATAGAATTACCTCTTAGTTTAAAAATTAAAAACATTGGCTCTTGTTTATTTCGGAATGTATTCCAATACATTTCATTTCATATTTATATTTTTAGAAATGATTAATAATGCGATTTGCATTAATATAACTTTAATCTGGTAATCTGCAAGGATTGACAAACAGCAATGTTGAAAAAAACCCATTAAGTTATATTTTTGATAACCTATTTAATTCTATAATACGTCTTTTACACTGTAAATATATTAATTAATAAAATACTCGGTTTCTGTTTAGTCTAATTGCATGAAAAAAAATTATCACTAGGCGAGAAATATCATGGTTAATCTGCAGATCCAGGGGGTCTGAGTTACATATAGCCACAAATAATAAATTCAATAACCCAAAACATATGGCAATACTCTCGTAAATACGTATAACCTTTTAACAATAAAACATCTTTTCTTGCCATAAAAATGAATAAACAGTCACTTTATTGCCGTGAAAAGTCACCTTAGACCAAGCACAAACATAAAATACATCATTAAATTTATAATGGTTTAGATAACTTATTTATTTCCAAATGCTATTCGCTTTCTTAATGTTAACATTATAAATTCCCTTTATAAAATTTAGAAAGTCATATTTTATGAAAATAATGTTTCATTTGCAAGTTCCCAACAGTTTGGACCTTATAATAGAAGCCGATCGTCAATATACGCCTCCAAAACATTAACCTGCACCAACGTCCCATGATGACCATTTCTCCATGAAAGTATCGTTATTAGACTGCATCGTATCTTCAAGATTTTTGTTTTTGTTTGGAGCTACTAAAAGTTATTTCTTCTCATCTCCGCTTTCGTGGATGTTATCTAGCTCAAGAATGCAGGAATGTCTGAAATTATAGCTTAGTGCTATTTCCGAATGAGTAATAATGTCTCTTTTTGTCAGCAATTGATGGATTTTAAGCACATCATTGCCGAGTTTTCAAAACAATGACGCGCAGTGACTAGGGGTTTTGCAGTATATCTCCCATTCTTTTATAATTTTTTTTTTGTTTTCTCGGCAAACAAGAAGTGTGAAAAAGTAAATTCCTTACAATGTAGCCCCCTTTAAGTAACAATAAGAAAAATTAATGAAATTTCAAGTGTATAAAACAGAATGATAACACTGAAGAAAATATAATATGCAAAAGAGCAATTACTTCAAACATGAATTCTTATCATATTTAGGATCCTAATGACCAATAATAACAAAGAAGAACATGGTTGTATGCTTGCGTATATCTGGTATTCTACAAAACCAAGGCATTTTATCTGAAAATAAAAATTTGACCAATAACATAAACTTAAAGTTAATTGCTTTATAAAATAGTACTTTTAGAAACGACAAAAGATGGAATAAGATAATTTTTGAATCTTGAAATATGCGCATTAAAAGAATCAACTCTTTTTTTAGTTTTAAAATGAATCAAAATAAATTTTCCATATAAAATTTTAATCTTGGATTTCTCCTTCTATTTATTTATCTATTGTTTTTAAATCTCTCATCAGCAAGATCATTTGAGTTTAGAAACCTCAGTACCTTCGAATGCCCTAATTTCTTCTTTAAAGATTGGAAAATTTTCTCATTCCCTCAATGACAGATAATAATTTTCTTAAGGTGCAAATATAAGAAAACGGACCCCGCTTAGCTGATAGTTTAGAAACAATTTAAGCTTGGACATCATATGTATGTTCTTAGAAAGATTCCTTTTTCATTTTGAGAAAGCTCATCTTAATAAACAATCGCCTAGGGCGTTAGCCGAACTATCTTTGTACTGGCGTTTGAAGCCTTTCAGTATTGATACATTTCACAGAGTTGCGGACGCGTTTAAATTAGGCAACATAGATTCAAAATAAGACAAGCATATTATTTTATAAAAAGGAATTTTATTATTTATGACACACAATGAATTTAATTTGAACCACCGCGCCCCCCCCCCAAAAGAAACAGCATTACATACTTTAGATCTAACAATAAAACTTTATGATATGTGGCAACTGATTCACTTGATTACTTAAAAGGTTTGAGAAATTTTCTTTAAATTAACATTACCTTTGTGTTGCTATAGAAATTTGATATTCTTTCAAAAATTTGAAAAATACCGTTTAAACTAAAGAATTTTTATCGGAACTTTATACATTTTTATGTACGCACTAACATCCGGTTAATCTAGTAAGTATGAAAAGCATAAATGCTTTTAATGAATTAAAATTGTTTTTGTAAAACTTACACTCCTTCCGTAAATTAACAGTAAAAATATTTTGGAACGAGATATTTATTAACAAGTTTTGCATTTTAATGCGTGGATATATTTTATATCTGCCAAATAAAAGCTATAAGGCAATAATAATGTGAAACTAGTTAAATTCCAGAAAGTAATTTTCTAAATATTGAAGCAACATTTATAAGAATGATTATTTATAAGAAAATAAAATATATAATTTTTCTTCATTTTTCATCATATAATATAATGATTAAACAATATTTTATTGCTTTCAAACATTTCCTTTATAAGACTTATTCTATTTGGAATAAAGATTATTTAATCACATTTTTAAAAATGTTGTGAACTTAACATTGAATATTAAAACCATGGAACATGATAAATTTTAATGATAATTTCAAACCATTTCTCACTTTTAAAATATGCAATCTTCAAAGATGATTGGCAACATCAAATACTTCAAACAAATGCATCTATTCATTTTGTTGTTTGAACTATTTGTTGTATTTGATTCACTTTGGTGTACGCATTACGAAATCATTACGTGATCAACGAAATCTGTTTTTCTATCTTTCCATATACGTTAGAAATTATATATAATATTTTATATATCACTATAAATATATCAATATTTTATGAGTGTGTTTATTTATTTTGGAATTTCAATTATTCTTGGTGATGATTTTTTTTGAAGAGAGAAAAACAAAAAACAAATATTTTTAAACATTATCTGATTACCCTGTAAAAGTAATTGATTTATTTAATACTTTTAATTGATTTGTTTATTGTAATTACCAGTTATTATTTTATTATTAGTAATAACTAAAGAATCACATAAATCGAATATAAATAATTTATGTATATAAAAATAATCAAGAGAAGAAAAAATTAAAAATATATATAAAATATAGTTAAATTTTATAAAGATGAAGAGCAATGCGGTTTGAATAAAAATTTAAGGTATTTCTATTAATAATTTTTGAAAATATTTTTATTAGTGGCATTTATTATATATTCATGAAAGATGTTCAGTTATCCGGAGATAATTATATTTCATTTATATTAAATGAAATGTCTCAAATGACTTCACAACTACGAAAACTAGCTAATTAATATATTAACTATTAATATAAAACACATTTTTTTACATGCAATAAACCAAGACTATTGAATTACCATATCAAAAGATGGATGTATTTTATATATTTTAATTTCACTTGTTATTGTCTATCTACAAATACATCTCTGAGATATTTTGAAGCTTTTTGAAATGCACTGGAATTCATCCTTTATTTACAAGGATTCGGAAATAAAATATTCAGCCTAAAAATCATTTCTAAACATATTTCCCCCTCGATATTTCCGTACTGATATGTACATAAAATTTTTGAAGAAAAAAAAATTGAAACAGATAATGAAAATATTGTCAATGGAAAATTTACTTTCAGTATTGTGCACACTAAATGAAAACGGTAATGAAAAAATATGTAGACAACTGTTATGATAGGCATGTTCATACATTGATTTATTTGAATCATTCTTTGTTATAACTCTTAAAATTCTTTGTTATCACGTATAAACACAGAAAAATTAGCAATAATTCCAAATAAATTATTAGTTAAAACAGCAAAATAATATATTATATTGTTAAAACAGCATAGCAATATATGACTGAAAATTAATAAGATAGTTATTAATTTTCAGTCAAATCTCTAACGTCGTAAATATTTTTAATTGGGCTTTTTTTTCTTATTTACTTCATAGTTAAAGTACGAAATTCATTATTTCATAGTAGCATTAAGTTGATCCTTTTTAAGAAATCACTAGACACTCTATAATAATAAGATCATTATTTCATTCAGTATGTAATAATTTTATGAAACAATTGAACTAAGAAATTTAAATATAACGAGTGTAATATAAATTTTCAAGAATAAGGCACAGTAAATGCCATTAAAAAGAATTCGTAATGACTTTTGTTAATACTATCGTCAATTTAGAATCATGCCTTAATTTTTAATATGCCATTCCTTATACTATCTAGTCGAAAATACTCTTCTAAGATTTCCGATTTGTTTTTCAGACTTAATTGAAGCTTTTCTGCGCATTAAGTGGATCATTTTTCAGAAAGTACCGCTATTCCGATCACGTCCATCAAACTGATTGGTCTCGCATGCCACGTGATCCTTAGTACATACCATTTCATATTCCCCTCATGGTAAACCCTGATTTTCGTTTATTCAATCCTGAACGCCATTCCTGGCACATTCTGTGAAGCACTGGAGTCGTATCTAGCAGCCTAAGTTAAAAATGCATTTTAAGGAAGGAAAACGCGTAAAGCACTTTAGTATCTGAAGGTGGTGAAAGGTTTTTAAAGAATTGGGTTAAAAATATTTGCAAGTATATTCAAAGTGCAATATGTTTGGTAGTCAGTGTTTAACACTCATAATTTTAAAGCCATATATTTTTATGTTGAAAAATTTCTTTTTTTGAGAATATAACACAGGTTACGGGAGAATCTCACCAGGCAGACATTTTGTGGGAATGACATGAAATTTATTTTTATATTAGCTTTCAAGTGAGAATTTACTTTTCTGAAAATATTGGTTCTCACTGAAGACTTTTATCCATTCTTTTCCTAACGTTATTCGTTATTTAAAGAAATAGCCACTTAAAATCATCGAAAATTACATACAGCTAATTTTTTATGATTTCAAAGTGAAATGTCAATTTCTTTTTTACACCTATGTAATTAATAAATTTATGACTTAAAGTAATATTTTTGCCATCAAACAATTTGATATATTAGAAATTCAAACAAAAAAAATCATCCTAAAAGTGTAGATTAGAAATCCAACGGACTTAATAACGCATACGATGCGTTATTCAGGAAAATAGCGTAAAACTCAGATAACAAAACACAGATGATGCGTTTTCCAAACAAAAATTCTAGAAGTCAATAGCACACGAACAACAAGTCGTTATTAAACAACCGTAATAGAATAAAGCGTTGTTAAATTTTTGTTTTGAGAAATTTGGTCAAATTCTAGCATTGGGTTAACTCAATTGATTTATTTTCTACTATCATTTTCATAAATTACCTGAAGGGGCAAAGAAGTACCAGGAAGAATATCGTATCTTCGATCACAATTGAAAAGTTTTCGTTGGTTTCAGAACCTTCGTCATCGAATTCTTCGTTAGATTATTAATTGGCTGCATTGGCCTTTGGAGGCACTGACTCAGCATCAATCAGAACTTTCTGAACGTCACCTCCCAATCATGAGACTAAATGAGCAGGAAAGAAATAATGTTAATTCGTAACACTATATTATATAATTATGAGTTATGAATATACGCAGCTGTAAGATTGTTAAATTCATTTCATTGCCTATTTTAGAGTTAGTGTTTAAATTTCTTGATGCATATTATGAACAATTTAAAAACTACAACAATGGTATTTAAACTGTACAGATTCAAAAAATATCTTGATTTTTTTGTGAAGTGTCGAGAGTATTTTTCGACAATGCCTATTTTTATCTTTACTTTTAAACTCTTATATTTAGTCTGACATGTTCCAAGCTTGCAGACTAGGAAATTTCTACAAATTATTTTTCAGCTTGCTGTATTTATTAAAAATTTAAATTTTTGTCTTCTATGTTTCCGTTATTGTATTTTACTTTCTTGCGCATATCTGAAAAAAAAATGTACTTTGAGATGAAAATGCAGAAAACGAATTATAGTTAAGAAATTTATGCTGTTTTGTATAGGTATGATTAGAACAATAAAATAAAAATATTAGAATAAAAAATATTTCTTCAGATCAGTGCGGCTGTCCATATACAAAAAAAAGAGAGCCTGAGCACTAAATAAAATATTTATTTAATAAAAAGTTAAAGTAGAATCAAACAAATATTCGAAATAGTAAAAGCAATATAATGTTTAAATCATGCGGAATTTTTTTGTTAAGAAAATATTTTTGAAATAAAATGCGAAGTTTATCAAACTTTCAGATTTTTATTTCTTATTTTACGAGAATATTTCTATGTCGAAACATTTTCATAAAGAAACGAAAACTTCTCATTCTTTCCTTAAAATTCACGCTCCTTACGAAACACTTTTATTTTCTTTGAAATGTTTTACTTCCCTGTCCTTGTATGTTCAATGAAAAATGAAGTTTATTCGTCGTCGACGAAAGTTTCAAAAATAATCTTAGATTTACGAAAAGGCGAAATACTAGGTCAAGTCATCCTCCTGGTTTTTGTTACACTCGAATGAAAGATCTAATAAATGAATGTAATCAGCCAACTGGAACTACATATCAGATGACTATTGGTAACGAAATAATAGGGAAAGAGTTTTACACACTCTGAAACGAATCTTGATGGAAATAATAATCACTTTAGCGATGGCGATGAAACGAATCTTGATGGAAATAATAATCACTTTAGCCAAGCAAGTCTACATGTACATTTTTTCTTAAATTATTTGGGAGTTTGTACTGTGTTTGCGCTTGAGATAATAAGAACGGGCATTAATAGAATAATTTTACCTATCATAAATTGACACAGAAATGCTGAATGTTCATACCAAAAAAATAATTATTGGGTTGTTTACACAATCCAGATGATAAATTGATCCTGATTAGAAAAATTAAATTCAACGTTAACAGAAACTAAGAAACTTTTTAATTTCATGATATATTTTGTTTTCATGCTCAACACTTTTATCCATTTAAAATTTACCGAATTGAATTGCTCAATAGAGCTCCTAATTTATTTATTTATTTTTATTTTTTGTTTTCATTTTAAGTTTTTTCTCCAGATCTGCAACATTGGAAAAACAGTTTCTACACTTTAGCTATATCTATGTTCCATGGTATTTACTTTCAACCCTTCCTTTAATTTTGAAGAGCAGACAAATATTCCTGAAATTTACACTAAGGTGGATAGATAGGAAAGAAAGTGTGTTGTCACCTCATGTCCCTGCTTTCTCTTCACTTGAATAAGATAATATTTAAACTCTAATTAAATATGTAATTGCGGAATTTTTTTCTCATCGAGCCTATTTACTTTCGCTTACCTTGTCTTAGCAGCTAATTTGATCCAAAATATTTTTATAAAAACATTTTTTATAAAGTACAGAATAAAAAAAATACCTGTAATTAAAAGTAAAAAGCTAAATAAAATCAATAAAATAAACAAAATAATTTCATTTTTTGTGCTGAATTTAAGTCTTATAGATATACTTTCAGCACAAAAGAATTGAAACGGCTAATAATGCAATTTTCCAGGGGAATGAGTATGTGGTGAACAGCGTATAAGCCAGTTAACTACTCAGCACAGGCATATGATTTTGGTATCATGGTTTAGTTACTGGAGCCACAAGGACCCAGGTTCTATCCTTCGTTCATCTCATACCGCTAAATTGGTGACCTCGGACGATAAACCTTCAACCTTCGTATAGCTGTTGTGACGCCATCTACCCGCAACCAAAGTCATCAGACTCACTTGACGCAGCAATCACTCACCCCCACACACTCGCTACTCAACTGGGTACAGGTCCATTAGACAACAGCTCAATACATCACCACTCAACAGCCATATCGTTCGTCTCACCTCTGACTCACTGAAGGGAAAGTCTGTAGTGAATAGCATATAAGCCAGTTAACAGCTCTGCTACCCGAGCAATTGTTTTGGTATCATGGTTATGTTACTGGACTGCAAACCACAAAGTCCCAGGTTCTATCCTGGCGCATCGCTTATCGCAACAAGTATATGTAATTGAAGCTATCACATCGGTTTAACTTATCGGTTATATTTTACTTAGTGTTTTAATAAATTCTATCATACGAACGATTTTAAAAGGAGGTTTTGTTGAAATTTTGGATATATTTCAAAGAATCAACATGAGATGTTAAGGAAAATGAAGAAAAATTCTTTAATTAATGATTTTTTTTTGTTGAGGTCATGTTTTGTTTAACATTCTGAAACTGGGGAGTATCATTATAATATTGTAAAAACATTTTCCACGAAATTCTCAAAACTCGACGATAAAGAACGGATTCTATGATATGGATGTATGATAAAACAGTTCAACAGTCTTAATAATAAATAAAGAAGCTTTACAACAATAATGCGCTAACAAATACATCACAAAACACAGCCAAATGTATTCCAGAACATCCCATTAGCACAGTAAAGAAACGCAACAACACAAAGCCGCCAGGCAAAACTCAGCAGGTAGAAATCCCTTACACAACTATTGAAGTCCCTCAAACGTCTGCTATTCTCCACTGCCTCCTTGCTTTTACTCCTTACTTATCGTGGTAATGTAGATTTCGAGTTAGGCACAACGCAAAGACAGGTGCCCAGTTTTAATGATTGCCATCACCACTAGTCTTGATTTCTTTAAAACAGTGTTGCGAATTATCAATATTTTGGAAGAAACGAAGCTACCTTTTATTTTTTTCAGCGTTTTAGGCACATATAGTAATTTTTTATGTGAAATTTTTTCATCGCCATACTTAAACTGATTAGCGATGATTTATTTAAAGGTAGGTCTGTTAAAACTGAAACGAGAAAATAAAACTTATTTCAATCGATGAATTTTCCAAAATAAATGAATAAAAGATACAATGAATCACTGCATTTTTTCATGCTATTCTTGGCATTTCTTCTTCTCTTTGCAGTGCCCCTTTTAGAGATTTCTGTTTCCCCTTTTCCTTGTTAAACCGAGAGCGAAAAAAGGAATATTCAAACACACTAGGATATCATATTAAATAGTGATTAAGCATTTAAGATACTTATCTATTTCATCAGTATAAAAATTCGTTATTTAAAACAAGAAATATAAGAAGAAAATTTCCAGTAACTGAAATAAAGTGGAGCACTTTAATATATTAGTTAATTATGTTGCATTTCTTTAAGAGCCAGAAAAGAAAGTAATTACTCCTCAAGAAATGTTGAATATATATATATATATATTAGAAAGGGATTAATTCGAATACTTTTTTTACTCAATTATTTACATAAAAAAAGAAAGACAAATTCAGTGAATTGTTGAAAGGACTGCAAAAGTGTTGTTCTTAAAACAGATTAAAACTACTTAGAAAAATATAAATGGAATATATTTTTTACTTAATTGCTTTTAATTTTGAAGTAAGAAATGTAGTAATAAAACTGAAGGATATCTCTTCTTATGTCTGAAAAAATAATTTCATTTTTGAGGAAACTAGTATATCAAGACATATTTTTGTTTAATGTATTTAAGAATTAAGCATCTTCTGAAATTCGTTAATTCATTCAGTATTTGGCAGGAAAATTCTTTTATCAAATTTAGAAGTTTAATCAGTTCTTTTATCAAGAAAAATTTGTTAGATAGGCTCTGTTGAAGTTACCTATACTTCAATATAGTAATGTTATAGAGGAGGTAGAATTAAGAGGAATTAATCATATGGTTCCACTAGCACAACAATCTGGAATCATTAAGCTCTAAGAAAAAAATAACAACTTTAAAGATCTTACAAATATAGTTTTTAAAGATTGTTTACATAGAATTCCTGTAAATTATAATTATGCGTGATAGGTTCGAAAGAAGAGTTTTCAAATTAAAATGTGCACTTAGATAACAGAGTTTCGATTCTTTTTTCTTCAAATTCTACTGAGCTCTAAACCCAGTACACTAATATTCAGAGAGTCATAGAATTGCTAAAATTCCAATTGTGTTTATATTATATTTCCTGAGAATAAATATTCAATTGGAAGTCTTAAGATTAAAGATATTATTAAATAAAAATTTGATGAAAAATGGAAATTCAATATGTTTTTATTTAAACTATTTCTCTTCAAAATGGGTTAAATAATGGTCTTAAATTTAACAATTTTATATAAATACTAGATTATTTTCTTACCAAAGATACAGTAAGATTTTAGAACTGTAAATACATATTGATTTTATTAATTAATAACTATATTATTGAGTTCCGTATTGGCTATTTCTGTAATTTGATGTTTTAAAAATCAAATGTTGTCACAGAAAATTATGATAAAAATATCAAAGAATGATATAATAATGTACTGTTTATTTCACAGCTTATTTTAAATTTCGGTTCAGTTTAAAGTTTCAAAATTTTACAAAGGAAATACACAGCTTTCACATATGCCATTTGAAACTTATTTTTCTGGAATATTTCCATAAATAGGATTCTGATTTGTCAATTGAAGAAAATTTTCTTTTACCAAAAAAAAAAAAAGATATATTTTAAAGAATAATTTAATATATTCATAGATCTGATCAATGATATTTAGGATATATTTAATGATCTTCAATACATATTTAAAAAATAAATAAAACCTTATTTATTGAATCGCTTTGGAAATATTAGCTCTTATAATACATTTCTTCAAGCATTCTAAATATAAGAACCACGATTATGAGTCTCAGAATTTTGACATTTTCCCTGCTTCCTATCACTGCAAAGACGAGAATAAATTTAGGAGGACCAAGTGACAATGAAACACAAATAAAATATCTAACACATTTCATGTACTTATTTAATGATTTGAAATAATCAAAATACGTAGAAAACAGAATCATTCGAGCAAAAGTTTTAAATGACCTCATTATGCATAAAATCAACAACCTAAATTCTTTTCAAGCATTTTACATATTCCAAAATTGAAAATGCTCCAGAATAATTCGGTATCTGAATAGATGGCCGTCTTCGAATGTGTCGATTCGATCGTTATCGAATTTTCTGTTCGCATGGGTGTTGTTTATCTGAGAAAATTCAACGCCAGAACAAATATTTGCTTTGAAATTATATTTTGCATTCTTCGATAGTGGTGCCTTACTCTACTAGTTAAATCATTAGCATATTCAGATATGAGAAAAGCCTAAAGGAGTCGAAGCTTTATAAGCTTCATATTATCTGCATTATTGCTACTTCAAAAGTGTTGAAATATATTTTTATTTAAATTTATTATGGAATTTGTTTTGATCCTATATATCATTGTATCGACTCTGTAAATAAATCAAATGTGTAAAACAAATAAGCATTTAGATAAAGTATATAATCCAGTTACTTATACTTATACTACTTCTTTCTATTTTACTTGACACTTTTGCAAATTATAAATGATATATTTCATTTATAATACTCAATTTTCATCTAACAGTGTGACAAGCACTTTATAATTATCTTAAAATAAAAACTATATTTTACCTCCAATTTCTTTAAAATGCTATTTCTACAGATTTATCGAACACTGTTATTGAAAGAAAGGCATGCTTTTTTTTTCTTTTTTCGTACGAATCACTTTCAACAAGACTAATAAAATTTGGTATTTGCTGTATTCGATATTCTACCTAAATTTGAACGAAATTCATTCAGATGATTGTTTGAATACAGCTATAAAATGGTGAAAGATAAATGAATAAAATATGTTATACATAGGCGACATATAAAGTGTAAATAGGTATCACATTTTGAGCTAAATCAGCCAAGAGGTTAAATTTCTATCGGCGTGTAATTTCACAAGTGACGTGTGATGGCTCAAAAACACAATGACTCAAATATATAAACTCTTCAAAGCATTTTTTTTTTTTTTTTTTGCTGCACGTGTAATTCGGTTTTAAATTTTCATTTCAATAATTCGAAAGAGAGTCCAAAATGTACATTCGGTGTTCTAGTCCATGAATACTAATGGTATTTCAACGATTAATCGCCAGAGATCTCATTCAGTTATGCTCTTTCGTAACTACTGCTCGCAAAGAGCATTCAATTAGTATAATACAAATACATTATTAGATATTATAGAGAATGTTTTAGCGATACCACTTGCGCTGATTTATCATTTGATTATAAAAATGTGATACATATCAGTTTGCTTTCGAGCTTATGATGTTACTGAAATGACTAATTGAAAAAATGTTCTGTAGAATCCGCTTTTAAAAACCTACTTTTATTAGTATTCTAGATAAAAAAAAATTTCAGTTTAATAATTTTATATTATTTAATATTGAGATACATAAATTATCAAATGCAGTACAAGATGGCGCCTTTTGGAAGAAAATGGAATTCAATATCATTAATTATTTAAATGTATCCAAATGTTTTTTATATTGACTTTTGTCATTGCGAAAATAGTACATTAATTTTTTTGTAAATTTATGTTAACTTCAAATGTTATTAGTCTAAAATAATGCATTACATTTTAATTCATGTATTAAAAGCCTGTGTCTCTCTCTATGTTGAAATAAATTCTTAATAACTAATTTATTTACATTTTATAATGGTTTTAGGAACCAATTGGTTCCTTCGTGTGTTTCTCGCGTATTGAAAATTAATATAAAATTATTCAAATTTCGTTACAATTCTATTTACCTATGGCAATAATATCCATCTTGATGCCATCTCCATCTTCTAGAATGAAATTTAAAAGCTGTTATTGCGATTTTAAGGTTGCTACAATTGTCTTACAATAACGTTAAATAAAGATTATAATAAATATCAACTGTACACCACATGGTTATGAAATATATTATATTTTAAAACATATGCTTCCAGAAAAAACATCTATTACCAATTGATACTTGAGAAAGAAGAATCAGCAATGGTCTATTAGAGAATCATTTTCCTCTAAGTTGAAATGTTGTTTCCCAGTATTCTATTTTAGTAAATATACTTCCACTCATCTGAAACCCGATGAAATATTTTTTGGGATAACAGTGTATCTTAAATAAAAAGTAACAGATTTTTCTGTAGAAGCTCAAAAGACTATCTACCTCAAAATGAAGAAACTTTATCAACCATTGGATGGACCATTGGATTCTAAAAGAACAATAAACATTGTCATTTCTGCAGTGACTATCTTCATATTATTTACAGAATGACGGAACACCAATAGAACTGTATTCTCAAACATAGTAAGAAATACATAAAATTTGACACAGATTAAATTGGCAGACAGAAGTCTGTTAAGTTTCAGAAATACTTGAAATTAACCATTTCATATTCGCACAAAAATTAAAGAAAAAATGTACAATATAATGGTGGGGAAAGAATATAAAAGCATTTGTTTTATATCCAACAAAAAATATTGTAACTATTGAAACAGGATAATTAATTTTAGAATAAGAATTTTAAAGGATTTTCTTTAAATCACAAGATATCTTGGATCAATAAGCAGTTTTGTATAGGAATATAAATCAATAATAATTTAATATCATGCACAGATAATAAGTAAAATTTTATCAGAAGGATGAACAATCCATTGCTTGATTAAAAGTAAATCAAGAATACGTGCTATGTACTTCAAGAAGAAATTACCACTTATGAAATTTTAAGAATAGCTTATGTTAAAACAAAAAGAAAATCTAATGTGACGATGAATATTATAAATAAAAGGATAAAAATTCAAATTCACATTCATGGGTAAATTTGTTTCATATATTTTCTTATAGCAGGGTTAAAGAAATTTTCATATTTTTGTAACTATTTCATGAATAATCCGAAATATAAAGTAACATGGGCATTTAATTTCTATATTTAATTTCTATATGGGCGTTCAATATTTAAATATTTCATTCATGTTTCTTCTGAGTAAATAACATTTTAAAATAATAAAATAAGGATATATGAAACAATTTTTTACAATTAAGCATATTGTACTTATATTGAAACAGATTTAAAATTTATTATATATGAGAATATTAAATTTTCTTTTATTTCATTTGCAAATATTTACTCTATCTTTTAATTACTTGAGAACTGAATGAATGAAAAAATGTATAAAATTTTAGAAATCATGTGGGCCTGTGATTGCACTCAAGAAAATTCCAATTCTCAAGGGCATGATGTCTTTATTCTGTAATTATTTTCTGGAAATTTACTTTTCACTTTAAAATTTTTCTGTAGGAGGCAAAATAAAAATATTTAATTAAGATGAATTTTTTTTCATGTTTATGATAATTTCTGCATTATAAGAATAAATGAATTTAAAAATTTATAAAACATCAGAAAATTTAATCGATTAAATAAATGATTAGCCTAAGGCTAATGAAATATCGAGAAATAAAATGAAAAATTCAATCATTTTTGCAGACGATGATAAATTTTGTTATTTTTTTTAAAATGTGCTATAATTCTTTTCTTTTAGAATTTAATGTTAACTAATTCCACATTTTTTTATAATTTATGCATTTTATTAAAAATTTTAAATAATCTATATGAATATAAATAATTTTTAATAAAACTTTGACGAGAATGCTTACTTCAGAATATTAATAAAGTTATAAATCTGTATTATTTTAATTATGAAATACCTCTATGAAAAAATTAAAAATTTTGAACGGAAAATGAGATTTTAATGTTAAACTTTCGCATCATTCATAAGCAATTTCAAATAAATCTTGGTTTTAATTATATTATTTATTTGTAAGGAAATACTGACACAATTTCATTACTGATATAATTTTGTTTATTAATAATGGAAAAATAATTTCAATATTAAAATAATATATTGAAATTTTCTAAGTTGATCAAGTGATATATTACTGTTAACACAAACACTCAATATCAAAAATACAATTGCCATTTGACACTCATACGCAGATTTTTCATAATTCCACGCTATTGCTGCTAGAGCTATAACAAAAGGGAATGTTTGACAAGTGAAGCATCAGTGGCACATTGTTAATTGCAACAAAACTGGCAAAAATAAATAAATAAATAAATAAAATAAAATTTAACTGAGTTTGAACACGATATGAATGTAGTTATTCCAAGCGTCGGAAAGAGAATCAGCAAAATGGAACGAAGTGTTCTAGATCAGAAGTTATTAATGTTTAAAAAGAGTGGAAGAAAAGCAGAAAACCAGTCCCGACATCAGACTTGTGATTGTCACAGGCTACTGAATTTTCAATCTTTCCAGAATTTTTGAATCCAACAAACACACTACAGTAAGACAAATTGTGGGGAACCTTAATCAAGAAGTAATTGCAAAGAACTCTCAATTAGATGTTTGTCGCACATTACAACTTATAGGCGATAGAAGCTGACGACTTGTTCAAACGTCTCTAGTTTCTACCTTGAACAAGAATAGATGTCTCCAATTCATTAGGATGAGAAAAATTTCGAGGTTTTTTTTTTTTTTTTTTTGTTGAAAATATGAAAAATTTATTTATTGATTGATTATTTGTCATTTAGAGTAAAAGTATTTTAAAGAGATTCTTAAAATATTTCATATATTATTTAAATGAAATTATTGTAAATATGATTTATTATACTTAAATATGAGCATATCTTATCATATAATGATTTCAAAATTAATAAATAGATTATTTACCATTTTAATATAACATGTATAGTAAGTTATTAAATATTTCAATTATTTCTAACGTTAATTTCTTTTAAGTATGTAATTTAATGTAATGAACATATTCATAAAATAATTTAAACATGAACACGAAATAATAAAATAATTTAAAAAATATTTAACATCGAATCTTTATAATAAACACTATTTAAAACATCAGAAAACATTTCTGTACCCAATTAATTTTAAAAATATTTTTTTATTTAATTTGTGTTATTTAATACTATTAAAAATATAATGGAAAGTTTACAGAACAGAGATAATTTTAAATTTGAAAAAAAATACAATCAAAATACATATGCAAATTTAATTTTTTCATTTGATATCCTTTTTTTAGTTCTAGTATAATTTTCAAAAATCTTTCATGTTCCGTGTCAGCGTCTTAAATGTAATTTTGGCATTGTTATCTTCTGCTAATGGGGAAATAATCCGAAATTAAATTAAACTTATTTTCGCCAAAACTTTAATAATAGCTACTGCTTTTTACTAAACGAAACTCGGAAGAAATAAGTAATTATTCGCTATGGCATTTAATAGATTCCCAAAATTATTTCTGAAATTATTTATTAAATAAACGCATAAATTTGAATAAAAACCAGAAATGTTTCAAAAATATAAATATCAAATGAATAGATTGTACAAATCATATACAAAATCTAAATACTTAAAAAAATATTCTTTATCGCATATAAACCTGAATAAGTTTTCTCACAATGAATTTTAACGATAGATAATTTAAAATAAAATTAATTTAGTTTAAGAAAAGAAATTCAATTATGTTGGGATGTTATTATGTTTAAACTGTTGATAATATTAAGAATGTTAAAATATTTACCTAAATAGAAACGAATCAGTTTAATTTCACAATTATTTTAATTTTGTTATAAAAATCAAACAAATTTAATTTCCATGTAAAGCTTTGCTTTCTTTTTTTGATTCAGTCAACAAGCTGTTGAATTTGAAATTCATTTTAATTAGAATATTGTTTGAATATACGAATTAAATAGAGGATAAAAATATTGATAGCAGTTTCTTAGAGAATGCATAATTCTAGAATTTAATTAATAAATATTCTTGTAGAAGAAAATTTAAGCGTGTATTGTATTAAAAAAAATTCTTTTAGGCGTAACATTTTATTAAGAAATCATTAATATTTAAACGAACAATGGAACTAAAACTGAATCATAAGAAAATTTTAATAAATAAGATTATTTAGGCGAATAAGCGAAGTGAAATGATTAATCCTTGAACTAATATCGGCATTCAATAAGGTATGGAATGAATAGCAATTTATATCTGAAATTATGCGTTAAACAATTTCTTTTTTATAAACAATACCTATAAATATATGCAATCATAACGTTAGATGCCGAAATATTTCTTCTTTAATTACATTTTCGAATGCAGTTAAATGGGAAAAACATTTTAAAGTATTAAATTATTTAGCGATAATGTTTATTTGAATTCAAAATAAGAGTATCACTGGACTGAAACCAATATATTTACTGATGAAGAAAATTGGTTTAATATATTTTTTACTAGTATTTAATCAGTTATCAGAAAATATATTTCTGAGTGCACGAAACAATTTTTGGAATATTAATGGATAGAATTTAAGAAAAGAGAAATGGTTTTTATTAAAAGGAAAATTCTCTATATTGGGTTGGTTTGATTGATTATGTCTGAATTAGTATCGATGTATAATCTATAAAAATGTATAAGTTACCGTTAGAGCTCGGAAGCCGTTAATGTGCAGATTACCTAGCAAAACTGCAGAATGCCTTATTTGCTCTGTTAAAGTGCAGAATCAAGAGTTTCCTGCATTTTTACTAAAAAATTTGACTGAAAATCTAAATGTACAACAAATAAGTGTGCTTTCAGCAAAAACCAAATGCTATGCGACTGAAAATGTCACCAATCTTTAATAGCTTTTTAAGTAAGCATTATTTTATCGTATGTTTCACAAGTTTATTTCCTTAATTTTAATAATATGTTACACAGTTTGATTCTTTATATTATAATTTTTCAATTGATTGATGTTGGATTTTATGAACTCGAACTAACGTTGTTGTCTGTTTGATTGTAGAAACGGGATTCTTTAAATATCAAAATATAAATAACATTATATCAGTTTCCTTAATTTCAATAATATTGCAAACCAATTAATTTTTTGTGTTGAAGTTTTTCAAATGATTGATAATTGATATTTGATTCTATAAATTAATGCTTTGATTGATCGACTGTCTTAACTTGATTCTTTAAATATCAAAAAATAAATAAACATAATTTAATTTAAGCGTGTTACAGCAAAGACTTTATTTTCTCTTTACTTATATCTTAACATTTGACTATTTAATTTTTTTTTATCATATACCTCTTTGTATTGACAAAATACTTTCTAGAGCATTTTATCATTCAGAATTGTGATTCTGTTCAAGTGGTTTAAAATAGTTTCGGCTTTAGCTATCAAAGTCATATTAAGCGCACTACTATTTACTCATAGAGTGTCCGATTTTGTGCTTTTGTTGTCATTTTCTTTACTTTCTAAGGCGTCTTTGCAAATAAGTTTATCATCCTGAATAAATATCACAATTTTTCGCTGATTTATTAGAAACATTCCCAGCAATGGCTTTTTATACTCTACTGAAACAGGATTATCATATTTGTTTCAAAGAACCCCCCCCCCCAAAAAAAAAAGATTGTTTAGTATATTTTTCTTTGCTATTGTATCTAAAATTTGAAAGCAAATTTTCCTCTACTTTCATGCAGGTTAAATCTCCAAAGGGAAAAAAAAGGATTATTTTTGTTCGAAATTCGTCTATTTCTATGCCACTGTATGCCAAATTTGAATTCAAGATTTTGACGAATCTTTACATTCCGGATCTCTCTGAATCCGAAAAATATATTTTTTTTAAAATTATTTTTCTCTGAATAGGATGAAACAACAATACTTGAGATGTTTTCTAGGTCAATAATAAATATAAATTATGCGAAAAGACCACTATTTACATTACAAAGTCCAAAAGTTAATTAAAAAAATCAGGATTTTTTAATGCTTTTCAACAAATTCTCTAATTTTAATAATTATTTTATTTAATTCTATACACAATTTGCAATAAAGTGTTTATTATTATGATGAAATTAAAACGTATTTCATTGTTTATCTACCAATCATTCGCTTGATATTGCAAAAATTAAAATTTAAATTTAAAAAATAATTATTTTTCTCATTAATAATTCCGAAACAGAATTTTTAATTCTTCTCTTATGTCGTTTTATCCGTACATAGGCTTTTTGAAATTGTACTTGACATAATTTCCATTATATTCATTTTTCAATTTATTATATATCATATAATTGTTTTCCACATTATTAATTTAGTTGGCAGGAATGCCAATATTCTGAGTAAACAAGCTGATAGCCAAAATCAGCAAGTTATTAATATAGAATGTTTGGGAAATTTTAGATATATTGCAAAATTATTCAAACAATAAAGGAGTATACAAATTATAAAGTATAGAATCGTTCTTTAATCATTTTCAATTAGAACTGCTGAAATTATCATTTGATAACGCATTGTATATCCAAGCGCTGCTCTGTTTTACGCTATGCATTTATAATCGCTTAAGGAGCTATAGAATGAATAACAGCTATGATACTCAGCTTTAAATCCAGTAAACTACTACAAAACATCTACCCACTATCTTTCCATAAACCAAGTGAAAAAATTGAGGAATTTGATTTCTGATAAAGCACAATCTTTCCATAAACTACATGAATAATCTAAATAACTTGATTTTGATAATTACATGATATGATTGCTATGTGAATCGCTGTTATTAAATCATTCATTAAACCATATATAGGGTAATTTATTGGTCTCTGAGAAATAGCAATGTAAAAGAAATAAAACTTTATATTACATGATAATAACAACTAACTACAGAGAAAAGCCTTTATTTCTAATTATCTTTTAGGTAATTTTGTACTGTATCAAAGAATTCTCGGACATCTTGTGTTATTAAAATTCACTTGCGCACTGAAAGAAATTCCAAACAATTACAAAGAATAATAGCTGCATAAAAAGAATTCGTTATGCTTCTATAGACATTCTCATATTCTTCTTTCAACTAAACAATATTGTCAAGAAAGAAATCTCTCCTTTCCGTGGATTTACCTAAAGCTCTGCAATCATTTATTATTATTCAGCTCCAAAAGGCTAATCTTTTCATCTCTTTTATTAATAAGGAAAGGATGGGACATAGTATATATATTCAAAATATCCTGTGTCCCATCCAAAGACCTCATCTAATATTATTTCTATTTTTAGCCATAATGTATTCTCTTTTAGTGGGGACATATTTGTTTTTCCCCAGTCAGTATACGAAGTTCCATTCAGAGGGGAAAGTTCCTGTCTCCACTTCAGAATCATAGCGCTTCTTCCTTGCAGTCTTCGAAACTTGTGAAATACGGGGTATCAGAAAGGACTCGGTTGTCTTTTTTCTTTCTTTCATCTTTATTCCACGACAAGATTCCCTAATTCACCTATCAGGTGTTGGGTTCGCGAATATTTTATGCTTTGTTTACTAAACGGTGAAGATCAGAACAGCAGAAGGGTTGTAATATCCTGTTAAATATAGAATAGAGGAAATGTTTTTCTTTTTTCTCTGCTGGTATGCTTATTCTTTCTTCAGGTTAAATACAGGACTAAGAGAAAGAATGTAAACGCCTTCAAATGACAACGTTCTTGGCTATTTTGCAGGGAAATTGACATATGGTTTATGCTTTGGACAGTAAATTTTATGTGCATTCCTTAATCATGTTTATAGTCTTATAAACAGATATATGTTTTGTCAAAAGCAAAGATGAAAAGTTCATAAAGCAAAGATATTGCATATTCAGATATAGCAAAAAATAATGGTGATAAAAAATATCAAATATTAAGTTTATAAAAAAAATAAAACATATCTAACTTGAAAGTGACAATAAATAAAAATAAATAATAAAACTCAACATTTTATGACCTGATAACAAGTTTAGAAACAAACAGTATTCTAATTTATCATCAGGGTGCAAATTTGTCCAAATTTCAATAATAGAAACTGTCCGGAAATTCGAATAATAGAACTAATCAAAAACAACTTAATAGTATAATTTAAATACATTTAATATCTCTATTCTAATAAGATGAAAGTTCCCCAGGATACTGCACCGGTTATTTCTCTAATTTTTATGTCATAGTAAAGATCTGGATTCCTAGATGTATCATTAATGGTCGCAGATACTGTCTGTCATCTCCTATATGCAAATAAAAAATTGAAGCATCTACTTCAAGATATATTATGCAATGAAAAATATCAACCTTATCAAGGCTTGTATGAATTTCACACTTTTTTTT